>LPNX011108441.1:135633-157142 GCA_001517045.1 Pseudotsuga menziesii
TCCCGGCTGTGTTTGATGCGTTTGTCGCGTCCTCTTCGCCGGATGAGGGATGGGGACGTGACAATCCCTTTCCAATGCGATGCTTTGTGCATGGTCGAATTGTAAGTGCAAAGCCCTTTCCGATGTGGTGATTCATGCATGGTCGGATTGTAAGTACTGAGCCCTTTCGATGTGGTGCTTTTGAGCATGGTTGACTATAAGTGTTGTGCCTTTCTGACAGGATGATGTTGGATTTAAGTGCAGAGCCTTTCTGATGCGGTGTGCTTGCACATGGTCGGATATGAGTGCTGGGCCATTCTAATGCGATGTGTTTACACATGGTCAAATGTGAGTGTTGGGCCTTTCTGACAGGATGAGGTCATATTTGAGTGCTGGGCATGCCTTTCTGACAATATGAGGTTAGATGTAAGAGTTGGGTGGGCCATTCTGACTTAAGTGTCAGATATAAGCACTGATGAAGACCTACATGAAGGGTAGGCCTATAGGATTGACTCTGTAGAACTTCCTATGATGAGAAGAATCAAGATAGCACCATTATGAGATAGCATATGATGATCTAGACTTGATGATGATCCAAATCAAGTGAACCAGATGAGATGATCCAGACTTGATGATGATCCAAACTTGATGACGATCCAGATCGAGTGATGATCCAACAGTAATGAGCCAGTAGTCATGATGATGCAGATCCCGTGACGAAGAAGACTTGAATACGAAGAAGACTCGAAGATGAAGAAGACTCAAAGACTAAGAAGACTTGAAGATGAAGATGACAAGATGATCTAGTTGATGCAGAGAAGAAGACCAATGCTAAAAATTGTGTTGAAAGAATACCTTCCTAGTTAAGAGGGAGTGTTGATGTATTTGTAACTTCGGAATGTATTCATCTATGTATCTTATGTCTTGTAACCCGATGTTTATTCTGGGATCTATCTATTATGTAATTGAGTCATGTTGTCATGCCCCAATGTTCTGATTGGGAGGATCTATAATGTAAACAAGTCACGTCAAGTCATTGTTGGTAATTGTCCTATTGTCTGAGGGTTAAATTCCCCACAGTTTTGGGGCACTAGGGTTATTATACTCTCCTAGAGAGGTCATCCCTAGTAGGGTTTTAGTTATGCTGGGATTATTATAAATAGAGAGTTGGACTCTCTATTTAACACACATCACATACACACTCAAGTGTAGTGCATAGTTGAGGAAGGAGAAGACACTAGGGATAGATAAGAAGAAGGTTACTGCTATCGGGAGATCACTTATTGTATTGGGATTTTCTATTTTGGTGTTGATTTTATCTCTGAGGAAGTTGCGGGGTTTTCTCCATTTATGGTTTCCCAAAGGAAAAACATTGTGTTCATTGTCTCTTGTGTTTGATTACTGTGCTTGTTATTCTCTCAATTAAAGATCCTAATAATGCTAGCTTAATGTTGAAAAACTAACATTCTCAGCAAGATTGGATCATAATTATTAGTGTTTGTGCCCACATTCCACTTTGGAAGAGTATCCATTCCAAATTGGAAAATTCCTTCTCTAGATTCATTTGCAGAGTCATTAATCCAAGAGCAAAAAACATTTATTTAGATGGGAGTGCTCAATGCCTCCAATAATCATACCCTCTTAGTTGGAGACTCTGGGAATGCACAAGCTAAAGGGAATAAAAAATCAAAGGAAAATAAAAATGTTGATTCGAAGTCAAAGGAGAAGCATAATCCTTTCAATGGAGCCTTAGTTTCCAAGAAGAACAAGAACAAGAAATTTGAGAAAGCTAAATGCTCCTACTATATGAAATCGTTCCATATAGAGAGTCATTATATGAATACGACCATTGATCAAATGGAAAAAATCCTTGAGAAACACAATATTTCCCTCCTTGAAGGTGAAATACTAACTATGGAGAAGAGATTGAAGATCATGATGAGAGATGCCATGCACTGAAGGATAGATGTTCAAAATTGCAATCCTTCCTCATTGATTCGGGAGCCTCCAATCATATGGTTACATCCAAAGAATCATTCTCTTCATTACAAAATTTTGATGGTCCAAGTATTCACATGGGTGATGATACCCAAATTACAGTTGAAGGAAAGGATTCTATCAAGTTAAAACATGGAGTGTTCATAAATATACTCTATGTGCCCTCCTTAGCTACAAATTTGTTATCTGTATACCAGATAACACATAGTGGCTCACCAAAGTGATTATTATTTGGTCCTGAATCAATGGAGATCACATATATCTCAACTGGGAATATTATAGCAAAGGGTGTTGTAAACCATGCCTAAAAGGCATATGAATTCTCACACTTTCTTCCATACTCAGATCCAGTGCAACCTCAGTTTCCATTTGAAATGGGAGGTAAAAAAATTCTATATACACCTTTTGTTAATAAGGTATTGTCTAAAGTTTAAGATTCAGAAGATGAGGAACAACATCAACATGATCCTGATATTGATATTGAGCCTAAAGAGGATCTAGATCCAGATACAACTCCTATTCCAAATCATAAGCCTAAATGGGCCCAAAACATCATTGAAGCCACCGAGAAGGTTGTTGGGGATCCAGATGACAGAAGAAAAACGAGGTCCCAGTATTAGAATGAACATGTTGCACTATCTCATTCAGTTTCACTTCCTTCAGTGAGGTGCAACAAGCTTCCTGGAAGATGTTACATAATGGTAAGGACTGATCCACAATTTGGACCATGGAAGAACAAATTGGATCAAGTCACTATTCCTCCAAAAATAAGAGACAAAGGAAACACTACTTCTCCTATTCATCATCAGATTGGAATAATATGGAAAATTTCACATGAATAGTCCCAATATGCTAGTGCACACAAAAACCAATAGCCTGCATTACTGCTCCATAGAGTTGCAGATTGCAGCAAATGTTTCACAAGTTTTTGCTCAAAGAATTTTTTTTCTCTAAGTATGGAAGCTTGTTTCCTAATTTCTTGCTTATTTTGAGGGGGTGGGGGGTGGGGGGTTCCCATGAGGTTTTCCCCATTTTCCTTGTTTATTAAGCATTATTTTATTTTCATTTAGATTGTATGGGTGACTTTTCACCCAGTTTCTAGGGACCAAGTTGTCCAAAGTTAGGATTAAGGGGGGGTGTTATGATTAATTAATCCTCTATTTACCCACATAGTATATTTGATTCATTTTTCCTAGATTGGGAGGTCATCACCACCCACTAGTGCATGGGGGACACACCTAAGGCTCATCTGCCACTTACTACACCTGATTGCATAAGTTTAGGATCCATAGGGATCAATCCCTACATTATAGGAACCCACTTTGAGTGCCAGCAATGGACACCTTCAGTTGTTTGTGGTAGGTAGCCAATCATGAGCAATTATGCTCTGATAACCACTAGTTATTTCACTTCTAGTCATTTGAGCGTCAATTTCCATGATTTAAGGGAGTGTGGCCCCTTTTTTCCACTTACTTCATCAGTTAACTGATTGTGAACTATATTAGTTGTCCAGAGTTCAACTAATGAGCTCCAATTGTGATTATTTTCACTCTGATTTACCAAACTAGTCATTTTGAGTTGGTGAATTCAAATATTATCCACAATAATCAAATTCTATTTATTATATGATGATTGTATTACTAATTAATTAATTAAGATTGATGTACTAATAATCTGAGCAATACTTGTCTGATTTGTGTGAAATTTCTATCATGATTCCATTGTTTAGTTTACATTGATTTGATAATTCCAATGCATCCTTCTTTTTAGATAGCTCTCATTTTGTCTAGTACATCTCCCAAGAATATAATTTCAACATTTGCAAAGTGGGATGTAGGCACATGCAATATTTGGTGCAATCCTTTATCATTTTCGTAAAGAATTACTGTGCCTACAAGAGATGATTTGTTAATGAGAACCACATGAAGTTGTCCATAGTGCTTTGACAACGTGTCTGGTTTTTCATTGCTTATTGAAAGATAATTTTTTTTATTTAAGTACATGTAGAAAATAGAGTGCAATTTGTTTGATGTCCCAAATTTTTCATTGGGTCACAATGGCTTAATCACATTTTCCATATTCATTAGAGTTTGTCAAATTGATGCTAAGGATCAAATAATTGCTATGGAGGAAAATTACTAGTTTCCTAGGTTGGGGATGGAATCTTTGGTATTTGGAATAAGGGGGATAATGAATGATATTTGAAATTTAGAATGGAATAAATATTTAATGAAGGATCTAAATAAATAAATACATGGTAAAATTGAAGTGGCAATGGATCATGGAGACTATGGGGCCCACACAAGCTACAAATTTTGTGCCACGTGGAATCCTCCTCTTGTAATTTCAAATACATGGGAAACCTAAAGGTTCTTGGATGATTTAGAAAGATAATACACTTGGACATGTGCATAATATGTCAAATTTTTTAAGAAATGTAACTTACATGGGAGAGGAAGAGTCATTTTGGAGCTAGTGAGACACTTGGACTAGATTCCCTAGCTCTATGACAGCAATGATGAAGATGCTATGACACCTATGACACAAATCAGATATGAAGGCTGACATATAACATATCTGAAATTTCAGGTTGAAATATATCATCCAAGAGAGCTCTCATGTGAGTTGGGGAAGCTCAATGGGTTCCTACTCAAATTGGGGGAAGATGGAAGGCTAGGAAAGGGAGGACACATGGCAAATCATGAGCGCACACCCAAATTCGAATTGGATTGAGTTTATGGATGGATTGGGAAACATATAAGGCTAATTATCTTTATAAAATACATGAATCAACCAATATAATATCTTTTTATCATTTGAGAAATTGTCATTTGTGAATTGTGAGAGCTAGTGATTGACTAGTTTTCTTTCCTTAGCCAATTTCGAGGGTGAAAGACTCCCATCCAATTTGGGGTTTGGAGAGGAAACTCAGGTATTTCATGGAGATTTAATGGAGTATTATTTTTATGTGTAAGCTATATGAAATCATGTGGATTACTCTATTGCATCACTCTCTCTCAACTATTTCCAATTTTCACACCATATTCATGCTAATGGAGGGATTGCACTTTGGGTGAGCTATTGATCTCTTTGGGGAAGATTATAATTCATAGTATCTTATTTTATGATGTATATTCTCTGTATTTCATGTTCATAAGACTCTCAGGTCTAAATACCCAAAATAATTCATGTAAAAATGTTGAACAATGAAGAAATATGTCATTTCCCCACTATCTTGTTGTGAACCATTGTAATGCTGATGATTTAGAATTGGGATAGAATTTAATTGTCAATTTATGATTGTAATAAGTTAAATATTATATTTTATTAATTCTCAGAAAGTTTCAAGTTGAAATTCCCAAGATTTGTATGTTAAAATGACTTTTAATGAGCAAACAATGACCATTTCCACTCTATTTTGATATATTCCATGGTAATGCTTATTATTTTGAATGGGGGAATGTATATATGATAAATTTATGATAAATGGGATTTAATTAATGTTTATTTCAAGTCTCATGTTCAGTACTTAATCATCGGAATCCATTTTACTCATTTTAATTGCATTGGGAGAATATTTGGTACCTTTTCCCCAAGGGTCGAAATTGTGATTTGGGAGATGTTTGGGAGAGAGTCATAAAAGCATGTATAAAATGAAATATTATTAACATAATAAATTAATGTCCCCCACACATCCCCTGTCTCTTTTCATAAATTCTAGTGACTTTGGGATCATTTGATAAGCCATTTTTGGCAATTACCCAGGGGGAATTGGAGCCCCAATTTGCTAGTAAAGACTCCTACTTTGAACAAAACATTTAAAAAGTATGAAGAATTAATTGGGGGGTAAAAAAACATCCCTGAACATAATATTTAAGTTCCAATATCATTCATGTACTTTCAGAGAACATTTGGGATCATTTGTGCCAATTTGGAGGTCTAGACATAAAAACTAGTTAAGGTTGAAATTGGGGAAAAAGTGGAAACAATTGGTCATTTAATCAAATTTCAAAAAGGGACATTACAATGTGACACCTATAGCATTGAATGTTTCTTTTTTTGTATAATAATATATTAATCCTTTTGGTTTCAATGGGTCATATTGCATTATATTGTTGTGAATATGCACAAGGGATTGGAAAATTCATTTTCTAAGGAATGTTTTACCTATTCCCACTCCCATTATCAGGAACAAATGCAATGGTTCATTTGGTATACTTATTTTTGTTCACTATGTAATTCACCAGTGTTTCTTGTTCTTCATTTATTTGTCATCTTAGTCAATAAAAAATTATATTATCTAATATCTGCGGCTATTTCACTATTTCATATTCCCTATAAAATGATGCTTTAATGTTCTTTGTGAGTTGAAAGTGTTGAAAATCGTGTTCAAAATAATTTCTTTCATATTGTTCATTTGTGTTTGTAAATTTCTTTGTACTTTCTATGCATGTAATTTTGATATATCTACCTTGAATAACTATTAATCTGTTGTCTCAAATGCATGTATTGGATTTTCAATTTCACCCGATTGGGTGGTTGTAACAAATGTGAACTTTTGTCTATTTTTCTCTATTGTTTGTTTAAGTGCAAGATAGATGGTTTCCCATGTCGAGTATTATTATTTTATTGCATTCTCATTCTCGATGTCATTATTCCTATTGTACTTTATGTACCTAATAACTTACATTCTATTGTTTCCTTTGTGCTTTTGTCCTTTTTTCTATAGCAATATTCAAATTCCGCAGGGCATATTATATCAATTTCACTAGAACATGAGGTATAGTATTCAATTATCAAATCTTCAGATTCTTTTGGTTCATGTCCAAGTTTCGTTTTCTTAACATTTTTGTTCGTGTAAGTATTAATGAATTTGCATCTTCATGAACTAGTATCCAACGACAACGATAGTACATTATGCATGGCTTATTGTTCCGATATTTGTTGCATGTTTACTAAAGCTTTTCCAAGAGTTCTAATGGTGTCCATGAAATCAAACTTTGTTTTCTTGTGGTTTTCTCTTATTTGTATAAATGTTTTTGTAAGTTTATTATCTTGTTTTCTCATGTATGAGTTGTAGTATGATGCATCTACATATGAATTTAGTATCAATCTAGAATTAATATTTGAAACCCAAATTGTTTTTTTTGTAAAGCTAGAGAGGATATATATTATAGATAAAACAAAAAGTATAAAATTACAATCATTCTTTCATCATGCCTTAAGGTGTCCTAAGATGGTGAAACCACCATCTAACGCTAAAAAAAAGATACTATTAGAACTGTCAAGTTCAAAAAATAAGGCCCTCCCAATAGAGGGAAAATATTCGAAGTAATAGTGAGAAGCCATGAAATTTTGACTAGCTATCAATTATCTATAAAGCATACTAAAAAGAAAATTGTCTAAAACATAAAACCAAAACTACTAAAAGGCACAAGGAGCATCCAAAGAACCAGAGCACATAATAGCTAGGATGTGCACCATGAGAAGAGTATTTTCATTCCTCAATGATTAGGAAGCCCTTAAATTCTGATTCCAAGGATCATTTGCCAGGAATATTGACTAGGAGAGGATCCCACTTCTAAGGAAATACCAAGTTGTATGAATCCAAGCACCAAATATTCTTTGCAGATGAGAGATCGGGTTTATGAGGAGGCTTAGTTTCCAAGTATCCCACAGAATTGAGGTATGGAGGCATGCTTCCTTGACCCACTTGACCATGGGCCTCCATGGACGTGCTTTGAGAGACACCCCCCAACACATTTTCCTCAAAAACCCTTGCACAGATACTCCAACATCCTCAAAATGCTTGTCAAACAAATAATTCCCCCATTCAAAGCTATCATGAATTATATTAAGTCCATCCATTGTATGTTCCAATCTCACTGTCATCTCTAAAAACGTTTCCTTGGAATTTCTCCATTTAGCTTGGATATCTTCCATTATCAGACCCATCATATTTTTAACAACCCAATAATGAGTTATTTTCCCAGCTAAGCGAGATGAGTCCAATTATTGAGCCACGATACTAGATTCTCAATCATCAATAATGTTGTTAACCAGTGACAAAATAGAGTCCAAATAACAGCCGATTCCATGTTTTCCATACACCTTGTGTCCTAAAGTACTCCATCTATTGGTACACCTCCTGGATTACCATGCTGAAACAAAGACATGATTTCTGATGTGTCGTTCTCCACCCTAATACATACAACTAATGTTTGAGAATGAAACCTGAAGACCAAAAACCAAATATTTGGCTCCATTAAAATTCCTTCCTATTCATAAGTATTAAAATCCACATGCCAGAGATGCCTCTGCATCCCACATGAACAAATTAACTATTTGTTGAACGACATAACATATCCCTCCCAAAAGGACAAATAATTAAATTCCATTAAACGATGCATTAAGTCTTGAGCCTTCTACATTAACATAACTGTCATCCCACATACCCACACGTCAAGAAACAGCCCAGCCTCTTGCATGTTCATCACATGTTGGTGTGTGGTATCCACCCGCATCTAGGAATTTGAAACCCAAATTGTTGGAATATGGAGTGTAATGTTATTTTCCCAAGTGTCACATGGATTTATTTGAAGCATATTTGGATTCATACTACATTGAATAACATGTATGTACTCATCATTTGTTAATTGTAAGTCATTTAGAAATTTGTAAAATGTGTGATTTTCATCATAAAAAGTATTTTTTTACTGTGGCCAATATAAATTTTACATTGGCTTTTGTTCATTTATTGTCAAATAAAATAGGTTTGAGTATTTGGTTTTTTTCATTGGTGGAATAAAAAAAATGAATCTGCATTTGGAATTTCTATGTTTCCTATAGTTCTTTGTGTGGAAATGTTGTTGCATTGTCCTAAGTTCATTTGAAATATTTGTTGAATCCATTGACAAGAACGTATCTACAATTTTTTTGTTATCGACATTTATGTATGTACCATATATTGGATTAGACTTGGCCCAAATCAATCCATGGTCATGTTCACTACCTCTGTTTTGAAACATTGTTACATAGAAGTAATCCTCAATTTCTCCATAGTAATTTTTATCATGAGATATTAATTGTCATAGAGAATTCATTATGTTCATATATTATCTTCTACAAGTGGTAGGGTCATTTCATAATTAATTAGCTAGGTTCATTTTTCTCCATTTAATTCTCTCTTATCCACATGTTTTTATCTTTCAAAGGTCCCAATGCACCTATTGGTAGTTCCCAAAGGTGCTCTACGCTAGTAAAGGACATAAAATAAGTTGGTGTGCCTACTTTTATAATCATTGCATATAGTTTGTTGCACATTTGTTGATGGTAGTTTGGTGGTGTGCAAATCTATGTTATATGTACGCAATGTTGGATTTGAGAATGCAATCTAGAATTGGACTTTATCTAACATCTCTTGCTACTAACTTTCTACCCTTTAATTGGCCTTTACTTAACCTAATATATATACTATTCAACACTTAGTTTAGTATGATACAAGTTTTTTTGTAGAATAGGTTTGTTGTATGGAAAGAAAATCCATGATTCTCATGCAATATTATTTCCCATTGGTAAATATTTTGATATGTAATGTTTTTAACTAATTCATCTACACATTTATATCCATAGAATGTTGAAGAGAAACTCATCTTCTCAGAATACTTGTCCTAGAAGATTCTCAATGGCATATGTTTTTTGGAAAGTGTAATATTGATTGCTTATTTGCAAGTTCATAAATAACATGTGGATCAATGAACCCATGCACCATTGCCTTTGTAATTGGTTCTTGTGCATCCTTGATATCAGTAGAATTATCCTAGAAATCTATTTCACTATCATATGAATCTTTGTTTTCAATGAATACATTTTTCCAGTTGTTATCTATTTTGATGTTTTCTAGCTTATATAGCATTGTGTTTCACAATCGTTATAGTTCTTTCATGATAATATGGATTTGAATTCATCCAATTGCATAAGCATTTTTTAAATTTAATATTTTATTAATAGCAAGTACCATTGTATTAATGCATTTTATGTTTCTAAGTAATGTAGATTGGATTCTAGAGGTTCTAGTGGGAACACAACAGAATTTGAGCCCAAAATCCGACGGATTCCATGTCTGAAATTCAACAGACACCTGTCTGTTATTCGACAACATCATTTTTTTTGTCGTCAATGGCATATTGTCGAATATTCGACCACATGCCAAACCCCGTCTACTTTTTGGTGTACTATGCCAAATTCTTTCACCACTAATTCGTCGAATTTCTGACTCTCAGGTTGTCGAATATCCGGTTTCTCTTTTTCGAAGGTGATCTAGTTCCTTTGTAATTTTTCGGGCTTATGTCGTCGAATGTTAGAGGAATTGGTTATCAGATTTTCGACTCCGCATTGTTGAATTTGCGATTTCCATTTTGTCGGATTATCGGCTGTCAGTTGTCAAATTTGCAACTCAACATTGTCAAATTTGCGATGGCCATTTTGTCAGATTGTCGACGGCGATGTGTCGAATTTATGTCTTCGCCTTGTTGTTTGTGAAACACCCAATTGGTTGTATTTTTTACAGTGATGGGGTTGAATTTGCGACGATATCGAGTTGGTTTTTTGACAAGCCTAGTGTAATTTCCGACGATGTCTCGTCGAATCTCTCTTGTCATAGATATGGTGACCTCATCGGATGAGGGCCACATGTTGTCAAATAAACGATGGGCTATTGTATAGTTAAAAAAATATTTTTGGCATTCAGTGAGGGTGGGTTGTAAATATTTTTTGGTATTATAACAAGCAACAATAAGCTATACCTTTTATCATAAGGCTTAACCCTCCAACTTGGGTATTCATCAATTTTTCTTTCTTATCAGATGTCATAGGAAATGTTTGTTCAATCATGAATTCTACACATTGCAGAATGTGATTATATTGGGTTACATTGAGTAGATTTTCATTTTTTTTTCAAGATATTGTATTCATATACTTTCCTAGCAGCACAGAGTGACTAGTTTCAAGAAAACTCCACATCATTGGAAGAGTGGGATGTTACTTGTCAGCCTTGATACTAATACATATCACCCAAGACACAGTAGAACATGGGAATCTAAAATGTACGATGGATTCATTGATCCCTAACTCTATCAATTTAAAATAGAATCAACCAAGGAGAGAGAAGAGGAATTCAGAGCAGAATATAGACAACGCCCATTAATGTTTGTTATTAGCTAGAATAACCAAGGAATGTAATATAATATGAATAAAATCGGAGCATGTTTATTCATTCTAGAACACTTGCACTGAATGCATCTTTGATACACCATCGTTGCACGTATATATCATTAAGATAGAAAAAAATTATGGTGAGATTAATAAAATATGTATATCCTTTAAAATCTATACTATATAATAAATTTTAGAGTATTACTGTAGAGAAGTGGCCCCATCCAAGATTTCTCTAAACAGCATAAGACCTTGTTCATATCTGGGATCACCATGCTTTACAACCACTTTAGTACCATCTTCTAGTTGTCCCTGATAAACATTTTAGAAGCCACCAACCAAAAAAAAAAGAAAAAAAACATATCTAGCCATGCACTCTTCTCCCTTCAACCATGAATTTCTTTCCTTGTGCATATTAGTTCCTCACACAACTCCAAACTTCTAGAAATCCTTAAGCTACAACCTCTCCTCCTTATTTAGTTTCTCCTATACAAAACTTTAATGCCAATGGGATTCCATACGAGTCTACAACACATTCGTATTCATGTCTATAGTACGAGTACCTAATTTATTTTGTTTGGTCTCCCTTTCTTCATTAGACGTGGCTTCCAATTTTCACACATTACTCTTTTCTCCCTAGCCATTGTCTTCTTCCTATCATGGGATTTTTGTCAAGATCCAACTACTCCCATTCTGTATCCTTCTAAATATAGACTTGATGCATTCTTATTCCTATCTCGCTCAACTAGCCTCCATATACCAAGGAAAGGAGTCAAGAAAAATCAAGGAAGAAAAGGACCCTCCCAATAGAGAAACACATGAGACTATCTACTCTCCATCAAACTTATCCAAGGCATAATTTTATTAATTCTCTGCATCCATTGGGGCATACTAATGTAAATCAACCAATTTTGTATGGTTCATCTTTTTAACAGTATTTGGTGATTTGATTCATTAGTTTGGTTTATATTTTCAGTAATTCATGGTTACTTGGTTTATTTAACATAATTTAATGATTGTCTAACTCACAACTCTTAGATTAGGATTTCTACTAGCCGTTGTTACAGAAAACTACATAACACCAAGGAAGGAGTTTCCTTCTATGTAATGTAGTCCCTCATGGAATCCCCTTTATCTAATGCAAGAAAGGGAATATATTTTTATATGAACTATGGATTTAGAAATATTGGCATTGGATTATCACTTCTCTATATATCATAGCTAATCTTGGATGTGGTTTTCACATATGTATGGTAGTAGTTCTAAAAGGGTAATTACACGAGGACAACACAGTATGGTTAGCATGAGAAAGTGAATAAATAATTAATGAACTATGGATGAATTCCTTTATGCCACAAAATTTAATGAAATGTGTTTCATGCTTGCATTAGCACCATCTTCCTTCTCAATAAGCCCATTATCATTACTTGGGAAGCTAATTCCAAAACATGGTCAAAATTAATTAACATAACTAAGGGTTGAATAACTCATAATTAAATATGGGAAACACTAAAATATTCTTATTTTTATCTTAGCCTCTTTAGGCTCCTTTCTTCTCCTCTCTTGGATTCATAACTCCTTTATATTCCATTTTATCACTTTGGTGTGTTTATTATATGACCAAAATGTACTTGTGTACAAAACCAAAGTATAATATGAGAATGGTTCACTATTTGGTGATCCGTTAGTGTATGAAATCTAAAATCACATATGTATAGGCTTCTAGCAAAGTTTCATTGGAAATATAAACTCATCACAACAAACTCCTAAACTAAATGTTATAAAATTGTAACAAATGTTTAGTAATAGATTCACCCCCTGTATCCAATGAATCGAATAACTCAATCTTTATATATTCATTTTGTCATCAACTATTTTCTTGATATTTACACAATTGTCTATGAAGGTCATATATTTATGCATGGCTTTATGCTTCCTAGTTTTAGTGTTTACCCCTGTATCCAATGAACCCAATAACTCAATGCACACGTCTCAGATGTTACTCTTTGGACTATAACTCAATACTTACCTATTCATTTTGGCATATATATGTCTAGACTAATATCCATTAATTTCCAACAAAATTTATGTGAATCTATCTTTTAAGTCCATGTTTTAATTTCCAACCCTATACAACCTAATTCATTCTTGCACTTTCTTCCTTCATTCCACTAGTGAATATTTTCCTTTTTATATTAGAGGGTTAGCAGCCACCTTTGGTCTTAATTTGGAGGTACCTGGTAGTGGGGACATCATATGATCTGTAAACATACTCTGCAATATGCATTTTAAGGCTATGATGGCATATATTATGGCTAGAACCATGAACTTTATTGGGGCTTGCTTTGCTTACTCGTGCATGGAGATTACAATAAATTCATGGATATGAAAGAAGCTACCAATATTTTGGTTGAAGCAGGATGCATAACAATATGTCGCTCTTATTGTTGAACCCTTAAAGTATTGAATTGGAAAATGGCTATCTTCATACAAGTGCAAAGCATGCTTTGCACAAGAAGCTTGAGTCTATATATGTGGAGAAATGCCTGACTTCCATTGCTTGTATAAAGGCAATGCACTAGAGGGTTGAAAAGATGGATTATCTCCATCCTTGAGGATGAAAATCACTAATGATTTTAAAATCTATCACCTCTCTCCCTTATAATGGGTGAATGATTCACTAGTGTCAGACAATTTTAAAGTCTTCCATGTGGTTTAATCCCAAGAACTCAACATAATATGTATGCCTAACTATGCAATCTTACACCACTCTATATTAATAATTTTATGGGGCCATATTTCATGGGAAAAAAATGTGGAAGAAAAAGTTTGAAGTGGATTCTATTGGTGCTTGAACTCATGCAAATGATCTGAAATGTGAAATATTAATGTGAAAATATTTCATTCTAAAAACTTGTGTGTGAGTTCAAGTTAATTTGAATATTGAAATCTCTTGTTAGCTACTTGAGAAAAGGAATAAGCTAGCTGGTCTTTCAATAATTAAATTGACTATTGTTTCTTTTGTAATGCTATGAGTGTAGTTGAGAATCGAGTTTCTTGTTGAGAATTATTTGGGCAAAAAGATGAGTAGGTGACTTTCTACTATCTATTTTTCAACATGGAGTAAACTGTGTTTTGTTTTCTGCCATGAATTGAATGTAACTATCATGGTGCATTTTTATCCTCCATTGCATAATCATCGTCCCCATATATCACTGGCTTGGGGTCTGGGAGACATCACATCAACACTCTGGCAGAATGCTAATGAGTTAAACAGATTGAAAGGAAATGTGGGTTCCACAAAGAAAGGCATATTGTCGTACATGCTTAGTAGCTAGAAATTTTGAAAATGCATCATTTATCCTATCCTTAGAGTTTATCAAATGAAAATGGGCATGTATTTTGTTCCACTAGCATGCCTAATTTCATCCATATTAATAAAAAAATTGCAAATCAAACATGTAGCTCCTCACCCTAGGGTGAAAATTGCAGCCTTCAATTGAGACCAACCTACACACCATTCACTGCGTTTTTTCCAATGATATATTGTCATCTATAACTAGAGATAATATTAATTCAAATGATAAGAGTTCCATGAATAACGCGAGCTGAGCATGAGTGATAAAGGGCTTGTAACAACCCTTTGGTAGGGCACTAGTAAGGGTCATCATAGACAATATAACCAATAAGATGGAAAGTAAATGTGTAAGGGACAATATTGAGTGGTATAAACGAGTGAAAAATTGACAATAGTAAGAAAAGAAGCAAGTTTGCATGGATTCTTTACTATTATTATTGAGGCCCTAGAATTAAAGGACATCCCTATGATGAGCTACAAGATTTTTTCCATCTCTTATCTCTTTAGGATGCAACCTCCTAAATTTTGGATGGTCACTATATTTTTAGGGGTCTTCTTAGTAGCTAGAAATTTTGAAAATGCATCATTTATCCTATCCTTATATTTTATCAAATGAAAATGGGAACATAGTTGTGTTCCACTAGCATGCCTAATTTCATCCATATTAAGAAAAAAATTGCAAATAAAACATGTAGCTCCTAACCCTAGGGTGAAAATTGCATCCTTTAATTGAGACCAACCAACACACCATTCACTTCCTTTTTTCCAATGATATACTGTCATATATAACTAGAGCTAAGATTAATTCAAATGATAAGAGTTCCATGAATAACTAGAGCTGAGAGTGAGCCATAAAGGGCTTGTAACAACCCTTTGGCAGGGCACTAGTAAGTCATCATAGACAATATAACCAATAAGATGGAAAGTAAATGTATAAGGGACCATACAAGTCAAGAAGTGCATTCACCTCAAGCTCTAGTAGAAACCATAAAAACGCTTGTAGGCAGTTGTTGATCACCTTTATTTATTCTTAGCAATGTTTTTTTTTTGGTTTCATAGGAAATGGCATCCAACTTAATCTATGTCAAATGGACTAATCCAATATAGTATTAGGGTTGTAAGTTCAAAATCCAAAGGTACACTAATTTGGAAGTTGATTTGTTTAGGCCTACCATTGGTTAGAGAAATAACATATTGAGTGGTAGAAACGAGTGACAGAGTTGAATTGTAGGATTACCTTTCATAAAATTATATTCTATCATTTAGTTTCATGGGCATGGAGAATAGAAGGTGCCATTTAATTCAAATACTATTATGATGATTAATCAGTACCTTGAGCCACCACACATTGGGATAGATCGTTAATGGAAAGATAACCAAGTGGATAGACATCTACTGACAATAAATTAGATTGTCAAAGTAAACATATAAAAATACGATTGATTTAAATGAAGGAATTTAAATAAATAAAAATTAAAGCTTCCAAACTAGGTCAAAAGGACTCGACATTTCAAGAAATATGAGTAGCCCATATAAAAGCATGGGATATTTCTACAAAAGAAAAGAGAAGAATATAAACTCAATGGTAATATTCCATATATTTTATAAACATTTATATAAGGGTTGGCTATTGTTTACTGGAGGGTAATGCGCAAGAACATGACACATATAGATAGAGTGTTTACTCACTAGTTAGTCCCATTGAAAAGAGAGCTACATATGACAAGTCATTAAAAAAGGGCATACAAATGATATATGTAACACCATGCACCTTACTCAAAAGAATACTTAGTTTGTGGAGTTATACATGACTCACTTTATTGAAAGTTACACTTGAACTATTTGCTTCAATCTGGATATCCGTACTTTCCTTTAGAAAAGTTAAGTTTAACGAGGCTATAATTATTAACTTTAACAAGATAGGATTAGGCCAACTGCACACTAACTAGTTTATTGAGATAAAATTTTAACACTATAAATACCATTCTAATTAGTATAGATTCTTGAACCAAACCAAAGATATGGTTTGTGGCTATGATATTAAAGTTGGTATATGCTATGTGAAATTGGGATATATGTTCTCTCCAAAAACAAGAGTTGTAGACCATGTGTCAAAATAGAAGCATGACACATTGGAAAGTCACAGAAAGTGAATACCTATCATTATTGGTGAATAATTTTTAGAAAAATCAACGATCTTTCCATATCTAGGGAATATCCTAAGAAAGATAATGTAGATGAACATTATCCTTTGATAAAAAATATTTGAGAACTACTACTAGTATTAGTGCAAGTATTATTGGGTACTACCATGGAAACGGTTGTTCTAAAACCATAACATTGTTGTTCTTACCTCGGATCTATTTTTTTGAGTCACGGTTGTCAGGGCCATCACCTTGATATACCTTAGTTTTTTATCGCACTCAAAATCCATATGTCATGTTTCAAATTTCGGACACTGAGGTGTTCCTGTGATAGCCAAATCATATTGTTGACTTTGAAATCTCTTCTTTCATCTAGAATTCATTGCATCCAGTAATTAGAACTAGCCTATTCATCCTATGTGCTTCAATGAATCAAGAATTAATGTTGCAGCTTGCACTATAGGACAATTTCCTCGAGTTTGATAGTGGATTTTTCTGGTTGGATCACCTTAGTTGTAGTTTTATATCAGAATAAATATTGATGAGATTATCTAAACTTCCTAAATTAGGATACACATTTATTGTATAATGGTCAGTGTCATCCTTTCTAAGTTGCTAGTAGTTCCCTGACACTGCTACCTCTATGCTACTCGGGGCTAGGGTTGTCTTCCCCATGCCCCAACCTTTTCCTTTTTAATATTGTGTTTGGGTCTTCCCTATCATCTTAATCTCCATATCCCACAATACCACCTCCTTCATTAGTTTTAGCAGTGGAAACCTTAGGCATATAAGCCTTGGCATATACAAACTTCTACTTAGGCATATAAGCTCTGTTTATACTTTATAGCTACTTGTATTGCTCCTAAATCATATTAAGGGTAATTTTGTTCTGTTTAATAAAATTACGATTCATTTTGGTTGGAATAAAATGAACATAGGGATAAGAATAAAACCTATCACAATAATCATGACCTGTCTTATAGGCTATTATGGCTCAGGATACATTGATCATAGTTACTTCAAAATCAAATGCATAGCCTGAAATCAACATTCTTTGATGCTAGTCTCTTTAAATCTATAAACTTTTAAAGTATACTAATTTTAAATCAATCACAATAAATCAAACAGTGACACTGTCAAAAATCCAAATCCTTGTTGTGGGATCCATAATACAACACTTAAGAAAACATCTACAACTTAATTGGATTGCTAATAACAAGCTGGAAACCATCCTCTATATCAGGCGAAGGCTCAATTAAACCCTTAATCATTGTGCCCTTAATATAGGTAATAAAGGGCAGTGAATGAAAGGTTGGTAACTAACTTACCAATCATAGGCCCTTCATAGTCAGCCTTTCGTTCAGAAAACTCAACACAAAGAGCCAACCTGGGAATCACCTGTAAAAACAATTCATTGAACACAAAGGGTTAAATCATTGTACATAAGAGCTCAAGTAGTAAAATAGGATAGTGTGATAATGAGGGAACCTCTTTGCAATCAAACTCGAAACCTTTTCTCCCTCCAAATCACCTATCTCCCTTTTATTTCTCTTCAGAGGTCCTAATACTATGGATGGATGAAATGCTAGAGAGGACTCCAAATCTCCCTAGTTATCTCCATTTTCTTGCTCGTCAGAGGTCCTGATACTGTGGATGGAAGAAATACTATTTTGAAGGATCCTATCACATTTGAACTCGAACCCAACATAATGGCTCTCTCCAAATCAACAACTATCTCCCTCTGTTTTCTTACTCGTCGGAGGTCCAAAGGATGGAAAAAATGTTGTAGAGAAAGTTGTGTAGACGCGAGAGGTCTTGAAATCATGTAGTTGGTGTTGATAATGTTAAATGTGTTTTATTAAGTTTACAAGGGCCATAAAAACCAATCTCAATCATTGAACACATTATTTAAAACAAATTTCTTGTCTTACCTTTATGTTGTTCCCCATCATTTAATGCGTGTACTTCCCCATCTAATGTGCCATGTTGTTCGTCCAAAAGTGAATTGATCCTCCTTAATCCTTAAATCATGCCTTCATCAATCACAAATATGCCTTAAATATTGGATAACTAATTATCTAGTCATATTGCATCAATACCTTCCTCTTACATCGAATAATGTTAAAGTTGACTTGGATCTTGATTGTATTAATTTTTTATGAGTAACCTGATTTGTTAGCTATTGAGGTTGTTCACAGTTTCATAAAGTAATGAGATAAAAATTCATGGTCATGAACTTATAGTTGGGGTATGTAGTTATATTATGATTATTATAGTTTGATGTGGAAGATAGTGTGGAATTAAATTATCAAGTTTGTTCTTCGATATTGCATTGAAAATTCTAATTGTTTGGTATTGTATGATTTTCTTATCTTACTTTTGAAGTAAGGAAATTTTCACCACATGTTTAGACTTCTATTATGAGGGAGATATGACAATGATGTTGAATATGATGATGATGGTGAAGACAATGAAAACAAGGACAATGATCCTGGTGATGAAGATGGTGATGTTGATGATGATGATGATAATGATGATCGTGATGATGATGATGATGATTATGATGATGATGTAGATGATGATGATGATGTAGATGATGATGATGATGAAAATGAATATGTTGATGATGATGATGGTTATGATGATGATGATGATGATGGTTATGATGATGATGATGATGATGATGATGATGATGATGATGATGATGATGATGATGATGATAATGAAGATGGTTATGTTGATTATGATGATGATGACGATGATGATGATGACAATGAAGATGATGATGATGAGGAAGATGATGATGATGATGATGACAATGATGATAATGAAGATGATGGCGATGATGATGATGATGATGATGATGAAGATGATGATGATGATGATGATGATGATGATTATGATGATGATGATGGTGATGATGATGACGATGAAGATGATGATGATGATGGTGATGATGACGATGATGATGATGATGAAGATGACAATGACGATGATGATAATGTTGATGATGATGAAGATGACGATGATGATAGTAATGGAAATGATGACAATGATGATGATGATGATGATGATGATGATGATGATGATGATGTTGTCAATTATGGTGATCACCATCATCACTATCATCATCATCATCATCATCATGTTGATCATCATCATCTTCATCATCATCATCATCATCATCATCATCATGTTGATCATCATCATCTTCATCATCATCATCATCATCATCATCACCATCATCACCATCATCTTCATCATGTTGATCATCATCGTCTTCATCATCATCATCATCATCATCATCATGAAGATCATCATCACCATCATCGATGTCATCTTCATCATCATCGTCTTCATCATCATGACCCTCATCATCATCATTATCGTCGTCATCGTCGTCGTCGTCTTCATCATCATCATCTTCATCATCATGACCCTCATCATCGTCATCATCATCATTTCCATATTCATCATCATCATCATGATCATCATTTCCATCATCATCATCATCATTTCTGTCATCATCATCATCATCATCATCATCATCATCATCATTGCCATCATCGTCTTCATCATCATCATCATCATCATCATCATCATCATCACCGTCATCATCGCCATGACCATCATCATCATCATCTTCATCATCGTCAACATCATTACAGTCATCATTTCCATTACCATCATCATCATCGTCGTCGTCATCGTCAACATCATTACAATTTAAAATTTAAATTATAATTACATTACAGTCTACACATTAGAATGCAAATAAAATTTAACATTGCAATTCAATTTCAATTTCAATTTTCAAATTTAACGTGTAATTACAACAGAAAATTCAATGTGTAGTTACAATTTAAAAGTTCAACCTCAATTACATTACAGTTGTAAATTCAAAATTTAAAATCCCATTACATTACACTTTAAAATTTAAATTGCAATCACATTACAATTCATTTCCAATTACACATTGCAATTCAATTACAATTTAAAATTTCAATTTCAATTTCAATTACATTACAATTACAAAATAAAAATTTAAAATTCAATTACATTACAATTTTACAATGCACGGGACTATTTTAAATTAGATTTTAAAATTTAAATTACAATTATATTAAGGTTGTATAGGTGTTGTATCTCCTTATTTCTATCAAATATAAGTTTGTGGTGTGTACAGAACTTTCTATAGAAGTGGGAACATCTATCGTTCAACATTTTTTCATAAAGTCAAGATGGCTACAAAGCATTCTTTAAATATTAGGAATGTAGACAAGGCATTGAAGTGATACATACATGCACTTTTTTAACATTCTTATGGTTTTGCTACAACAAATATTTTAATTCAAAGTTAAGGTGCAATAACCATGCATTAGTGAGGATTAATATTCACTAGTAAGCATATGGAAGATGGCTACGTTGGTTGTGTATAACATACTAAAGGACTCAACCCTTTCATTGTTTCTTCAAATTCATGGTGGATCTCTTAAGATTGAAACAACCTTCTCCATTACAATTTTAAAAATTGTATTTGGATATTTAACGTCATATGATCCACATAAATTTTCAATAAAAATTTGTTTCCTAATACTGCTATCAAATAGAATTTACCCATTTTATAAGGTTAGGTAGTTGTATTTTAATAATTCTTGGTTTTCTAGACATTATGACTCTTTAATACATGTTTATCCTACACTCTTCAAGTGTATTTAAAGTATCAATGTGCTTGACACATTGGAGCACCATGACCAAATTTTCACTAAAACCTCCCATCTAGTATCTTTAATCTTGATTTCAAAGAATATATATAT
>LPNX011108441.1:158914-238520 GCA_001517045.1 Pseudotsuga menziesii
AAGTTAACAAATAATACTTTGATTTTAATATAAATGTTTATTTTCACAAAATTGGACATTGTTATTATATTTACTTTTAAATTGAGAATGATCATATTATTCATACAATCTATCTTAAATTTTAACTTTATCATGAATTTTGTCTTTGTCATAAAGTCACTTTTATCTTAATAATAAAAAATGTCAAAAAATAAAAATCTAAATTTAATGTCAACTGGAAACAAGGAAGATAAGCCACTTAGTGGCGAGTATGTCTATAAGAACATGCATTTTTGAATTGTCTTATTGATGAAATCTCATGATTGGATTTTTGTTCATGGAGAAGATCGATGTTACATCTAATTATCATGATGATGAAGACGATGATGATCAACATGATGAAGATGATGGTGATGATGGTGATGATGATGATGAACATAATGATGATGAAGACGCTGATGCTGAACATCATGATAATGATGATGATGATGAATATGATCATGATGATGATTATAATGATGATGAAGACAATGATGATCAACATGATGACGATGGTGATGTGGATGGTGATGATGATGATGAACATAATGATGATGAAGACAATGATGTTGAACATCATGATAATGACGATGATGTTGAAGATGATGATGACGACGACGACAACGATGATGATGATGATGACGATGATGACGACGACAACGATGATGATGATCATCATAATCATCAGTATGATGATGAAGACGATGATGATGAAAATCCTGATGATGATGATGATGATGTTGATCCTGATGATGATTATCATGATGATGAAGAAAATGATGATTAACATGATGAAGATGATGGTGATGATGGTGATGATGGTGATGATGATGAAGATGATGGTGATGATGGTGATGATGGTGAGAATGTTGATGATGAAGATGATGATCATGATAATGATTATCCTGATGATGAAGAAAATGATGATGATCATGATGACAATGATCACGATCATGATCATGAATATCATGATAATGAAGACAATGATGATCAACATGGTGATGATGCTAATGATGATTATCATGAAGATGAAGATGATGATGATCAACATGATGAAGATGATGGTGATGATTTTTTTCGATTATTCTATACCTGTGATTCTTAGAGAGGAAATGCCTATACTCATCAAACACAACACTTATATCTGACCATGGGAGGCCCCACTTACCACCATGCCAGAAAGGCACAGCACTTATATCTGACCATGGGAGGCCTCGCCTACCACCATGTCAAAAAGGAACAACACTTATGTTTGACCATGGGAGACCCTGCCTACCACCATGTCAGAAAGGAAAAACACTTATATCTGACCATGGGAGGCCCCACCTACCACCATGTCAGAAAGGCACATGGACTCATCACTTCCCCTTGGAAGGAATCTCTATCTGGAGAAGACCAAGATTCTCCTGAAAGTACTCATACTTCACTCTGTCCATTTCTAGCATAGAATCACATTAGGGATGATTACGTTCAAGGATAACCTATGAGCTTCAGGAGGATCGATTATATCCGAGGACAACCTATAGGACTGTTTACTTCTGAGCAACCTACGAGCTTCACCAGGATTTTATGCTCAAACAACCTATCTCGACGGCTATGCTAGAACTCCCTCTTTCAAGAGATCTCGATCTGGATCACATATTGGAGCTTCACTACTCCTCACTGCATCATACAAAAATGGAAGTCAGATCAATCAAATCAAATATTAGTTTTCAAAAGAAACATACTACCTCCCAAATAGTCGAGCAAGTGACAACATATTTTTCCTTGGCTGTACTCAGTGTCATGCAGTACTACTTCCTGCTAAACCAAGAGATCACACCTAATCTCATATTGAAGTAACACCCCGAAGTTCTCTTCCTATCAATGGCACTTCCTACCCAATCCGAATCCACATAACCCTCTAGGTTAATCATCTAATTCTCCTCATACTTCAGCCCATAATCAATTGTAACCTTTAGGTACCTCAAAATATGCTTTGCAGCAATCAGGTGAACATGTCTCAATGTGTTCACAGCAAAGCAAATATCTGGTCTCATATTCATCAAGTACATTAAAGAACAAATCATATGATAATACATCATGGCATCAATCATCTCTGATGAAGAATCACTCAATAGCTTCAGGTTTGATGCCATAGGTGTGGTCATGGCCTTGAATTCCATCATCCAGAACCTCTTCAGGGTATCCACTACATACTTCCCTTGTACCAGGAATATTCCACCCACATTATGCCACACCTCCATGCCTAGAAAGTAGTGCATCATATCTAAGTCCTTCATCTTGAACTCGGTGGCAAGTCTCCTTCTAACAACTTTAATGTGTTCCTGTTTTCTTCTAGGAACAAGTCAGTGACATCTAACAAGAGCATCATTGGTAGTCCACCTTCAACCTTGAAGTAAATCTTGGAATCCACTTTACTCTCAGTAAATCATAGAGCCATAAGTAATCTGTCCATCCTGCCGTACCATGTCAAACCTCAGGATCTTCTACAGTCACTCCCTCTGAAGCAGAGCATCATTCTCCCTCTGCCTCCCATACTCTATGCATTGAAACATTATGTACTAGAGTGACAATTAGCTTCCTCTGCTACTAATATTCTATGTATCCATCTAGGGTCACTGGATACCAAGATCCTCTATCTTGAACCTCTGCCTCCCATACTCTATGCATTGAAACATTATGTACTAGAGTGACAATTAGCTTCCTCTGCTACTAATATTCTATGTATCCATCTAGGGTCACTGGATACCAAGATCCTCTATCTTGAACCTTTTCAAAATTTCTTCTCGCACCCATCTGTGAGCTTTTCATCCTCTATAGGATTTCATATTCAACCTTGTATCAAAGGTTAAGATCTTCATCACTCTAGGTGATATTAAATCTCCTCATGTATGTGTTATCCCATGGGTGCCTTCTGAGGTCGTACAAGGCCTTCTTTAATTTGCACACATGAGTCTTCCTGTCATATGCCTCAACTCCCAGTAGCATCAAATGTCTCTTCATAGTCTATGTCTTCTTTCTGTGAGAAACCTCGTGCTACGAATCTTGCCTTGTATCCCATGATGTTGCCATCTACTATATGATGGATCTTGTAGATCCATATGGAAGACACTACGTTATTCCCTTCAGGTCTCAATACCACATCCTAGACATCATTCTTATTGAACTGGTACTCTCCTTTCCTTTCTTCTTGGATACTTCTTCATAGCTGGAAGGTTCTGCATCAATGATGTTGCTCAACCGTGTCACATAATTGCACTGTGTTTGGGACCTCTTTCTTTATTTCAAGGTATCATCATATTATTCTTCATCTTGTATTATTTCTTGAACTGTCTTCATGTGTCTTTGGAACAAGTCTCATCCTTCTTTTCTTGTAGGCAATTGTATGTGATCTTTCCTACAAGTCAAATGCATTAGTTGTATGGTTAGAAACATTTTATAAAGCATATTCATAAAAAAAATTCTTATGCATAAATGTATAATCATGCAACTATTTTAGCCAATACAACATTCATCAATATCTCACAGAAACTTTCTAGATTCCTTCCATCTCTACCATGACATCATTGAGATTGTGCACTAATCCAATATGTCAGCAAAGAGGTTTCATTCTAGATAAGCGGCAATGGACAGTTGTATAGCACCATGAGCTACTTACCCATGACATGCATATTAGTAGTATACTATCATTAATGCAAACATTCTATCATGCATAACACATCAACTGAATATAAGCAAATACATAACAAAATAATATCATGAAATGACAATTGAATACTTATATTTATTCGTTTTATGGGTAGAATCCTTCTTGAGCCTTCAGCTTCATCATCTTCTTTATTCATAACAAAATCATTTCTTACCCAAATGCTAAGATGGATAAGAGGTTCTTCAAGAGTTGAGTCCTTCGTATTCCTCATCGCTTGAGGGATCTTCTTTATATGGTGAGAGCTTGATATTCATTTTCTCCCATTTTGTCTTCTCTTATTATGAGTTGAGCTTCTTCTTATGTGCACTCTTTTCAGATTTTGTTGAAGGTAATCACTTACTTCTAGCACACATTCCTTGAATGCATAAATCCTATGATCCTGGGAGGCCATTCAAGGTGGTTATAACCATATCTTATTCTTCTCCGATTGCTTTGTCATAGCATTGAACACTTCCTTTTGGTGTCTTCAAGGATGACACATGAGGGATGAGATGATCTTGAATATAATCTGCAATGATTCTCTTCGCTCTAGCCTTGGCCTCATCTCCCTCTAGGTCCTAGACTTTTCTTACTAAAATATTGATCTAAGTCAATTTCTTCAAGGATCACGGAGTTCCTATACTTCTTCTGATTTATATTCTTCTCTTCAAATAGCTTGGTCAAGGAATCAAACATCTCTTTATGTGTATTTAGGGAAGACACATGTGCTAAAATGTTATCCTCTTGACCTTGACCAAGTTCTCCTTGTGTAATTATTTAGCCTCATCTCCCTCTGGAACTAGAACCTTTCCATTTATGTAGGTGTCCAATTCATTTCCTTCAAGAACTAGTGAGATCATATACTTCCATGCTTGGAAGTTGTAAGCGATTTGAGGTGTCCGTCCTGGTTCCGGATCCGGTTGATCTAGGGTTTGTCGGAGAAACCCTAAATTTAAAAAATTGGATTCTTTTAGATCTTATTGGATAGAAATATCGGACTCTTCAAGGTGATCTATCCAATGTACTCCGTTTCTAAAATCAATGGAGGGAAGCTCCCGGAACAGGAAGCCCTAGTTTTCCAATTTCTTCTCCAGAAATGCCTTATATTGTTTCTATGGTATCTCCAAAATTACTGCTCCTATATATATAAACGTTTTCATTGAGGTATTTTCTCCTATCCTATTTCCAACACCATAGGTTTTAGCAAAATTTGTTACACTAATTGGGACTTATGAGAGTTTTCCCAAGGTGACTTCTTTCAAAACTGTTCAACATCACGAACTTGTACAGACTGCCACGTGTCACTGTTTGATCAACATGGTTTGAAATTTTTACCACAAAAATTAAATTTTGTTCCCTCTTTGGAACATCTTGATAAATTTCATTTGGACCTTCATAGACCGAGATATAGCAATTATCCCTAGGTGTCATGTTTAGGGATGAATCTTGGGAGAGGTTGGAACCCTGATTTGGAGGAAATATATCTCCCCGAATATAATGAATACGAGGCTGAAAGTTTTACACAATTTAAATTAGGATTTTATTTTCGTCCTATGAAAATTTCAGCTCCTGTGACTTCTAAAATATCGAGATATAGAGAATGTACCAAAACTACCAGTTTTAGCATTTTAGGGTTTTTCAGGCCCGGAGTCAAACTAGGGATTGAATTTCTCGGAGTTTTACTCAACCAAAAACTTCTACCTTGGTCTCTAAACTTCAATTTTTATGACGAGAGCAATCCTATGCTGAGCTCACTCAAAAATTCCTCTTCTGTGAAAATCCCTAATTTCCCGCAGCAGTGACTGAAAATGCCTGGAATCAAATTTTGCTTCGACAGAAAGATGCACCCTTCAATGGGGAGTTAGCCTAGCCTCATTTTTATGATGTATTTTGGAGAGAGAGACCCAAAAAGTAAGAATCCATAGCTTCTGCAGCTGCACAGTGCCTTCTTCTCAGGTTAGCTCCGATACCATGTTAGATTTTTATCAATTAGACAATATGATCTTAGGATCTTATCTGAGAGAATACCATACACAACAATCAATCACAAGAAACAATATACACAAATATTTATCCTTGGGAAACCATAAAGGAAAAACCCCGCAACTTCCTCAGATATAGAATGAGCACCAATGGTAGCAGTAAAACCCAAAGACAGAAAGATGATCTCCAACAGTTGTTCTCTCTCACTCGTGTGAGCTCCTCTTTTCTCACCTATACACTATAGCTGGGTGAGTGTGTGTGTCAAATAGAGAGGCTCACTCTCTATTTATACTAGTTTTCGACTTGACAATTACTTACTAGGGCCTACTTCTCTAGGAGAGTCTAATAACCCTAGTGCCCCACAACTGTGGGGACTTTACCCTCGACGTACAAAGGAAAGCTAATCTCTATGACTTTACATGACTTGATTACATTAATTATTCTCCTGATAGGAACATCGGGGACCAATGAAATACAATATATAAAATATACAAGTGAATACATTCTGAAGTTACAAATACATCAACATGGAGTATGTCAATATATTGAACTCTTAATTTATTTTAACACTCATCACTTTAAATAACCATATTGATATATATTGAGAATACAATCCCTTAGTTTAATATGAATTATTTCTCTTTGAATATGAATAAAACTGTGTTTCATTTTATAAATTTATCGTCCTTCCTTTCTTACAAAATATATATTTTTATTTTAAAGAAGCAAATTTTATATATATATTAAAAAAGGTTAACTTGATGTTTGATTTAAAATAAGAAGTCAATCTATTATAAACTTTAAAATTTTAAGTATAAATTTTAACATTTATTTTAATTTGTTTTAAACATTAACATTTATTTTAATTTGTTTTTTCAAATGTAAAATAATTATTAATGTAGGCTAGAAATAAATAGATAACATATAAAGATTCATATTATTTATCCTCAATTGAAAACCAAACACATGCTCTTCCAATGTCTAGTAGAATGAAAAACAAATAAGCCTTTATAAAATTTCATAATGTTACCCAAAATCATTAAAAAAAAAACAGATTTTTAATCAAATGTTAAAGTCTTGCAAAAGTGAATGGATCATTCAAATTCAGAAATAAAAGCATGGTCCTGTAATTTGATATAAACACTTTCAAGATGTAATTCAGAATTATTAAAATTGAGCTTTTAGTTAATTAATTATGATCTACCAAAATGGTCGTTAATTCGCAAATGCATCGACAAACCAAAATTTGTTAAAATTGTCAAAGCATCATATAAATTCAACCAATCTAAACTGAAGGATATGATTATCTCAAAAAATCTCAAGCAACACTAAGTAGGTGTTCTTCATAAAAAAGATGCCAACGACAAATATAGCCAAATCACCAAATCCTTATATAATGAAAGCCAAGAAAGCACCTACCAAGGCAAGGAAGATAAGATGAAAGAAAACTAAAACCAAATACTTACAAAATTCTAATGGGTGGGTCCCTTTATTTTGCACATATAAAGGGGAGTTGTTCAGGTGCCAACAAGATTCTACTTCCGATATTTTTAAAGTTAAGGATGTTCCTTTGACTCTTGATCAAATCCATTTAGATATGCACATGTGTGAAGATGGTCAGTTTGAGTCCCATCCATATGATGTTGATCCTTGTCCTAGATTATGGAATATATATATATATATATATGAAAATCCCTCACTTCATAGGAGTGGCCTTTGGTTTGAGAAACCACGACCCAAGGTATATATTCCATCAAAAATCACCCTGGGATCGCTCCCGTCTTGGAAACCACCAGTAATCAATTTGGATGTATTTTGGGGTGTCTCCTCCCAACTAGTTGAGCCATAAGGGGAATTGAACCCGGGTCACCTTATTGACAAAAACCACACCTTAACCGAATGAAGTAGCAATAATTGGCTTTATTTTATTGAAGGACTTGAGGATGGACTATGATCCACTTATTTGTGTATGAGTCACGATATCATTTTATACAATCACTCTGGGTGAAACCACACGTTTGACCGCTACCTTATGACATGTTGATACGTCTAATGATTTCAAGTTAGGAACTTATCTTATGACATGTTGATATGTCTAATGATTTCCTTAATCTACAACCATCTCATGAAGAGTTAGGATCAATAAACTGAAATTATGGGGGACAATCTATATTTCTTCACTCCACCCTACCATCCCAATATTCATTTATAGAATCTCATATTCCTCCATCCTCTCTAAATCATGTTTCTATAATCCTACCTCTCAATGGAGAAATCATTAAAAGCCAAGCAATTTCTTGTGAAGTGTCACATGACCCCATTGAATCATTATCCATGTAGTTTGATTCAATTAATGATTTTGGTAATCCCATTAGTCTTTAGATTGAAGAATCTTTCCAAGTCAAATCTCAACCTTGGTACGATTTTCTTCTTCAAGAGCGTAACCTCTTCTCTATTTTCAAGCAATGGATCTTCTTTCTCATTGACTTAACCTATGATATCTCATTGAATTGCTTAGAAGAAGAGGGATTTCCCAATTCATTTACAAATGGTTACACTAGATATTTGATTTTTCTTAGACTCTACCTTTGATGGTTAGCTTAGGGGTAGATAGGATGAATACGTTCAATACTAAAAATCCTAGATTATAGCATTTTGAGATTTTGTCATTTCCTGCAATTTACTTTCATGTCATTCGTTAGAAAATCTTGAGTTATTTTCTTTCAATAGTTAAAATTTTACTTTTCGTACTCTAATAATGGTCCGTGAAAAGAGTATAAGTGTTATTGTAGGTACTTCATTCATTGATATTGTACCATATATTTCTGGAGTTCTAAAGCACTCTTTTCCTTAAAGCACTTGTCCCCCATGGAGTCATATGTTATGCCACACTTTGTGGGGCACCCCTTTTTTTAGACTTACTTTTGCAAATTTTCCAAAAGATGGGAGTCCTTCTTTGTTACTTCGGGGCTCCCCATATGATATGAAATGTAATTATTTCATGTTGGATGATTAGAGGAGATATATGGAACTAATATGTGCCAATTCCATGATTATGATGTATGTCCTATAAATAAATGAACATAAATTCTTTGTGATTGTCTGATGTGTATAAGTAACAATATCACCCTTAGGTTGATGAAGATGAAATATGTGTGGTTTGTTTATTAGCTAAGGCACCAAGGTGACTCTTGGTATTGTTAATAATTTCACTCCCTCCTTTGGGTTCACCTTACCTTTTTCATACATTATCCATATCACTCCATTATTTGGTTTCACTCCTCTAGTTAAGGGTTGATAGAATGAATTTAGACCTCTCCCCTATGAAATCTATTCCCCATGAGAACCTACCAGTTATCCATGGTGTCTTGGGATCAATAAATTATTGTAAGGAGCAACATGACAGGTTATGTTGGTACCTTTGTCAATTCTTGGGGCTTTACTAATACCAAATAGAAGAAGTTTCTCCTCCCTTTGGCTTGAAGCATGAAAGTCCTCCTCCCCATATGCCCAAAAAATAAATGTGGGCATGAGAAGCAATTTCCAATAGAATATTCCTTGTACCTACTTAAATGAGGGCATGAGAAGCAATTTCCAATAGAATATTGCTTGTACCTACAAAACAAAAGTCATAGTCAAAGTTCAATACCAATAGAAATAAAAACTCAAATCCGAAAAAGATAAAGAAAAGAAAAACATTCCCATAAAAAAGGCCTTAAAAAATAAAATGAAAATGAAAATTTATTAAACCCATGGTATTTGGCACTTATTTTATTATTTTTCTCCTCAAGAGAAATTGACCTCTCTAAACCTATATAGTATCTAAAGTTATCACGGTAATGTTAGTTGCTAAGAACTGAAAAATGAAATGTTGAGGTGAAAGATATTAATGCTAAAAGTTATCCAGAGCTTCTTATCATGTTTTGGGATGGTAGCGAATGTTGAGATCTTATTGATAGCAGTCTAAACTTTGGTAACATTTATAAGTATTGGTTTTTCATGGTTTACATTATATTAATTATTTGCTCATGTTTGCTTAGAGAATGTACATTGTCTAAGTGAAAATATTCATCACTTAAAGAATTTCTGTTTTCATTGTTTATTTCTTCTTGAATTAATATATAAAGGATGTATTTTAAAATCTTATGCAAGTAAATGATATTTTGGATAACTAGCCATTGTTTTTTTATTAATATATATACATTGGATTGCTAGCAAGATTGCAAGTTGTTAGAACCTAGAAATCATTTAGCACTTATATTATATGAATTTGTATCCTTAAATCAAATACTTCTTAGATATCATAATGGTGTGTTGAGTTGACTTATTTTGAGAATTATATTATTTGTGAATTCAATTTGAAAATATTTTCTTTACTGAAATATTTGTTAGAGATATTGGTGAATTGAAGTTACTTTTCGAATAAGTAAGTATTTTACTTTGACTGTTATCATGATAAACACTAAGTGATACATTAACATTTATAACAGAGATTATACAATCTGCCATTTTCATGTTGAATATCATTGGGAAATTGTTGGGTAGAAGACGCGTTCCTGCATCTATAAATAATTTTGGGAGCTATCATTAGCATTTAAATCTCTAGCTGGGGAGCATACTCGTTTAAAAATGATGGTTTGTTATCTCTATGTAGAAAGTGAACATGATTGTTTCTAGTCTGATAGATATCGTGTTTCCACCATTATCTTTCTCTATGATACCCCATGTGAGTAAAATTGCACTAGAATGCACTAAGCATAGAATTGAACCCCATGTACCTTGCTTATATCAAGGACACTTTAGGAATACTAAAACCAACCGTTCAACTATGTTGTTATTGTAGCGCACTAGAAACAACATTTTGGAAGATTACTCTTCACATACTTGGGTAGTTGGGTACCATGGCCAAGCGTATAGTCTCAACATTATTTGGTTAGTGCTATGAGATATTGGGTTGAGCGTCATCATTAGACCCTGCAAACATATCGAAGAGATACAATAGCTTGGTTATCCTTGTGGTTTATAAGCCATGGGATTGGAAATATTTACCCTTTTATTTTTGTAGTTTGGATATCTAATTTTCATCCCATGTCATTTAGTTTTCATAGAATTGATTGCATCATAAAGTTGTGTAAGATAAATTGCATTGTATATCTTTAATGGGCACTAATATAAAAATATAACTAGGTGAGTAGTTAGGGCTAGGTATATTTTTTTGGACAACCTTCGTAAAATATTGGTTAGGGTATCTCCCTTGGTTAGTCTAGGTTCATTCACTAATGATCCTAGGAATCCCAAACAAAGGGTTCCTTTTCCTTAGTTACATGTTGTGTTAGGATCTCATAGGTGTTCTCATTTTTTCACTTGTATATCTTGTGTCTACTAGGTTGTGCATTAAAAGGTCCTACCCATTTTTTATTGTATATGATGCTTCACAGAGTGTTTCTTTCCCATTCTCTTATTTCTAAATTGGACTTGAAGCTCTAAACACATTCAAAGCACTACTATTGAGAGGGGGATTGACTTGAGCGTTGATCATTTTTATCCCACTTGTTTTCCTACTATTTTTTTCTATAATGTTCTTGGGAAACAATTTTTTATGACTTGACAACCACCTCATCCTTGTAACAAAGAATATTATCTTATTCTTCCCAATAAAGACAAACAACGAAAACATATAAGAAAATATTAAAAAATGAAAAAGGGGGGAATGAATAACATCTTCTTAGATTTACCCACATGATATAAAGTCAATACTCAAGAATATAGGCAATTATGGGCATCAACCTTGATTGAAACATCCATTTTGAGAAACCCATATATGTATTTCCACTTGGTCACCATGGTCATTGAGTTTTTTTACCTCATTATCCTAGCAAAATTGAGTTTGTTCCACTTTTCTTGTTTATGAAAACTCAAATATTTGTTTGTCCCTATTTAGAAATTGGTTTAGTCATTCTTGTCATTGATGTAAACAAGGTCAAGAGATCCAATCATCAGATTATAATATTGTTGAGTGATGTTGTCAATGATTTCAAAGTGGTAGTGATGATGATGTGGTAGTGATAAATGGAGATTGTTTGAGTAATGTTGATGAAGAGGCTTGAAGGAGCCTTGACATAAGTGTATATAAATCCAAAGTGGTCCCAATGATAATGATGATGTGGAAGTGATCAAGAGAGATTGTTTGATTAATTTTGATGAAGAGCCTTGAAGGAGACTTGAAATAAGTGTATATAACTCCAAAGTGGTCCCCTTATGGAATAACTATTAAACATGGCCCTCGTGGGATGAGATAACATGTGGTTGTTTACAAATTCCCACTTTGATTTGTACACAAATGGAGCAATCCCATAACACCATTGAATAATGCCCTAAAATAAATGATGATGTGTCCAGTGAAGTGTAAATATGCCCACAAAGTGATGGTGATGTGTCCACATAATCATTATGATGTAAAGTGTAAAGAAGCCCCTAAAGTGATGATGATGTGAAACCATTGAAGAATCCTCTAAAGGTCGTGATTATTTGAAGTTTGAGTAATCGCCAAGGCCCCTTGATGAAGTCATGAAGTGGTCAAGAAGATAAATCAAATCACATTGAAGAAGTAAAGCAAGAAACCATGAAGACAAGTCAAACAAATGGTGTCAAAGCTAGGGGGAGCATCATGAGAATGATGCTAAATATTAAAGGGGACCTTTATCACATAAAGGTTTCCCAAATGAAAACATAACTTCAATAGTCATATAACTCGTTCCAAGGTCTTTCTGGTGATAGAAATCACAAAATTCTTAGCTCGTTGGAAAGCTTGTTGTAAGGGCTATGTAATGACATGATATAGGGTTTATTTTGGTGAAATACATGGTGCATGACTAGGATGTATCTCTTGTTTCTTTACATTGGTTAAGGTTTGTCTCAACAAAGGTATGGATTAGGGTTTCTTCGTGGTGGTGTTATTGGCATAAATTATGGTGCTATTGGCATATATATGGTGATGTTATTGGCATAGATTATGGTGATATTGACATAAATTATGGTGATGTTATTGACATAGATTATGGTGATATTGGCATATATTAATGAAATGTTATTGGCATTATATAGGGTTACTCTCTTGGAATTACCTAGGGTTTGGAGATGATACTAGGTTTATCTTTAGAATATAATTGTGCATGGATTAGGATTCTTATGGAATGATCTAGGATTCCTCTCTTGGAATGACCTAGGGATTAAAGATGATGATAAAATGGTTTGCAGAATCAAATAAATGAATTCTATGGATGATTGCTTTATGAGGGTCTTATTGCAGATATAGAAGACACACTTTTGTCTTCTTCCTAAAGGTTTTGTTTGTAGATTTGAAAAGTATTTTTGGAAGCTTGAATGACACCTTTTTGTCCTTGTTTAGAAGAACTTAATTGCATATTTGAGGGAAGGATTAATTATAGATTTCAAGAGTGTCCTGTTGCAAATTTGAGGAAGGTTTTGTTGAAAATTGGAGGATTGTATTGAAAGGGACAAATATGAAGATGTTATTAGCAGGTTTAGGAAAATCTGAGGTAGATTTGAAGTTAGGATTAAAGGAATATTTGGAGAACAATTTGAAAAGTATTTTTGATTTGAGGAATTTTAAGGCATGCATGATAGTATATTGGTAAGCTTTGTGAAGCACTTAAAGACAGAGACAAAGATAATGTTGATGATAATGACAAAGATAGTGATAGTTGTTGATAGCTGGTCAATACTGAGAGGGGGGGTGAATCAGTATTGTTAATTTTTTTCCTTTTAAACAACTTATTAAAATTTAATTAAAACATTGAATCAACAAGATACACAGAACAAAAATTTTATCATGGAACCCTAATAAGGTAAACCACCAACACGTTTCTATTATCTGAAAAAACTTGTTTTTATAATATACAATAGTTATTTGCAAGCACCCACTTGCTAGAGATAACAATCCCCAAGTTTCTCATCCACCACTGAAGGATGAACCCACTCCCCGGTTTATGTCTGCACCTACAGACAAGGATACACCAATACCCTGATTTATGTCTACACCTACATACAAGGATACACCAATAGCATGATTCTCCAGCCACTACTGGAAGGAAGATAAGACCTCCTTGCAGGCATGTAGCCTGCCCTAGCACCACCCTGCCACCCTAATTTTATATTATTAAACTTCCTATACCTTCTTCAAACTCTGTCTCTAGCTTTCTTTACTTGTTATTCTGTCTTACTACTAAAAGAGTCTAGATTGTAGAGATACACTTTGCATTCTCTGACTTCTGGTATTCTACTCAGATTTTCATTATTCCCCCACAGAGACTCTAATGACACTTTCCTTATATTTCAATTATTCATTAAATATCTCTTTCATGCCTTTTGAAACTATTTTTGCTTCTTCATTAAAGATAAACACGCCTTTTCACTCTTTGTGTCTTTCCATCAAACACATCACCTCTCTGTTTTAATCCTGTACAATTCTCTTTAATCAATTTTGTCTTATTACACATTTTATTTAACTAATTTATTAAACCTTCTCCCATCTTCATACCATCGTACTTTCTCTAATTTTAATTAATTTGTATCTCTATCTGTTTACATATTTTATTTAATTAATTAACTCATCCACGGGACCAAGGGCGTCATTTAATATGAAAGTATGATCTTCCACCATACCTCCAAGCTTCCTCATTCCTTCTGCGGACTTCTTTAAACCCTTTGTGGGCTCCCTCCCTTACTCAACCTACGAGCTTCATCTTCAAATATTGCAGGAAATCTTCACTACATGTAAACACCAGATGAGGTCATGACCAGATGGACAATTCATCATCTAACCTTCAGTCATCGTAATATTTCATCGTACTTTTTCACCAGCCACACCCTTTCATTATTTCCACATCCTAGAATCCATTTATGTGACTCTGTTAACATTTTTCTAATGCTGCAACACTTTCGATCCTATAGATGGTCTTTCCACACTTAGCTTTCTGCCTCAAGCATTCCACGTCGTCGATCTCCTTCAAGGTTTTCGTGACCATTGATCTGAGGTGGAAATCAAATATCAAATGTGCCTTTTTCTAAAATCATTTACTTCTTTCACACTAATCTTTTCACACACTTCTTTCCACATTGTGGAAGGCAGAAGCCGAAAACTCAACTTTCCAGTTTTTCGAACTTTTTCCTTTCCACCTTTCCGTTCTATTGTTATATTTCTGCACTTCGGAAGGTAGAAACCAGAAACTCATGTTGGCATGGGTTTTGGGTAAGTGAGTTGCATAACACTGTGGACTCTAAGCAAGCTCATGCGACACCAAGACCAAATCAATGCAATAGGCGAAAGAATAACCATTTTTGGAATTTCTTATGCAATTTTGTATCGATTGACCACATTTTGTGGAGATAGGTTACTAGTTTGTTAGAAGTTAGTTAGAAGTGGACCTTGGATTTAAAGGCACAATCCTATATATAGATTTATAATTGCAATTGTAAAGGAGATCATTGTTGTGAGAGATCACTGTTGCGGGAGATCACGGATGCGGAAGATCAATCGATCAATCCATTTTGTGATATGTTATCTCCTTAAATAAATTAGTCAAGTTTTTTTATTTTAGGTGATAGAAATTCATTTGAAAATACATTTCTAAATTTTTTAAGGCTCATTTTTTAGAGCTTTAGGTATGTAATAAAGTTTGAAAAACATTTGGTTTGGTTTATCCTTCAAAAAACGTCAAAAATCAGGTTTCGGTGGCTTAGGCGGACATTTCAAACGTTCATTAGCCACCAAAAGTAGATCTTTCAGTAGCTAAAACGTGAAATTCAGGGCTATTTTAGCCACCGAAAGCGCAGAAGCTTGGAAACGGTCAGCATGTCTTGGTAAAACTTAATTTTCTTAGCCGTGGATAGGTCATTTTACACGCTCAAATAGTCAATTGACAGCTAGACATCCTAATATTTCCAATATTACTTTCATATATGCATTTGGAGCTCATGAAATGAGTCAAAAGTCTCCTGCAATATGAGGCTTCGTTTTCATAAATATGGCATTTCTACTATGCTGAGTCATCGTTTTCAAATGCTGATTCTGAGAGGCTGGAGGATCATTTTGAGAAACTCTCAAATTTTTATGTGCCTAACATGTCAAAGAACAATAACCTCTCTCATTTTTTCTACAGGTGTCATAGAATGGGAGAATCAAATCCTTCTCTGAGCCCTAAATTTCAGATCTTAGAATTCCAGTGTTTGACACATGTTTTTGAAATACAGATATTGGGAAAATGAAAACGAATATCAAATAAATGAGAGAGGTTTTGTCTCATAAAAAACCAATATACAAAAACCTCTCTCATTTTTCCAAAATATTTTTTATTTGAGAGATATAGGTCAATATCTGAGCAGCATATTTCCAGAAATTTCTGCATTTTCTAGCCACCTCACAAATTCGGATTTGAGATAGGAAAAGAGGTTATCAGATCCATCTTTTGAGGATCCTGAAACTGATTTGTAAATATTATTTAAACTCATTGAAGAATCATTGTATATGGTTTTGACTTTGGAGACTTTTCCATACTTGTACTCTCAGACTTCTCATTTCAAGATTAGTAATACAAGCTTCTTTTGCCATTACTTGTTCAGATTTTCATCTTATTGTCTATTCTATACTTGCACCTGAATGTCAAATTCATGTTAATTCCATTTTTCTGATGTTTGATAACTATCAACTTGTCAATACATCCATAAACTAGAATTTTCAATTACTTTACTTGGTTTATCTAGCCATTCATATATACTTTGTGTGTATGTTTCTGCTAGTAAATTAGGTGTTCTTCGTACATTCATTTATTTACAACTCTCTGAATAGTGATAGTTAAAAGCATTGTCAATCTGGTTGTTTTTATGCATGTCTTGAGTGAGTGAGGTTTGATTTAGTCATCTGACTTGATCCATTTGAGTGAATCATTAAAAAATATTTAAATTACCATTCATCTTTGAGCTGCAACCTAGAAGAGTTTCCTGGAGTGCTAACAAATTGGCGTTGTTGCCGAGGAGAAGAGAGTGAAGCTCAGCTTCCCTGGGAGATGACATAGATACAACTTTGATGATAGACAAATCCTGGACATTATCTTGGTTGTAATCATCTATCTGGCGACTCCATGAAGGACAGATTCAGTGGCAACTCCATTGTTCAGAAATATGTTGGCGACTCCACTGGTATGAAATGAACAAGAGGTATGCATTTTGTAGTTTTTCAAGTATTTTTGGTCACCCTCATCTAGTACCTAGTAGAGATGAATGGGAAAATAGTATTCCTAGTTTTCGAGGAGAAGAGTGGGAAGTGTCAGTTGAACACTTGCTGGATTTTCATGACTTTATTCATCGGCTTGAAATTATACATGAGGATATTCAAATTAATATTTTTAGATACTCATTGAAGGGAGTAGCCCTTGACTGGTGTAGATCTCTTCCAGCCGCCAATATCAACTCTTCAAAAGGTTTTCATGATGCTTTCAATTTTTTCTGTAAAGATAATTTTTAGATGATGCCCTTTTTCTAGAATGTTGTCATGAATATAATTTGTTTCATCAAATTAATGGACATGAAAAGTATGGTTGTGCTGAAAAGTCTGTGGTTGAAGAAGATACTTTTCATAAAAACCAGGTCATTTCTTTTGAGACCTTAGATGATAAAGAGAAGATCGCATATGGAAGCATCCCTAGATCTGATCAGGAGCATCATGAAGCTGATAGAGAAACGTTCCCAAAAAAATCGATGCTTGATTCTGTGTCAGCTATTGAGTAGTAAATATATGAGTTTATAAAACTTGGAAATGACATTCATGATCATCCATCTCTTGAGATCAACTATGAGGAAAAGCAATCCTTTGAATTTAAACAACAAAGTAAGATCATACATGGATTTTATGATTCAGTTGCTATGAATATCGAGTCAATGTTGTCAGTTATGCCATATATTACAAAGTTTGGCATGATGGTTTGCAACAGTAAACATGAGCCAGTGTCATTTTTCTTGTTGCATATTTTGTTCTCATTTCATGTCTTTTGCAGTATACATGAAGACAGGTCAAGCAATTTGTTTCTTAAATTATTTTTCTGGAAATTTGTATATACCTGAAACATTTATTTGTAGTAGCTAGAGTAGGGTAGCATAGATGAATAAGCTCATGGCCAAGCATTTCAAGTTTTCATAATGCATGAGGCTTGCATTTAATATTGTGGTTTTAGTTTTGAAATAAAGACTCCATGCCCAATGGATATAAGGCACTATTGGAAGGGGTGGTTGGGATTCAAATAATGATCAGGGTTCTAGAATTTGGATCAGGTTTTTAAAGTAGCATTTGAGAATCCATAGCCCAATAGATATAAGGCATTGCTAGCAGGTTTACAGTTGAACATTTGTGGACACATTGCAAAAGATCAGGTTCACAGGCCAAATGACTCCATATCCCAATGGTAAAGGAAACTGGAAATACTAAGTTCTTGGAATCCTCACAGGGAAGTATCCATCGCAGCTGGAGCCAAATGTTATCTCCTTAAATAAATTAGTCAATTTTGTTTATTTTAGGTGATAGCCAGTCATTTAAAAATACATTTCTAAATTTTTTAAGGCTCGTTTTTTAGAGCTTTAGGTATGTAATAAAGTTTGAAAAACATTTTACTTGTTTGATCCTTCAAAAAATTCAAAAATCAGGTTTTGGTGGCTTATTCAGACATTTAAACTATTCATTAAACACCGAAATCAGATCTTTTGGTAGCTAAAACATGAAATTCAGGGCTATTTTAGCAATCGAAAGTGCAAAAGCTTGGAAACGGTTAGCATGTCTTGGTAAAACTCAATTTATCAGCCATGGAGAGGTTCTTTTACACTCTCAAATAGTCAATTGACAACTATACATCATAGTATTTCCAATGGTACTTTCATATATGCATTTAGAGCTCGAGAAAGGAGTCAAGAGTCCCCCACAATATGAGGATTTGTTTTCATAAATATGGTGTTTCTACTTTGCTGAGTCATAATTTTCAAATGATGATTCTGAGCAACTGGAGGATCATTTTGAGAAATAATCGATATTTTTTGTGTATAACATGTCAAAGAACAATAACCTCTCTCATTTTTTCTACAGGTGTCATATAATGGGAGAATCAAATCCATCTCTGAGCCCTAAATTTCAGATCTCAGAATTCCCCTGTTTGAAACATGTTTTTTAAATACATATTTTGGGCAAATGAAAATGAATCTAAAATAACTGAGAGAGGTTTTCTCTCATTACAAAACAATATACAAAAACCTCCCTCAGTTTTCCAAAATCAGTTTTTATTTGAGAGATATAAGTCAATCTATGATAAGCATATCTTCTTTTGCCATTACTTGTTCAGATTTTCATCTTCTTGTCTATTCTATACTTGCACCTAAATGTCAAATTCATGTTAATTATGTTTGTCTAATGTTTGATAACTGTCAAATTGTCAATACATCCATAAACTAGAATTTGTAAGTACTTTACTTGGTTTATCTGGCCATTCATATATACTTTGTGTGTATGTTTCTGTTAGTAAATTAGGTGTTCTTCATACATTCATTTATTTACAACTCTCTGAACAGTTATAGTTAAAATCCTTGTAAATCTAGTTTTGTTTATACATGTCTTGTTTGAGTGAGGTTTGAATTAGTCATATGACTTGATCCATTTGAGTGAATCATTAAAAAATATTTAAGTTACCAGGCATCTTCGAGCTGCAACCTAGAAGAGTTTCCTGGAGTGCTAACATGATCTGATAACTATGTGTGATCTTGTCGCTTCATTTTGTTCTTGAGTGGTTTTGTTTATGTCTGTGTCAACCAACTATTGAATCTTGGGTTGTGATAATTCTCCTACTGTGGAGAAGTACTGTATGATTTGGATATGTTGTGCAGAAGTAATATGACATGGTGAATGTTACCCTAAATTGAACTTTTCTCTTATTTCTTTCTTGTCTTTATGTGATGCGATGTCAATGATGGACGTTTACTGAACCTATTGTATGAATTAATGACACTACTGCGATGAATAGGTGAATGATGTGATATGTTAGTAATCTATTAGTTGTGTTGAATGTTATAATACTAATTAACTATATCTGAAGAATCGAATGATTATGTTGTTGAGTCGTTGATACCCTGTCCTCCTTTCTTACTGTCGAAAACTTTGTTCTGACAGATCTCTCTCAAACATCTCGGGTGAGACTTCATCTACTCTATGGGTGTTGTCGAGCAAGGTGAAACCTGTATGGGTCGGTGCTCAAGGAGATCTCACTGGTTGGGCATCGACAGAGTGAGAACCCCTGTCAACGAGGCTTTTTTGGTTGCCATTCGCCAACAAATGGTTCCATTGTTGGGACCTTGTTGTGGCTAAAGGGAGGATATGTTGTGGAATCCAACTAAACTGGAGATTCAAGATTGGTTCGACCTAAAGTTGTGAGATTTTTCTAAAATAGAGAATCAGAATCCGAAGTTGTCGAAAAATGATTGGATGGTTAGATATATCGACGACGGTGCCTACGAATGGTTCTTCTATGAATTTCCTACCATACTATATGAGTGGATAGCATGGTTCACTTATAATAATAACAACCATCAAGGAGGGGAGCCGACATCCTGGACTCCTGAACTGCTCCAGGAATTGCAAGGAACTGACAACAAAGCATCACGAGCTGTCGAAGTATGGCTGGATAGTATTCTGGAAGGATACATCACTGAGTTTGCAGTTGATACCAATAAGTCATACAGCAAAGTAGAAAGAAAGTTCTTCAACGGTCCATGAGGTAGGTTCTTGTTGTCTCTACAATTATCTATTAAGATGCTTGTCTGTGAGAAGTGTATTCTGAAAATGCACCTTGAGTAGTGGAACTCTAGTGTGTGGAGTCCGTGGACACTGCGACAAAAGAGGGGAGGCAAATGGCAAGATAAGGGGTAGATGGGTACGAGTTCTAATGAGACTGTGAGGGTCATCTAGGAAACAAGTGGTTGTACGAGGGGAGGATCCAAGTTTTGACAAGAGAAGAGGTAGAGGACAGGGGAAGGTCCTGTTCTGATCGAGACGGAAGGTCACGAAGAACAATCACATGAGACGAAGTGACCCTATAGTGACGATGAGGATGACTAGACCCAGGCTATGGCTAGTATAGTAGTAAGCTTGAACGCCAGTAGTAACATGTCCCACACCTCCACGCACTACTCCACCAATAGGTAGAAAAGCACATTCTACATCGACTTGTCTAGCGTTTCAGAAGCACTCTAGTAGTAGAGCACCATTTGGAGGAAGAAGGCCCAAAATGGCAAGCGACGAGATGAAGCTAAAAATATTCCATGGAAATGGGACTAATGACCCGCAGTAGTACTAGTTCTTGTGTGGAGCAGTCTGGACTATCAAACAAGTTGTGGACAATTATATGAATAAAATCCAGTTGGCGACTACCCTCAGGGGTCATGCGCTTGACTGGTACATGCAGGTTCCTCAGGGAATTGCAGAAAAAACACTGAATGAGATCCAGGAAGGGCTATTCGAGGAATTTTAGAAACCCAAATCTGAAGCCCAGTTGTTATACCCAAATTCTGTCACCAACATGTGATGAGATCCTTAACCCCTATGTTTTCCCTAAATCCAAAACTTGGAGTGGAAACTTGCTCTGGATAACAATTCTACATGAAAAAACCTAGCACCATGTTTTCCCTTTGGTTGATTAGTGGTACCTTGTTCAACACATCCTGTGTCCTATTATAGAGAAGCAGTGCCACCGCGCTTCTGCTTTGTTCTTGAAGTGGTCCTCACCTAAAATGCTCTATCATAAGGGAACAAAAGTGGTACCCTTGGTCAAAATGGAAAAAGAGAAGATTCTCGAGGCTTCTAGAACATGAGCCTCATGTCCTCCCTTATCCCTATCAATCTGGGTTGGTTGGAGTTGAGATCCCTCCTGGTAGAATCTTATGGCCACCTCACCCACAATTCTCTCAACTATCCCTATCCATTGAGCCTTATAAATACAAGCTCATATCCATAGTTGAGAGGGAGAACTGAATGGTATTGTTATGCTATTGAATTGAATACCTAGTCCAATCCATTGGAGAGCACAAGAAAGAAAGTTGGAGCTTTTGGGGATGAGGTGTTTGTCTTGTGGAGGAATTTTTCAACACTAAGGCAATGGTTGTAAGCTTCTTCATTCATTTCTTAATGCAAAGCTGATTTCCGTCCCACATATTTGTTGTACTAATCTCGCATGTATGTGTTACTGTATTCCTTAGTCACTAGTATGGATGTGTAGATGATTTTGTGGTAGCTTTGATGTTCTTGTTTGTTTGACATGTTTGTAGGTACACAGGTTTGTGATCAAAGCATTATTCCAGGTGTTTACAACATTCAGGGAAGGTCTTCATCCTTTGTTGTTCACTCATTTGTTCTAGATCTGAACCATTTAGACCAGAGGAACAACTTCTGTCTGTAGAAGGTGCAATATTCCTGACAACAAATCTGGCAACTCCACTAGGGAGCAAAGCAAATTGCAATTGATTTGATCTTCCTCAGTCCTTGAAAACTTGTTCGAATCGAGGATCTTGTTTCTAACTTTGTTCAGTCAGATCTGCCATCTGACTTAGTGAATTTTGTCTTGAAACTTTCAGATCTGTTTAGATCTAAACTATTTTAACCTTATATGCTCTTTTTTACTGTCAATTCATCAATCTTTACCTTGATTTGATCAATTTTTAACTTGAAATCTCGTTCTCCTTGTGTTTTGGATTTATTCATGGAACCACACATGTGCTGTAGGCAATAAGCAGTGCTGCCGCCTGAACCCTGTTAGCCATAAGCAGTGACATCGCCTGAGTCCAATGATCCAGAAGTGGTGCTCATCTAGAACCACTCTGTCCAAGACCCCTCCAGTGCGATGCCAGGTAGGCTCTGTTCCAGGCTTTTTATTTTGATTTTTGTGTGTTTTTGGCTTACTTTTTTATGAAAATGAAGTTATTTTTTTTAAAACAATGCTCCCTTACGACCGGGAGGGGCCATGAATTGTATATTCTGCAGTCGCTTTGAGTGTTATATTCCCTCTGCATTCAAAGAGAGTTTATGTTTCTTGAGATCCATGCTGAGAGATAGATTATCCTTTGAGATCTTTTCTTTTCTTGAAACCTCTCTCTCTTTTCTGCAGATATTATTCGTTGGAATTGGAAATATACATTTCATTTTCATGTGTAGGCTTTGGTTTGTTTTGGACTTGGAATGCATGAGTGATCCATGTTGTTTTGAGTCTTTCTTTGCTTGGGGTGATTCTTGTTTCCTTTTGCATGCTGATTTTTTCAGTGCTTGGTAGGAAAGATTGGTTCTTCGTTTCCTTGTCTGTTTCAAAGAGAAGTTTTAGTTTTCTCTCTCCTTTGCTTTATTCACAAGTGTTGTTGAACGATTTTCTTCTTGTTTTGTGCATGATTGTTTGAAATTCTAGATCTTACTTTCATTAAGAAGAAATATCTGTTTTCAGCTTTGCGTGCATTAGAGTTAGTTTTATTTGGAAACGTTAGTGAAATCATCTTTCCATTAAGTTTTTATGCATATTTTTCAAGCATGAAAAGATAGGAAACATTTTTTGTTTATTTATGTTTTATGTTCTCTAGATCTCTTTCTTATTTGCTTTGAAGATTGTTTAGGGTGCATTGATATTTCACTTTTCATTTGAAAAGATAGAATTGCATTTGCATTTGGGTGTGCATTTTTGGGAAGAAAAGTAAATCTCTCTCCCTCTCTTAAGTAGAAATTCATTGAAGAGGAAAACTTGCATTATCATATAGATCAGTATGCATCTTTTTTAAATTCAATTTTTCACTCCATGGTTCCACCTAAACGCACAAGATAAAATTAACGGTAGTACGAAGTTAAAACTTTTAGCAATTTGAGTGATAAGTTAGAGACGTGTTTGGGCGTCGTTAAGCATAGGAGCTATCATTACTTGTCTAAGCTACATCCTGGGACTCACATGGTTCTTCCACGTACCATTGATATATCGAACAGCCTTTCACGTACCCTTGAGGTATATAGAAAGTTACTTCATGTACTCGATTGTATATAGGAAGGCCCCTTGTGAACGGTTGTGCATTAGACAGCACTACTACCGATTTGAGCTCCCACGTACCTAGCGTATATCGGGAGACCCTTTTAGGAATCCTCAAACCATCTGAGTTAACATTTTGGCTGTCTTGGATTTACGGGCAAAGCGTGTAAAGTCTTGATAATCCTGTGGGGTTCCTGACTCTTATCCACTCCTTTCACATGTTTGCTTGTTGCTTTTACTTTGAGTAGTACTTGCTTATGCATGGTAGTTAGGGGTTTATTAGAGATTTTAGAGATGGCATCCCCATCTGGTACTACCACTCAAGACGTCCTGTTCTAAGGTGTACCTTTTGTATTCCCTCCAAGTGAAGGTATTGGTCCTCCCTTTATTGCCACTCTAAAACTTCCTGGGTTAACTATAGGATTACCAGTCTAGCTATTTAATCTGGTAATTCCTGTTACACCTAATGTCACCTCTCCTCTGAGAGATGATCAACCTCAACCTAATCCCTTTCCTTCTTCATCGGTTGTGGCTTCATCCCTTTCTTCATCTTCGCTTGACCAGATCTCTATGGTTAGTATTCATGTGGATAAGAAGAAGAATAATGGGAAGGGTAAGAAGAAGAAGGATAAGAAAGAGAAAAAGAAGCAACCATCTGCTCTCGATGGTGCCTGTTCTAAGAGAACACTCAAAAAACCCAAGTTCCCTTGTAAGCTTTGCAAGGGAGACCACCTTCTTAAGGAGTGTCATGGTCTCTCCCATGTACAAGAAGAGTGGTCTAAAAGGTCCAAACCGTCTATGTCATCAACCTCTGATCATCATGTTGATGATACTCCCTCAACCAGTGACCCATTGGTACAAGGTCATAATGGTAAAGTCTTGTATCCTTGTTTGATATGCAAGGCTATGCATCGTACTTTTCTCTGTCCAAGCATGGATGAATCTTCGCGTTGGTTGGAAAATATTACTGATCATCAGCAGGTGATTCCAACAAGTGATAGTAATTTATCCCATGATTCGCTACTGGTTGTCCAAGTGATCAATTCAGTTTCATCTATAATTGATCCCACTCTTCCTTTGGAGAGTGAAGTGGTCGAGTCTATTTCATTTCCACCCGATCCCGCTCTTTCATTAGAGAATGTTAAGACTGAAGTAGTCGCTTTGACCAAATATTCATCTTGTTCTTCTCTTCCAATAGAGAATGAGCCAAAACCTGTCGAAGTTTTTATGCTTCATTCTGATTGTTCTCGATAAGAGGAAATTTTGTCTCTTTCAACAGAACCCTCTCCAAGTACTGAGGTTATTTCCTTTGGCTGGAGTAACCTGACAAAGTCTCATATTCATTCAAGTGTTCATTTCCATATAGTTGTGAATGTTACTGCTAGGAGGATACTTCATACTATTGTTGACGAATGGGCTTTTGTTAGTATTCTATCCTCAACCGCTTGGCACGCTTTAGGTTCTCCTCAGCTTGTGCAAACCACTGATCAGATGCTGGCTTTTAATCGAAGACCTACTGCACCTTTAGGGACCCTTCGTTATTTTCCTATTACATTAGGAGGGAAAACTGTCTATATTGATGTTATGGTGGTCCAAGGTCCTTTAGATTTTAATCTACTCCTTGGACGTGATTATGTTTATGCCATGAAGGTTGTTGTGTCCACACTCTTTAGAGTTAAGCATTTTCCCCATGATGGGAAGATTGTGACCATTGGTCAACTTTCTTTTGTTACACCTGACCATTGCATCACTCCTAGTAATTAGACTGCCCTGAATGTGCCACATGTTCTTGTGGTTCCTTCCCCTTCTTCTAGTTAGCTTCTTCCCATCATAGGTAAAATGGGGGGCATGGCTCCAACCTCTGGACTTCATACTGGAGTTAAGTTGCTAGCTTCTTATGTAAGGGAGCAACCCACCAACCTTTGGACATCATGTTGGCTTAGAACTTGTTGCGAGCATAGTTCCCATTCTGTGTCAAGCTCGTTAAAAAATCAAACAGATGCCTATGAGCAAAGTTCTTATTCTATGTCAAGCTCATTCAAAAATGAAATGGATATCCTCAAGCATAGTTTAGCTTTTGGTTTCAAGCTTGCATAAAAATGAAACTATTCCTGAGCATAGTTCATTTTATATTTCAAGCTCGTTAAAAAATGAAGTAGGTGTCCTTAAGCATAGTTTACCTTTGGTTTCAAGCTTCCATAAAAATGAAACCATGTTCCAAGCATAGTTACCTTCTGTTTCAAGCTTGTGTAAAAATGAAATAGATCCCCTTCCCTTGAGTCAAGTCTTCCCTTTAGTGTTAGAACTTAAACCTTCTTTTCACCTGCCTAATTCTCATTCTTCCTACCCCCCTAGTGAACATTTTCACATTAGTAACCAATTTTTTAGGTTGGGTATGGAAGAAGAATCGTCAGACGAAATGAAGCTTGGGGGGCTTGTCGATCCCCTAGCAACGATGCTAGGGGTAAGCTTCGCTAGAAATCATGTTGGGGGCAAGCTTCCAACCTCTATATATCATGTTAATGGGATTTTTTTCAAGCATAGTTTACCCATTAGTTTCGAGCTTGCATAAAAATGAAACCAATATTCGAGCATTCTTTCAACTGATCTTCGATCTCATTAAAAACAGTAAGATGGTATTGATCTTACTTTTCATTTTTTGTGCTCTGGTTAAAACATGAAATTTTGTTTGAGCTTTGTTTATTACTTTTCCGTTCTCTGGATCCAAACATGAAAAAGTATAATATAGTCATCTTTAATATCTTTTCGGACTCTTAAAATGTGAAAAGATAGTTGAGTACTTGTTGTTAGTTTTTCAACATTAAGCTAGCATTATTAGGATCTTTAACTGAGAGAATAACAAGTACAGCAATCAAATAGAGGAGACAATGAACACAGTGTTTTTCCTCAGGGAAACCATAAAGGAGAAAACCCCACAGCTTCCTCAGAGATAGAATCAGCACCAAAATAGTAAAAGCCCCAAAACAATAAGTGATCTCCTAACAGCAGTAATCTTCTTCTTGACTAGCCCCAGTGTCTTCTCCTTCCTCAACTATGTGCTACACTTGAGTGTGGATGAGTTGTGTGATAAATAGAGACTCTAGTTCTCTATTTATACTAATCCCGACATGACTAAAACCCTACCAGGGCCGACCTCTACTAGGAGAGTCTAATAACCCTAGTGCCCTAGAACTGCAGGGACTTTAAGCCTTAGACAATCGGAGGGTTACTCACTATGGCTTGACATGACTTGTTTACATTATTGATCCTCCCGATAGAAACATCAGGGCATGGAAATATGACTCAATTACATTATAGATACATCCTAGAATAAACATCAGGTTACAATACATAAGATACATAAATGAATACATTATGAAGTTACAAATACATCAACACTCCCTCTTAACTAGGAAGGTATTCTTTCGACACAATTTTCATCACTGGTCTTCTTCTTTGTATCAACTGGATCATCTCGTCATCTGCATATTGGGTCTTCTGAGTCTTCAAGTCATCTTTGTCTTCAAGTCATCGGATCTGGATCATCTCTCGATCTGGATCATCATGGGATGCCATCACTGGATCTGGATCATCATGAGGTATCATTACTGGATCTGGATCATCATTCGATCTGGATCATCACTGGATCTCGATCATCACTACTGGATCATCATCACTAGACCTCAATCATCACTCGATCTGGATCATCACCAGCTATCATCACTGGATCTCGATCATCACTCAATTTGGATCATTCCTGGTGCTATCTCATGATTCTTCTCGTCACAGGAAGTTCTATAGAGCCAGCCCTTTTTCATGCTGATTGTAGGCCTATCCTCCATGTAGGTCTTCTTCAACACTTATATCTGACCTACTCATCAGAAAGGCACAGTACTCACATCCATCCAGGCAGGAACACATCCTACCACAGTGATGGAAGAATCTCACCCAGGCCGGAACACATCCTACCACAATGATGAAATATTTCCCACACATTTATCCAAGCCGAAACACATCCTACCACAATGATGAATGACTCTCACCCAGGCTGGAACACATCCTACCACAATGATGAAAGATTTCCACACATTCACCCAGGCCGAAACACATCCTACCACAATGATGAATGACTCTCACCCAAGCTGGAACACATCCTACAACAATGATGAAAGATTTCCACACATTCACCCAGGCCAGAACACATCATACCATAATGATGAATGACTCTCACCCAGGTCGGAACACATCCTACCACAATGATGAAAAATTTCTGCACTTACATTCACCCAGGCCCGAACACATCCTACCGCAATGATGAACGGGCCTGCACTTACATCCATCCAGGTAGGAACACATCCTACTAATAATGATGGAAGGGCTCTGCAATCACATTTGATCTTGTAGGAACCAATCCCACAGTCATATTAGAATGGCCCCCAATCCTTCTCAACTAAGCTACCTGGTAACTAACCAGGTGCCTCCATTCTCCTAGAGAATGGAAGTTTCCCTTACATCTGACCTGCTCATTGGAATGGCTAACACTCACATCTGGCATGGTAGGAACCTAATCCTTTAGCCATGACAGAATGGTTCAGCCCTTACATCTGATCAAGTGGGAGCACATCCCTCTGTCACATCAGAATGGCTACTCAGTCCTACACTGAGTGTTCTTGGTACATCACCAGGCAGCTCCATTCAAAGAATTGCAATTGTCCTTACATCTGTCCTACTCAATAGAATGGCCAGCACTCATATCTGACATGGAAGGAAGCAATCCTCTCACCATGACAGAATGGCTCAGCCCTTACATCTTACCTACTCGTCAGAATGGCTACTCATCTCAGCACTCATATCTGACATGGAAGGAACCAATCCTCTCACCATGACAGAATGGCTCAGCCTTTACATCTGACCATGGAAGGAACCAATCCTCTCACCATGATAGAATGGCTATGGGACTCATCACTTTCCATTGGAGGAAACCTCTATCTAGAGAACACCGAGCTTCTCCCTGAAGTACTCGAACTTCACCCTAGCCAATGGCTTTGTCAATACATCGGCTATCTGTTCCTTTGTCACAACATAATGGAGCTTCACTGCTCCTATATGCACCATATCCCTGATATAGTGGTACTTGATCTCAATATGCTTCGACTTTTCATGGAACACTAGATTCTCTGACAACTTGATGCAACTCTGGTTGTCACAATGTATACAAGTAGCATCCAACTGGAGATCAAATAAATCAGACAATAGCTTCCTGAGCCATACTACCTCACAACTAGTTGAACAAGCTGCGACATACTTTGCTTCAGCTGTACTCAGTGCCACACAGGATTGCTTCCTACTAAATGAAGAGATCACACATGAACCCATACTGAAGCAACACCCTGAAGTGCTCTTCCTATCAATGGCACTACCTGCCCAATATGAATCAACATAACCCTCTAGGTTAATCTTTTCATTCGCATCGTACTTGAGCCCATAATCAACTATACCCTTCAGGTACCTTAGAATATGCTTTGCAGCAATCAATTGAACATGTCTCGGATCTATTAGGAGCTAGCTCAAGGTGTTCACAACAAAGCAAATATCTGGTCTTGTGTTCATCAGGTACATCAATGACCCAATCATCTGACGATACATCATAGCATCAATCGACTCTGATGAAGCATCACTCAATAGCTTTAGGTTTGATGCCATTGGTGTGGCTATAGCCTTGCAGTCCATCATCCCAAACCTCTTTAGGATCTCTACTGCATACTTCCCTTGTCCAAGGAAGATTCCATCTATACTCTACCACACCTCCATACCTAGAAAGTAATGCATCATTCCCAAGTCCTTCATCTCGAACTCGATAGCAAGATTTCTCTTCGTATCAACAATCAACCCATCTATACCTTTCACAAATATATCATCTACATATAGTAGAAGCATTACAGGGTTGCCATCTTCAACCTTGTAGTAAAGGTTGGAATCTGCTTTCCTTTTGGTAAAGCCCAAACTGGATAGAAATCTATCAATTCTGTCGTACCAGGTCTTGGGTGCCTATTTCAAACCATACAGGGCTTTCTTCAATCTGCATACATGAGACTTCCTGTCATGTGTCTCAAAACTGAGTGGTTGTTCTACATACACTTCCTCTTCCACTACACCATTCAAGAAAGCAGTTTTGACATCCATCTGGTGTATCTTCCATTTCATCATTGCAGCCAGAGCAAGTACTGATCTGATGGAACTGTATCTGGCTATAGGTGCAAAGGTTTCTTCATAGTCTATTCCTTCTTTCCGAGAGAAACCCCGAGCTACAAATCTTGCTTTATATTTCTCAATGCTACCGTCTGCAGCATGCTTTATCTTGTAGATCCATTTGGAAGTTACAACTGACTTCTCTTCTAGTCTTGGGACAAGATCCCAGACATCATTCTTCATGATCGATTGGTACTCTTCTATCATAGCATATTTCCATTCTTTGTGTTCTACCACTTCTTCATAACTGGAAGGTTCTTTATCAATGAAATCACATAGTAAAGCTACATACCTGGAACGGGATCTGGTCCTCTTTCTTTCTCTATGATTCTCTTCTAGAGCCCCATATCTTTCTGCACCTTGGATAATTTCTCGCACCCAAGCAGGTTTCCTCTTATGAGGATTCTTCTCTAGAGGCGGATCTACAGGTCTTTTTGGTTCTTTAAATTCTCGATCTTCCTCTTGAGCTTCTTCATTCATGGTTGTATCATGAATTTTGGGTGCTTCTGCTTCTACTTCTTCAGGTTCTTCAGCAGATATCTTTTTGGATTTGTTGTAAGTTGTGTCTTCATCGAATGTCACATCCCTGGTGATGTCAATCTTCTTGTATCCTAGGAAATAGATTCTGTAGTCCTTTGAGCTTTCAGAGTATCCCACGAATATACCCTTCTGTCCTAAAGGATCTAATTTTTCCCTTTTCTCCTTTGGGATGTGTATGTACACAGGACAATCGAATATTCTAAGATGGTTAACTTCTAGTTTCTTTCCGGATAAGACTTCTTCAGGAGTCTTGTTCTCGAGTACTCTATGTAGAGTATGGTTTTGTACATACACCGTTGTTCTAGCAGCTTCACCCCAAAGATGCATAGGAAGATCTTGATCATGAAGCATGGCTCTAGAAGCTTCCATGATGGTTCTATTATTCTGTTCTACAATCCCATTCTGTTGTGGATTATAAGGAGTGGATAACTCCCTCTTAATCTCGGATTCTTTGCATAGCTCTTTGAATTCATTCGAAGTGAATTCTCCGCCATTATCTGATCGAAAATTCTTAATCTTCTTTTCAGTATGGTTCTTGATCAAGGATTTGAGTTCCTTGAACTTACTGAATACTTCGTCTTTGTTCTTCATGAAGTAAACCCATGTCTTTTTAGAAAAATCATCAATAAAAGAAACATAGTATGCATACCCGCTTAGTGAGTTTGATGACATAGGACCGCATACATCGGAATGGATGATTTCTAGTATGTATTTGGCTTTGCTTTAGCTGCTTGGAAATGTCTTCTTTGTGTTCTTTCCCTTCACACATCCTTTGCAGACCCCATCATGTTTTGCTTGGATTTCTGGAAGACCTTCAACAGCTTTGCTTGCAATAGGTAGTGCTTTGTAATGCACATGTGAAAGCCTTATGTGCCAAATTTCACTTGGATCTACTGTATCATGGACCATTTCTTGTTCTGGATGGCCCTTCAATTTGTACAATCCTCCTTCTTGTTCTCCAATCACTGCTGCATCATCGATAGTTTTTCCTCTAGGCCACATAATGACTTGACCATCTATGAATGCAACCCGCATTCCTTTTTCATCCAATGCTGACATGGAGAGAAGGTTCTTCTTAAGTCCTAGCACAAACAATACTTCTTTCATTGTTAGAGACTTACCAGAGTCTAGTCTATATGAAGATTCCCCACTACCTTTTATTGGATATTGGTAGTCATCTCCTAGTTTCACCCTGTGAGGTGATTCATGTTCTGACAGTCTCACAAAGGATTCCTTGAATCCAGTCATATGTTTGGAAGCTCCACTGTCTATAAGCCAATCATCACTACCATGAGTAATGTTACCTATGAGAGCAGAAATCAAAACATATTCATCCTCGCTTGAAGAATATTCACTTTCATATCTAGATCTCTTTTTGGATGGTTCATCATCCTCTGCAGCATGAGCATGATGTCTTCTTTTGTTCCCCTTCTTCTTATGAGAGTGAATCTTGTTCTTAGGAAAATATTTTGCAAAGTGCCCTACCTCATAACATGTATAACATCTTGATCTAGACATCTTCTTTCTAATATTATCTCTATGATGAGGATTCTTACCTTTGGAGTGATGAGTACCTCTTCTGCCTTTCTTGGAGTGAACTGTGAGGGCTTGATCTTCACTTCCCATCTTCTCTTCTCGGGCTGCTATCCATGCTTCTTCTTGAGAACATTCTTCCCATAGTCTGCTGAATTTGACTAACTTCTTTCTAGCACAAATTCCTTGGATGAATGAATCCCATGACCTAGGAAGGCCATTCAGAGTTGTCATCACAATCTCTGCATTCTCCACTTCTTCATCTACTACTTCTAATTGTTCCTTGATCTAAGAAACCCTTGTGAAATAGGATTGGATAGTCTCTGCATTTTGAATCTTCACATTCTTCAGTTGATTCCTCAGAGTCATCTTCCGATTTATTTTCTTCCCTTCAAACAATTTGGTTAGGGCATCAAGCATAGCTTTAGGTGTCTTGAGAGAGGACACCTGTGGGATAAGGTGATCCTTGATAGAATCAGCAATGATCCTCTTTTTCATAACCATCTTCTTCTTATGTAAGGCCTTTGCCTCATCTCCCTCTGGAACTAGAACCTCCTCATGGATGTAGGAGTCTAACTCATTTTCTTCCAAGACCAAGGAGATCCTATACTTCCAGGCTCAGAAGTTATCAGCTCCCTCAAGCTTTTCATCAAGATTGGTATGATGAGACATCTTATTTGAGAACCTCAAATGGAAATACAAAATATTTTAGATCTTACCAGGTTCAAGATGTCAGATCTGAAACTTGAGCTGAAATCCTGCAGAGCTTGTTCAGGAGCAAATTAGGGTTTTGCTTTTCCACAGTTCTTTTAACCCAAATGCCTTGAAATTTGTCCCTAACTTCGATTTTGGGGAGGAGATCAATCCAGGCCTGGGCTCACTGAAAAATTCCTCTTCTGTGAAAATCCCTAATTTTCAACAGTAGTGACAGGTCCAAAACTGAAAAACCTCATAATTGGATTCTGCTTCGACAGAAAGATGTGCCCTAAGGAGGAGAGTTATTCCACCTTACTTTTGCTGAAAATATATGGAGGAAGATCCACAAACTAGGAATCCCTAGTTCCTGCAGCTACATAGTGTCTTCTTCTCAAGTTAGCTCTGATACCATGTTAGTTTTTCAACATTAAGCTAGCATTATTAGGATCTTTAACTAAGAGAATAACAAGTACAACAATCAAACACAAGAGACAATGAACATAGTGTTTTTCCTTGGGGAAACCATAAAGGATAAAACCCCGCAACTTCCTCAGAGATAGAATCAACACCAAAACAGTAAAAGCCCCAAAATAGTAAGTGATCTCCTAACAGCAGTAATCTTCTTCTTAACTAGCCCCGGTGTCTTCTCCTTCCTCAACTATGCGCTACACTTGAGTGTGGATAAGTTGTGTGATAAATAGAGACTCAAGTTCTCTATTTATACTAATCCCGACATGAATAAAATCCTACCAGGGCTGACCTCTACTAGGAGAGTCTAATAACCCTAGTGGCCCGAAACTGCGGGGACTTTAACCCTTAGACAATCGGAGGGTTAATCACTATGACTTGACATTAATTGTTTACATTATTGATCTTCCCGATCGGAACATCGGGGCATGACAATATGACTCAATTACATTATAGATACATCCCAGAATAAACATCGGGTTACAATACATAAGATACATAGATGAATACATTCCGAAGTTACAAATACATCAACACTTGTCTTCTTCATACTCGTAAAATTATTTGAAGAGTCATCTCTCCGATGGTAGGTTATCTCTTTTTTAGTTCGGATGGACTATTTACGAAAAAAGGGACACTCTAGCCAATCATGAATAGAAGAGTTCTCTAAGGTATGATTTTATACTTTTTTGGGCCTTAGGGACTAAATCATACGAAAAATGACCTTTTGGAGTTTTCTTCATTTTGTTCGGACTCTCTAAACATGAACTACACTAAGTTTTCTTTCATTGGACTCGTTAAATTAAACATTGAAAGACCCTTTTTTGGGAACGAACCCCTCCTTTCTCGGGTTCATGAAATATATGGGAATGGACTTTTGTTAAGACAAGCTACAATGAGTGTTTGTTACCCTCTTTGAACTCAAAAAAATGAAAAGAGGCACTCATCAACCATTATGGGGGGAAATGGGAAGGGAATCATTTTGCAAATAACTGGCAGTTTATTGTTACCTTTGAACATGGCACTTGTCTACATATCATTTCAGTCAATTGGGTATTCAGCTGATTTCCATGGCGATCCACTTTCATGAGTCATGTCACTCCTTTGAGTCTTTCAAAAGAATGCATTGTCCACCGTTTCACTATGTGCTTGTCTGGTCTAGTCATGCTACCAAGTATTTTGTTGTGCCACCCGATGTTCAAAGGGAAGTTGAAGAAGTTTACCTCTATAGTCAAAATAGTCTCTGTGTCAGTACTTTTGAGTCAGTCTTATGGTTACCTCATTCACATCATTCCAGAACTTTGTTCTGAGTTTCATGTCATCGATGTGGGATTCACCATGGCCCTCCTTCGATGAGACTATTCCTATCGACATTAGCTCATCATCCAGGAAATAGTCTTAGAAACAATTTTAGTACCTTGAGATCTCTATGCCTCAATGACAGATACTCTCTCTCTCGACATAGGTTCACATCATTGAACTTTAATCGATAGAATCAACTAGGTGTTCGACATCAAGACATCTATTCACACTCAATATATTGTACTAGGTTACCTTGGGAATCATTGACATCAATGGTGATCTCCCTCGCACTTGTTAACGGTTCACATCATTGGCCGGTAATCAAGTGGTTTCTACCATGTTTCACTTCAGAACATTGTAATCACATGGATAGAATCGTAATTTGTGGAAACCGAGATGAAGACCCTGGGTACTTGTTTAGCAATCATTGATTTCCGTAGGTTGCAATGGAGTTTTGTATATCTAGCATGGATCCACATTTGTATGGTCGTGGCTATGCTCAAATTTGTGTTTGTATGACATAGATCTACGTTGTATGTCTAGTAGCTATGTCCAAGTTTGAGTACTCTATCACATGTATATATGTTGTATTCTAGTAGCCATGGTTGTTTATTCCTCTCATGGATCTTCCTTGTATTGGTCTGCAGCCATGAGTTGGTTACATTTTTCTATGAGTCAAAAGTATTGATGTACTACAAATGCCTACTCGATGACATTCTCTGACCAAGCTGACATTCTCACCTCGAAGTGACAACTTGTTCTCTAAAATCTCTTGCTTATTGTATCCCTCTAAGACTCATGCTTTGAGGGGCATTCTGTTATACCCAAATCCTGTCACCAACATGTGATAAGATCCTTAACCCCTATGTTTGCCCTAAATCCAAAACTTGGAGTGGAAACTTTCTCTGGATATCAATTCTACATGAAAAACCTAGCACCATGCTTTCCCTTTGGTTGATGAGCGGTACCTTGTTTAGCACCAATTGTGTCTTGTTATAGAGAAGCAATGCCACTATGCTTCTGCTTTGTTCTTAAAGCAGTACTCACCTAAAACGCTCTGTCATAAGGGAACAAAAGCGGTACCCTTGGTGAAAATGGAAAAATAGAATATTCTTGAGGCTTCTAGAACATGAGCCTCATGTCCTCCCTTATCCCTATCATTCTGGGTTGGTTGGATTCGATATCCCTCTTGGTAGGATCTTATGGCCACCTCACCCACAATTCTCTCAACTATCCCTATCCATTGAGCCTTATAAATACAAGCTCATATCCATAGTTGAGAGGGAGAATTGAATAGTATTTTTATGCTGTTGAATTGACTACCTAGTCCAATCCATTGGAGAGCACAAAAGAGCAAGTTGGAGCTTTGGGGGATGAGGTGTTTGTCTTGTGGAGGAGTTTGTTAACACTAAGGCAATGGTTGTAAGCTTCTTCATTCATTTCTTAATGCAAATCTGATTTCTATCCCACATATCTATTGTACTGATCTCGCATGTATATGTTACTGGATTCCTTAGTCACTAGTATGGATGTGTAGATGATTTTCTGGTAGATTTGATGTTCTTGTCTGTTTGACATGTTTGCAAGTACACAGGTTCATGATCAAAGCAGTATTCCAGGTGTTTACAACATTCAGGGAAGGTCTTCATCCTTTGTCGTTCACTCATTTGTTCTGCATCTGAACCATTCAGACCAAAGGAACAACTTATGTCCGTAGAAGGTGCAATATTCCTAACAACACCAGTATATTACAGAACTCAAAGAGATGAAGCAGTTCATGAATGAAATTGTTTAGGATTTTGATAAACGGTTTAGATTGTTGATGACCCGAGTCAGCTTCAAAATGAGCGATGTTCAACATAAGGAGTGGTTCATCAATGCGCTGGTCTCACACATCCGACAGTCGTTAATGCAATGAAATATCGTGACACAGAGAGAGGATCTGGAGATCGCGATGAAGTTAGAAGCTTTGCCTATTGGGAATACTGTAGTCGGCATGAACCAGATTCAGATGCAGCTAGCAAATTTGACACTCCAGCAGCAAGATATCAAGAAGGAAAAAGAAGAACATGATGATCGTTGGTGCACACGGTGCCATGTGGATGGACACACCAGGGACACCTGTCCAAATTTCTGAAATTATTTTCTCTCAGGAGCACCGAACCCCTTGAGTTGCATTGGTGTGCCATGGTGTCGTGTATGTTAGGTATATGGGCATCGACACAAAAATTGTGGCTACATGCAGAATATGGTTACAAAGGCAGAAAGCTGGTATTGCACCTTTTGTTGCTCAGTGGGGCACAAGGACAAAGACTGTCAAGCTTATGAATTGCTTCAAGAGTGAACATATGATTCATACTTTGTGAAGGGTGAAGATCCCCGTGTGCTCCAGCAATCATAGCCTCAACCGCAGATGGCCCAGCCAACACCCCAGGTGCAATATACACTACCTTCACAAATGCAATTTATTTCGTCGTAGTCGCAGCAACAGTTCACATCATAGCCATAGTTCACACCACGGACGTAGTATATAGCACAACCACAGTTTGCAACATGACCACAATACAATCAATTTCCAATCACTCAGCCTCAACCATAGTATGTTCAAACAGTAACTGAATCCCTCGCATCAGCTAGCCCAACCACAATATCAACAAGCAGCTCAGCCACAGTACTAGTGGAAGGGAGGGTTCTGAGGAGGAGGATTTAGAGTAGGGGGAGGAAGAGGTTGAGAATCAATCCATTTTTACACATGTGGAGTATTTGGGCACTACCAGAGGGAGTGTCCTCATTTGCAGTGTACATACTGCGTAGCAAGTGAGCATAATGTTGAAAATTTCCCTTAGTTGATTGCGAAGTGGTAGTCATTGCAGAATCATACTCAGATCTCACTACAGACTCAAAATCAGCCTATGAACCCACCACAGAATCAAAATCCACCCCTAAACCAAGCTCAGAACCAAAATCAAGGACCAATAGTTGCGATGGTTCTCAAAGAACCTAGAACCCAGGTTGTCAATGTTGTTGTCATCACTCATGTAGGTGATGACCGGAGAAGATGGACCTCATCAACAAGTTCAATTTACTGGGAATAAAAAGGCAGCATTTGATATTGTGACAGAGAAAGATACCTTCTTTGAGGCCAAGTATGCAATTAGGAGAAATAAGGGTAAGCCACCTATTGTTGAAATTCCATCATCCTTTGATCCATCTGTAGAGGTAGGACCATCGCGACAACATGGTACCTTGCAACAATTTTTTGAGAGCTATATATCATTAGCCGGAGATCCCAAGTCTCTCGTTGAGATTGAGTAGTTGTTATAACACCAGAATAAGATGCTGAAGGATTCCACAGTGAATTCTGACCATAAGAGAAAGACGGGAAAAGAGATGAGAATGAACATCCAGATCGGGAACTACAAAGTCAATTGAGTTAGTCTAGATCTCGGGTCAGATGTGAATACTTTGACCAAGCAGACTTGGTAGTTCTTGGGAAAACCAACATTGGGATGGTCCCTTATGCAATTGCGACTAGCAAATCAGGACAAAGTTCAGCCTATTGGTTGTGTCTCAAACCTAGTCATCGATGTCGAAGGTATGAAGACATATGTTGATTTTGATTTTATTGAAGTAGTTGACAGTGGAGGATCCTATCCCACGCTGTTGGGGATTGGATGGGCCAATGATAGCATGGAAGTTATCAATTTCAAGAAGCATGTTATGACATTCGAAAACCAAGATATCAGGTTCATTGCTCCCATGGACCCTCATGAAGGATGCCAGTATATTGAACATGTCAAGGATGAATTTGGTAGAGGCTGGTATCACGCCTACAATATCTCTAAAGACTATATCCAGCCTACCATCGATGGAAAACTTGGATGGCGCAGTGCTAGCTCTACGTCCTCTGATTCTGATGATCCTTTAGAAAATTGGCAAAATTGGTTGCATGAGGTGTCTTTTAGAAATTCTGGACTGGTCATGAAATCCCTATGTCACGTTGCAACTGAGATTATCGAGTTTCTGATCTACAAGGGGATTCCAGAGTTTTCTAGATTCCTAAAATAATTTGAAGAGAAAGTGTTTGAACCACAGAGGTTGTTGGCGCTAGAAGAAGCATTAAGGCCACCCCAGCATGCTAGTGGGAAACTCACAAGCAGACAATCCATGAATGGGCACAGTTTCAAAGATTGATGATGGTGCGCTTCGGTGATTCATATACATATCACGCTAGGAGATATCATGGGCAGAATGAACCCACTGATCATTTGATGGAATGTCAGGCCTTGTGGGCATCGCGACCCAAGGATGAGTGGGTCCATGCTTTGATTCATACTTTGGATGAGATGCCTAGATCCTAGTATGTAGTGGCAGAACTGCACAAAACCATAACTACCTGGGAGAAGCTGTCAGTTTGGTTTGCGAATAATTTTAGTTTCCAGGATGCTAACCCTGAGGTCCACAATGCACTCCAACTTATCCATGATGTAGTATTGAAGGTTGTACTAGTCACATACCCTGTAGATCTGCATGCACAGTGTCATATGCAATCCATGATGACGTGTTACAATATATCTAGTGAACCTAAAGATGATGATGAGCTATGGAACGTCAATATTCCAGAACTAGAAGGAAGTTGTGATGTTGTAGCACTAGACATACCAAATGACCCCATGAGTCAGCCACTGAAGCTCAGAAAAGTTAACATTGGGACAGAAAAGAAGCTGAAGTTTGCTAATATTGGGGACTATTGGGATGATGAAACAATGGCATAGATCACAGATCTGCTGCACGAGTTCTGGGATCTCTTTCTGACACGGTTCTCAAAAATGAAAGGGATATTAGGGGATCTAGGGAGATGAAAATACCGTTGAAACCAGACGCGAAACCTGTGCAAGAGAGGCCCTATCGAATGGAACTACGATACAAAGAACGTGTCAAGGTTGATCTCGACCGGATGTTGGACGTTGGAATCATCAATCCTATCGAAGAATCAGAATGGATAAGTCCTATGTTGGTTCAGGACAAGAAGATCGGAGAGCTTTGCATTTGTGTCGACCTGAGGAAGATGAATGATGCCTACCAGCATGATCTTTTTCCAACTCCCTTTGCAGATGATTTCCTTGAAGGGGTATGCGGTCAGGATATGTACTCCTTCATGGACCACATTTGTCACTAAATGGGGTTGTTTTCAAAATATAGTTATGCCCTTTTGATTGAAGAACGAACCAATAATATTTTATTGGGTGGTTGTCGCTGCATTCAAACATTTAATTCAAAATTTCCTACAAGTATACATGGATGATTGGACAGTTTATGGTCTAGTTAAGGATCATTTAGCAAACCTATGATTGATGCTAGAAAGGTGTCGATGGCATCAAATTGCATTGAATTCAAAGAAATGCATTTTTTATGCACCATTCGGGATGTTGTTAGGCCACATAGTATGCAAGCAAGGTTTGTTTGTTGACCCTGCGAAGATCGTGCGTATCCTTAGTCTGCCGCCACCGACAAATGTGAAGATGCTTTGTGCGACGCTGGGACACAGGGATACTATCACAAGTTCATCAAAGGATACGCTACGCTTACTACCCCTATGGAGAATTTGTTAAAGAAGGATGTTGCATTTGAGTGGAATCAAGAGTGTCAAGGAAGCTTCAACACACTGAAGGCTAAGATGGCCTCAGCGCCTATACTTGTATTCCCCGATTGGAACAAGGATTTCTATGTCCATGTTGACGCCTCTTCGGTTGCACTGGGGGTAGTACTTGCACAACCAGGCGAGGGTGACCTGAATGATCTGATCACATTTGCAAGTAGGAAGTTGTCTTTTGCTAAAATAAATTACGCAACCACTGAAAGAGAGGGCTTGGACGTGGTTTATGCGTTGCAGAAGTTTAGGCACTATCTGTTAGGCGGTCTCTTCAAAATGTTCACGGACCACTCTGATTTGTAATACCTGGTCAATAAGCCTGTGTTGGGGGGAAGATCTGTCGATGGCTGCTACTTTTTCAAGAATTCAACTTTGAGATAATTGTGAATCCAGGACCATTGAATGCTGGCCCTGATCATCTGTCCCGAATTGAGACAGGAGAAGAACCTACCAATATTGATGATGGATTTCCTGATGCATAGCTGTTCTAGGTAGATATCACAGATTAACCTTTATGCTCCAATCATTCAGTTCTTAGCAATTGGAGTTGCCCCAGAATACCTGTCGAATAGTCAGAAGAAGCAATTGGTAGTGAAGGATTCAGATTTCTAGTTGATTGCTAGGAAATTATACAAACTTGGACCAGATGAAATCTTGGGACGATGCATCTTACCACATGTAGGAACCACGAGAGGCCATTATGGAGGAAGGGATACTGCTTGTAAGGTGTTGTGCACTAGGATATGGTGGCCTACATTACATAATGATGCGGCAGATTATGCACGAAGCTGCGATGTCTGTCAGCGTGTCGACAAACCATCACGGCGGGATGAGATAAATATCGTGCCACAGGTAACTCTACAAACTTTTGATAAATGGGCTGTGGACTTTGTGGGTCCAATTAATCCACCAGGAAAGAGGACTGGTGCACGGTACATCATTACAGCAACCGACTATCTAACAAGGTGGGCGGAGGCCGCGCCAGTTGCAGAATGCACCACTGCGACAGTAGCAAAGTTCATATTTGAAAATATTGTGACACGGTTTGGATGTCCCAATATATTGATGAGTGACCAGGGTAGTCACTTTATCAATCAAACAGTGAGATCACTAACCCAGGAGTTGCAGGTGGAGCATAAGAAAAGCACACCATACCATCCGCGGGCGAATGGGAATGTCAAGGTCATCAATAAAATATTGGAAACCACGCTTATAAAGATATGTAATGCTAATCGCGATGACTAGGATTTGAAACTTCCAGCGGTACTATGGGCATATCGCACCACGTGTAAAAGACTGACGGGACATACACCGTTCAAATTGGTTTATGGGAAAGAGGCAGTCATTCCTATGGAATACATTCTTCCTAGTCTGCGTATTGCTACCGCAACTGGCATGGATAATACAGAATCACTAGAGGAGCACATCGCACAGTTGATCTAGCTTGAAGAGGACTGCTTTATCACAGGTTTCCACCAGCGCATCGAGAAGGATCGACAAAAGGTGTGGCATGATCTCCACATTAAGAATAAGCAATTTACACAAGGAGATTTGGTGTTGTTATACGACAACAAATTCATGAAGAATTGAGGTAAGTTACAGATGCACTAGTTAGGCCCATATCTTGTTCATTCAATTAATTATGATGTGCAGTTTAATTACAACAATTAGATGGTGCAGTGCTGCCTAAACTCGTGAATGGTGGTTGCTTGAATCCCTATAGGAGGAGGCCTGAGCCGTGCAATGCTTGAGGCACTGCGCAAGCGTGAAGAGAAAAAATAGACTAGGTAGATAGTAGCAAGATGAGCATAGAGGAAGAGGCTACGCAAGGATAGGAATCAGTAACGTTATGAGAAAGACCACCTGCGACAGTCACAGGCTTGCAAGTTTGTCAAATAAGTAATAAATACAGACAGTTAAATAAGTTAGCCAGCGGCGCTTTCTGAAGTGACGTGCATTTATGACCGATCCAACCATTAGCGAGAAGAGATTGCCGGTGGATTTGGGGTCGTTAATGCTGGATTTGGTCATGATGGACATGGTGGATTTGGAAATGATGAGATTGGATTAGTAATTAGCTATAAGAAGGTACGAGACACGGGTGTAAGGCATTTTTCAGTTGAGTTGAGTGAATTGTTGAGCTCATATTAGTAGCATAATTTCACGTGATAGGCAAGGAGTGAAATTGAAGTGTATTCGTTTGCACTGTGAGGATTGCAGAGTGCGGCATGCTGAGAAAACCCAACGCAGTCAAGATTTTGAGTGAGCAGGAATCCCCCATTTGGCCCACGGCAATCATAGAGGAAGTCATGAGCATGCTAGTCGGATCCTCTTCGATCCCTAGAGGGAAGCGGAAGGCCCAGAAGCCCATTTTCACACCGTCGTAGAAGAGACACATGTGCACTTCTGCTAGGGTGCAAGGGGAGGGAACTACACAGATTGGACCATCAAGCTTAAGAGCTATCAATTCTTCGATTCCTAGGGGCATCTCCATCAATGATATCCTTGGATATGTCACTCCAACATGACCTGGGGTGAAGTCAAAGAAGCTCACCAAGAATTAGAAGTATCTCCCAAAGTTGTTGCCGCTACTAGATGGGATGACTTGCTCGGTGGACATCATACCTGCCTTAGTCAAGATGAAGTATGAAGACCATGATTTGTTGATACTAAAGGATGTAGCAGATGAACCTTACCAGTCATTGCCTATGATGCTCAGTGCACCTATCCAACGAATCCTCACCCATGGGTGTAGGGCTTGAATAAGTCTAGGTTGTTGGGGCTCATTAACATGCCTCATTTCAAGCGATTGAATGAAACACATGCATGCGCCAAACAAATGTTGGCATGCTTTCATGGTGGGACATTTTGGTTGAATGACTCTATTCCTATCATGTTCAACCTAATTTTAGAAATTATGGGATTGCCAAAGGCTGGGGAATATCTGGCACAGTATCTTAGAGGGAAGGACAATGACAAAAAGCTTTCCCGACAATTGAAGGAGAAATTTGGCTTGCATCGCGATGGTTGTGCCTATCACATCAACAGTATTAATGACCATGTAGTGTGCATCAGGCCACACATTTTGGCTAGCAATATCATCAAGAAGAATCATCCCATCCAATGTAATTCGGGCATGGTTGCGTGTGCACAAAAAAGCACCAAGGGAGTACAAATGAACTGGTCCATATTTCTATTAAACCAGTTGCCAAAAGATGTTGTCGTCGCTCAGTTCGGGGAACGACCTTTTTCCTACAATTGGTTGTTGATTCTCATTACATTAGTCACATGGATGGAGCCAGAGGGCTACCAGTCGATGCCAGTCGTTGTTGTGGAAGTGTGCAAAGGCGCACAGTATCAGAACTTGTGGTGGGTCGAGGAGCCCGATCAACAAATGGACTGTGCAATCCATTTTTAGTTCTATTGGGAAGCACTGCAAGAGGAATCCATCAAGGTTCCCTAGTTATCCAATGCCACAACATTCAAATATCATAGGATCCTTTAGTTTTCTATCGGGGCTCATTCCATTTATATCCAGGTGCGATGGGACCATGACAAGCAATGGCTACCTATGGCCTATAAAATTGCAGATGAAGAATTGGATTTCGTAGTTCAAGAATGGTAGGCTAAATGGTATGAACCTATGAGTGTGGAGGAGATATCTATGGGGCTGCCAATAAACTCCCCTATCAATCATGTCTAAGTGGAGTAAAGTATTCATGACTCCGATGGAGATTCGTTGATGGAATCTGATCTAGAAGCAAAGAGCATATTTGAGGAGAACCAAACCAAAAGGTGCATAGACCTTGACGTGGGTAGCAGCTCTCGCTCTGCGATGGAGAACAACCTGCAGTGGCTCATCATGGTTGTCATGAACTCATCCGATGCTGCAACGTAGGCCATGCGTCAGTCCAACCAAGAAGGGTTTGATGCGATAAGAGATAAGTTAGATTATATTTATGATGTTGTTTCAAAAATGACACCAGAGAGGGTTGTAATGCAAGAATTCCTAGAGATTAGCATCAAGCTGTGGGATAGGAACGTTCAAGTTCCCCTGACTACAATTGACGTGGCTAGTGAAGAAGTGAACTCATTGCTACATCCATTACCGAGCATTGATTTTGATCTCAATAAGTTACCTACTCAAGTTCTAGTGCAGCTGCAGTAGCTCACTGGCCAAGAGTTGGATGATAGGCAGAAGGAGCTTAGTGATGGGTATGTATAGTCAGAGGATGCAACTAAGAAGATACACAAAGAAGTTGATGAGCTGCGGCAAGTTAAAGAGAAACTTACGGAAGAAAAGGTGTAGGAGATTTCCACATTGAAGTGAGCGCAGGAAGAGAAGCAACGGAAAGCCGCCGAAAAACTCACTAAGTTAAAGAAGGTGGAAGACCACCTTGTTGTCGAGAAAGCACAGATCTGTGTTAGTTGCAGTGTGGTTGAGCAAGATGTTGACAAGGCATGTCAACACATATACGAAAGAATAGTGGAACTCACTGCAGTTTCCGAGGCCAAGCAACTTGGGGAAGTTATTTCCCAGCTCCAGTTGACCAACAATCTATTGAATTCCCTTGTTTACCCCAACACGACGCCTGTGTAGATTGTTGCATGGAAAAATACCATCTAAGAGATCGTGGCCCATTTTGAAGCCATGGAGCAAGAATCCAAGACAATCACCGAGGACATGACATAGTTTTGGAAAAGTGTCGTCCAGGATGACCAACTGGACCAATTGACCAAGCAAGAATGGGAAGTTGAATCCTAGTTGATGATGCTGACACAGGGTATTCACTTAATGAAACCATGTCATAGTGCCTTCATTCATGGGATATAAAAGAATACCCCTAATTTCACTAGATATTGATAATTACTTACAAATATCCTTTTTTTGAGCCCCCCTCCCGATACATATTTCCAAATAAAAAAACCTTATTTTATGATATATTCCTTATTTTTAACAGAAACCCCTTTTATAACCCCCCATACCTTATTCCCTGCCCCCAATACCTACAATATATTGACCTTATTTTTCACAATTAAAATCCCCCCTTTATGAATGAACATGATAAGATATTGCTCAACAAAATGAATCCCTCGTGGACGCTGAAGACATCGCTAAGAGAAATGCCTCTCATGGTTCAAATTATGCACTCTGAAGAGTTGAAGGACCTACAGCAGAGAGCCGCCAAAGCCCAATAATTCCAGCACAAGTGCAACACCCAGCTGAAGGAATTCTATGAAATTGGCAGGAAGTTGGTTGTCAAAGCAGTCGCTGCGCTACAGGAATCACAAAAAGGAAAACAGATGGTGGATAGCAAGGCTGGGGAGGCACACCCACTAAAGCAGGACTTGCTAAATTTTTAGGATGTAGCTGAACAATCCCAGCTCCAATTTCATGAGATCTCGCAGCTATTTGAGGACTTCAAGACCAAGACAATAGAGTACACCCTATCTACCTGATGTGGCTCGAGGATGAGCCACAAGACTATGTTGGGGGCCTGTTGGCAGGGGTTTTGGGTAAGTGAGTTGCACATGGAGGCTACGCAATCTCATGTGACACCGTGCAGGACCAAATCATCCTGATAGGCAGAAGAATAACCATTTTTGGAATTTCTTATGCAATTTTGTACCGATTGACCACATTTTGTGGATATAGGTCACTAGTTTGTTAGAAGTTAGTTAGAAGTGGACCTTGGATGTAAATGCACAAGCCTATATGTAGAGTTCAAAATTCAATTGTAAAGGAGATCATTGTTGCAGGAGATCACTGTTGCGGGAGATCATGGACGTGGAAGATCAATCGATCAATCCATTTTGTGATCTGATAACTGTGATCTTGTCACTTCATTTTGTTCTTGATCAGTTTTGGTTATGTATTTGTCGACCAGCTATTGAATCTTGGGCTGTGATCATTCTCCTTATATGGAGAAGTACTATATGATTTGGATCTGTTGCGCAGAAGTAATATGACATGATGGATGTTACCCTAAATTGATATTTTCTCTTATTTATTTCATGTCTTTATGTGATGTGATGTCAATGATGGATGTTTTTACTGAACTTGTTGTATGAATGAATGAAACTATTGTGATGAATAAGTGAATCATGCGATATGTTAGTGATCTGATAGTTATGTTGAATGTTTCGATACTAATTAACTATCTCTAAAGAATTTGATGATTATGTTGTTGAGTTGATGATGCCCTGTCCTCCCTTCTTACTGCCGAAAACTTGGTTCTGATAGCTCTCCCTAGAACATCTCGAGTGAGAGTTCATCCGCTCTATAGGTGTTTCCAGGTAGGGTGAAACCTGTCTGGGCCAGTGCTCAAGGAGATCACGTTGGTTGGGCATCGACAAAGTGATAACCCCTGTCAATGAGGCTTTGTTGGTGGGAATTTTCCAACAACTCACTTTCCATTTTTTTGTACTTTTTTCTTTCCGCCTTTCTGCTCCCACAACACTCCTTCCATCGTTGTCTTTCCACACTTGTATTTTCTGCTGGGAGGAATGTAGAAGTCAAAAACTCAATGTTTCCAAGAACAAGCATATGTTCTTTGACTTTCTGGACTTTCCTATACGTGTTTCCTTTTCCCCACTGCGGAATGCAGAAGTTAGAAACTAAACATTTCCAAGAATGAGCATACGTTCTTCTACTTTTTGGACTTTCCTTTCCGCACTTCCTTTTCTGCACTTCAAAATGCGGAAGCCGAAAACTCAATGTTTCCAAAGATGAGATTATGCTTCTTCCGCTTTCCATTTTCTGCACTAACATTTCTGCACTTTCCATTAGAGGAAATTTTCAACACAAAATGGGCCTCCTAAGGAAAATTAATAAAATAATAGTTAAAATAATAAAATAATATTTATTAATTTCGAAGGAAGAAAAGAAAAAAACTACGTTTTTGTTTGTGTTTTTGACATATCTCCGTGTGTTTTTACTCAAATTTCGATCGGGAGAGATTTTTGGATGTGAAATGAAATTCCGCATCCAACGGGTACCCACTCGGAATACTTTTGACGGACTCGCTACCCCAAAAACAAGAAATACCTAAAAAAATGTGATGATGATGTCATCATCATGTTTTTACATGTATTTCTTGTTTTTGGGGTAGCGACGTCCATCAAAAGTATGCCGAGTGGATACTTGTTGGATGTGAAATTTAATTATGCATCCAACGATCTCTCCCAATTGAAATTTGAGTAAAAACACAGGGAGATATGTCAAAAATACGAACAAAAAAAGTAGTTTTTTTATGATAACTATCCCCAAATTTATATTAAAAAATTGTTTAAGACCTATACGGTATTTAAAATTTAAATAAATTTCATTGGCTAACACATGATAACATGGAATTTGAATTAGAGTTAAAAGTCCCATTTTGAGTTGAAATTTTCTGTAATGTTTTCAGCACTGCGGAAGGCGGAAGGTGGAAACTCAATTTTCACAACTTCAAGTTTTTGCACTCCACGGTTCTGCACCCACACTTCCACTTCCACACTGCAAAATGCGGAAGTCAGAAACTCAATGTTTCTAAAACTTAGACCTCGTGGTTTCACACCCGCACTTCCGCTCCCGCATTGCAGAATGCAATAGTTGGAAACTCAATGTTTCCAAAATTCAACCTTTTGTGGTTCTACACCCACACTTCTTCTTCCACACTACGAAATGAAGAAGTTAGAAACTCAATGTTTCCAAACTTTTCCCTTTTGATTTCCCTGGTTCTACATCTGCACTTCTGCTCCCGCACTGCAGAATGTGGAAGTCAAAAACCAAATTTTTTTGATAGCCTTTTTAATATTTGTTTGCTTGTTTCCTTCTACTTTCCATCTGAATCGTTGATTTGTTTTAGCGGATCACTTCTTAGTCATTGGTTCTTGGATCTTTATTGAACTTCAACATTTCTGCCTATCTTATGCACAATTGATCTTCAACCGTCAAATCTTGTGTAGGAATGCTTCCTAACCACCAGATCTATGATTTCTTTGCTTTAACACTTAGCCAATTCTAATCTCAACATGAAAACTAACATTTGTCTTAGTTTTGACAGGTTGATAAGTCACTCGTGTAAGAACCAAATGAGTATCTAATTCCATGGATGGATAACCAGTTCACTAGGGAGTGGGATCATGTCATATTTTAGATCTTACTGAAACATGCACATATTCTGGAGGACATTTGAAAATAGTCTTCCAACCTTTTGTTATTACACTTAGACAAATTTCTTAGTCTGATCCAATCTGACTAAAAACATTGTTTTAGCAGGACCATAACTTCTTCCTCGGCTACTTCCAAGACAAACTGAGGACATGGCCAGGTAGAGAAAACACATGTCTATAAGACCCCTATGTGTTATAGGAATTCACTCTAAACCATGATTTAGGGTGGTCATTCTCTTAGACCCTCTTAGATCAGTTTTGACTATTTATCCATACTTAGTCAATTTCCTTATTTTCACCAATTGTCATATTTCTCCAGAATGATGTCACATCATCATAGGCAATCTCTCTTACTAATTTTCCATCAATTATGTTATTCTATGTCATAATATCTTCCATTTCATCATTCATTCCATGTAATCACTACCTTTGTTTTTCCTTTGACTTCCACTGAGTTCACTCTGCCATCATGTCCTTTGCTTATCCTTTGTCATTCATGAACTACTTTGTCATCAATCACAACTATAATCCATATTTCCAACAATCTCCCCCTTTGGAATTGATGGAAACACCTAAACCTTCTCCCCCTTTGATAGCAATGACAAGTGATAACCTATTATGCCCTTTGTTGTAACTAACTTGACATATAAGTTTTAATTGTTCTGTGTACTTATATCAAAGTTCGAAGTGAAACATACACATGCACACAGATAATTTCAAATTCAAACTTCTGGTGATTAGAAGCGAAGGTATAAACACTCAATATCTTGCAGATTAAACTATGTTCTTCATTTACTGAACTAGAAGTACAATTGCTCATAGAAACTGTACTCTTCACTCCTCACTAATTCTTCTATCCTCTTATGTCACATGCCCCAATTTGCAAAACAATTTAATGTCATTGAGGAACATTATGTTATATTTTATGATAAAGTTTGTAATTGATGACCCAGTGGGGTCAAGGATAATTAATGTATTGCAGAATATTTTATTAATAAATAAATAAATGATGAGACAACAGCTTAGGGAAGATGTTAAATGAGTGTTAACTGGTCACTTGGTGGAGAGTATACTAACAAGTGGCAGCAACCTCAAACTACTTCTAATTATTGCAGGTGGTAACTTCCCTATAATTGTGGTCATGACTCCCCAAGAAAGTGGAATAGGAGCAGGTGGCTCATTAAGTAAAAACTTACCTAGAAGACCTAGGCATTGATATAAAACTTCCGATTGAATACAGTTGAGGTTTCTCATTCTGGAATTGTGATCATTCTAAGTGAATGAAGTGCACATGAGAAATTCGATGGAGGGGACTTGTTGAAGTGATTTTGAGGGATTAAGTGCTAAATATTGAACTTGTGCAGCTACTTTAAGCTGAAGTTCTTACTGCTGTAAGCAGGGCTGAATTATTGTTGTTTATCTAGTAAAGTTACAAAGGATCTTAAGGTTGCATATCTCACCCAGTACTCTACTAGGAGGACCAGGAAACAAGCTCGGGGGTCCTGATAAATTGCAGACTAAGCTTTCTCCAGGAGTTGGTTGGGAGGAACAACCTCCTTAAGTTGTTGTCACCTCATCTATTTAACAGGTTGTAATTGTTCAGGTTTATTTATAGTTTATCTACTGTTTTTAGAAAAAGATTACGAGTTTTTTTTAGATATGCATATTATTATTTTATTAGGGTTTATGAAGAAGAAAGAGCTTTGTTTATTGATAAAATTAGTTATTAGCATATTATATTTAAAACAGTAGAGATTTTGCTAAGTGAAAGGTGAATAGAAAAGAATTTACCAAACAATATTTTTCCACGCCTTTTATAAGGTAGTACTCTAGTACAGATGGTTGCTTAGCTAGATAACTCAATTTGTTTATTAACTCTGAATGTAAAATGCAAACAATTACTTCTATAGTTTTATATGATTTATTTACAAAAATCTAGCTGTACTTGCTCTGTTTGTTGAAAGTAACTGCATTATCTAATTTCAGAAAAGAGTAGATTATATAATAATCACTAATAATTATAATATTCACAGAATTATTACTAATATTAACACTTATTACAAATACAATAAATAAATATTAATAAACAAATGTAGGAACAGTAAAAATTTTACTTAGGGTTTAACCTAACTAGTACTTCTTAGGTCATTATAATTATTTACTCAAAGCTTAAAACTACACTTTGTTCCTGTAAGCACAGGTGTTTTTTATTGCATCCCTTAAGAATCATCTAGGTTTTACAAGAGATAGGACTTATCTCTTAAATAGACTTTTACATTATTACTCTTAATACAAAACCTAGCAGCAGTAATTAATTATTATTAAAAATAAAATAAATACAAAACTAAATTTATTTTTGAAAAACCATTTAAATATAGAACTGTAGTTTATCCAAAAATAATAACCATTTTAAGAGAAACAAAACATTTTTCCTCACCCAAAACACTGTGCAAATTAAAATAATAACAATTACTATAAACCAATATATTAAATGTAAATTTAAATTTAAATAACACTGTAAACAAATTAAACAGAGACTAAATAGAATAAGCATAATGGCCTATGGCCTTTTTTAACACCTATCGAGACTTAAGCCTGATCGAAATGACTTATGTAAGTCTAAACAGTAGTTGTAAACCAAAAGTTTAACCATTACAATTCATAGTAAGTAAAAAAAAAACCTTCATCGGTTTACAAGTTTTGTTTTGCTAAATGGACACTCTTTTCATTTCCTGCAAACAACACTTAAAACCTCAAGTAACCACCCAGTGGTTGAACAATAATGTCACGGATTAAAGCCGAAGTCTATAATCAAAGAAAACTTTTACATCTTCCCAGGCCGTAAAGGCTCTTTCAAAAACCCTAAGTCATAGCAGCTATAGCCTTTAAATTTTGCACATAACAACCTCTAGGGTTTAAAAGTAGTATAAAAAAATAAGAAGCAAATACATAACAATAAACCCAGGCTGAGTCCACAACCAGCACAGCAAATCTCCCATATTTTCCGACCACCACAGCGTAAATTGCAGGAGAAACCCCTCAGTTATAACCAGCGCTTACCAGGGTTTGCGTGGTTGAAGGCTGGAGATATGTGCTAGCATCCAAATACCAAAGGCCGGGGAAAACCTGCACAAAAAACCATATTAATTACAACCTTTAAAATGTACTTGTAATTTGTCAATTTCATGAAATAAAACCCTTGACGGCCAGTTACCTCGTAATGTTCTCGTTTTGGAGAAATCATGGAAGCAAAACCTCTGGAACCAACTCAATGGCACCTTGAAGAGTGATGCCCCAAAAAGTATTAATGCGTCGAGTGCAACTAAAGACCCTGAGCCACGATTTGAAGGAGACGAACACCACTTTTAGGAAGTACTCCAACAAGAACAAGGAACACTCTCTTAAAAATTATGTCCACTGTTCCTTCTTAAAACAAAACTCACAGTCCTAGAATCAGTGGAGTAAAACAACTTCTATGCACAATTTTTCCTCAGCAGTCTTTAAATTTCAAAAAAAAAAGCATAGTATCATTTTCACCTACACCAGCTCGCAACAAATTTGGGAGAACAGATTACAACTGGAGGCTAGCACAGAGCCTTGGAGGCCACGAGCTCGCAGCTCAGCCGCGCCTCAATCGAAAGAACTCTTGAAATGCGAAATGAAGGGTTAGGGAAATTGTTAAGTCAACTTAACCAATGGATTAGACACCTCCACGTGTCCACTGAAATATTTCATCATTGTGGGTTGCAATGCAATAGTCAACTATGTAGTTTCCAATCTGCGTTAAAATCATTACAAAACAAAAACATAAATCATTTAAACGATGTAATTTTTATTGCTAATAATGTAATATACCCTTGATCATTTCGATGCCTAATTTATAAACCATAGAAATAAGAAATGGATTTTCTTTTAGGGTTATTGTTATAGGTCAAGATAGGGTAGTTTCTTTTGCTAACTATGTTTTATAAAACATAAGTAAAGGACATACTTTTATTATTAAACTATATTGAGAAAGGAAATCTAATGATTCCTTGAAGTAGTCTCTTGAATTTGGAGTTGGAGAGTAATTGTTTGACTAGGGCCAAAGCGATTATAAGATCTTTTCTATTATATAAACCAACAATCATATCTCAATAGAATCACAAAACAATTTGTGTAAAAATGTAGTTTACAGCTAAAGGGCGCGCCAAGAAATGAGGTATAAGATACAACTAAAAAGACTCCAAAGTAAAGTTTGTAAAAGTTTGAAAAAGTATTCTCTCAACTAGGAAGGGAATCTTGGACCAATTCTTTTATTGCATTGTGTAGTTGGGGATACAAGTAAGTGCAGTCCTGATACTTTATATAAGGGTCTCAATTGTATTTTTAACATCCAAATAATGAGTAAATAGTTAAGAGTCAAAATAGTTTTTGTTTATATATTGAGAAAACATTTAATTATAGAACCCTAGGATAAGGGTAAATTTGATAATACATCTAATGAGTATGATGACTTAAGAACCCTTAGGAAACAAAACATTGGATAAAATAGACTAGATTTATAGTTCAACAGCATAGAGTATTTCTTTCATGTTTACAAAAGGATTCAAATACATATGATCAAAACCAAACTCCAAATGTTTTGACTGATCTAAGCAAAAGTCTGAGTACCATATTTCTTCCTATCTTAGATCACAATTACTATACGCAAAAGTATGAGTATTCTTTAGAAATAATCTTGATCATCCTGTGTGATTTGAATTTCATTTTGATAGTAATTTGGTCATGCATTTTAACCCATGTGTATGCAGCTTTGTTTTAACATCTTTAGGGAGTTTTGACAACCTTGATAAGGTCAACGTTAACTCTTATGGATACTAGACAAAATTAGTCATTATATTTCTAGCATCATATTTATGCTAGTGAAGTATCTTTCTTGACCTGGATATATTTTTTTAATAGGAACAAAATGCTTATGTGTTAGAACCTGTAAACAACCATCGGTTCCACTGTGTCAGCTATAAGCTAAGTAAGCCCCAATCACACCTAAGAAATTATCCCTACTTGACAAAAGAAAAAAATAACTTACTTAGCATTAGTAAGAGACAGATTCTTTTCTTCTTTCTAGAAATTACAACTACTAGGTTAAAACAAAACTAACACAGTATTTAAGATAAGCCTTTAAGTTATAAAGAACCATATAAAAGAAGTAATCTTCATTTCTCTTTCAAACTGTTTAAATATCCGTTAACAGTTAAGGGTTTGTTATCTTTTGACATTTGACATTTTATGTTACATGAAAAATTTTAAATTTTTATGAATTTTTGAGTTATTACATGTGGTATCAGAGCACAAGGTTCAGACACTAGGCCTGAATTTGCCTCAACTTGCATATATGGAACAGTAAATTTAAACAAGTATGCTTATGTTATTTTCTTTTGAATGATATTTCCAATGAATTTTTTTTTCTGAGTTAACCACAGGTATGGATAGATTGGAGGAATATCCAGATGAGGAGTCTCCTTACACTGAATGAAATAAATTTCAAAGAGAACCTATACAAGAAGAAATAACTAATAATTCTTCTGAACTGCTACAAATAGTTAAGGAACTAAAAACAAAGATGGAATCCGTAAAAAAAGAAAATGAGAGAATTCTGAGAGCTCAGGAGGAGCTAAATCAGATTTTGATGGAAAGATTTCATACTGAGGAAAAAGATAAAAGAATTGAATCTGAAGATAAAGGTTATCAGCATAAAGATAAAAAGATTAAATAATTTAAAATCGAAAGTAGCTCATCTTCTGAAGTGTATGGTGATTCACATAAAAAAAAATTCCAATATACTAGTGATAGTAGTGAAGATAATCATCATACTAGGAAGAGAAAGTTTAAACCTCACGAACAAATATCTAGGGATTTCAAGAAAATCAAGCCACTAACCTTTAATGGTGAAACTAAGAAGGGGGAAGAGGAAGAATCCTGGCAGTCTGGGATGAAGAAATACTTTCAAATTTATAACTACTCTAATCAACTGAAGGCCAGGATGGCTATTTATAATCTTATAGGGAAAGCAAATATTTGGTGGCAGGACCTAAAAAGAGTAAAAGGTATACGGGAGAAAAATATTAATTGGAGTACATTTAAGAAATATTTCAAGAAGAAATTTTTATCTAAACAGTATTATGAGGAGAGGGCTAAGGAATTTTACGAGTTAAAACTGGGAACAATGAAAATGAAAGAACTAAATAGTGAATTTCTAAGTCTGCTTAGGTATGTGCCGTATATTGTGGACAAGAAACCTAAGGTACAACGGTTTCTCAGTTGTTTACCTTATCATATAAAAGACAGAATTGAGTATGACAATCCGAAAACTTTAGAAGAAGCAATGAGAAAAGAGAAATTCCTATTATGAACAGAATAATAAAAAGGAAAGTATGACCAACTGGAAGGCTAAAAGAAATAATAACTTTGAATAGAAAAAGAAAGGTTTTGTACCTAACCAAAAATTTTCCTAGTAAAAATTTTTAAGGGAGAAAAAATAATTCACAGACCAATCCAAATAATCAAAGGAATCATAGAATATGCTAACAAGCATAGTAACTATACTAATAATTTTGAATGAAAGGAACCAATAAAGTGTTGGGAATGTAATGGTCTGCATTATGCATCAGTTTGCCCCAATCGGAAGAAGACTATTAGCAACATACACACAATACAGGAGGAGATGACTGTTGGTGATCTGGCGAGGACAATTCCCAAGATCAACATAGTGTTGGGGCGCACACCCTAACGGTCCTTAAGGTGGGTAACTCCGCGGGTTTTAGGAGCTTGTAAGCGGAGCTACGGCTCAAAATAGTCTTAGGGGTGTCGGGGCTAATTCAAAGTCCTCTGTTTGTAATAAACCCATGGTTTAAGTCCAGGGTTTAGGGTTTGGGGCGTCCATGGTTTAAGCCCATGGTTTTGTAATAATGTGCTGTATAAATAGGCACTCTTGTAAATAAGTGAGGTTAGGATTTTTTGTGTAAGAGGAACTGATGTGAAGCTAAGGCTATTTTGTAAGAAAAGGTTAAGTCCCAGCTGTGTGCGTGGATGACCTCTGCAGCTGTGTGCACAGAGGCCTGCAGCTGTGTGAGCGGCTTTGAGGAATTGAAGGGATCTGCAGCTGAGTGCGTAGATCAGAACTATGGTTTTTGTAGAAAGTTGAATAAAACATAGTTCTGTGGACGTAACCCCTACACTGGGGGTGAACCACGTTATATCTTGTGTCATGGTTCTATGTGATGTTTTTGTTGTGTTCTTTCATGCATTAATGTCTATATATCTGATAAGTAAAGATCTCTGCTAGATAATAACTTCATTGTGAATTCCCAGTAAAGGGTTGCGCAAGGCACTATTTGTTTATCTAACCGCGAAGATAAATAAGTGATTGTTAAGCTCTGTGATTTATATTTATAATCTGTTCAAAAGCTAAAGGTACAGTAATATCCCTCTTTTGCTTGCAGAAATCTGGTTCTGCGGCACCCCATAGCTGTTTCGGGTGAGACTGCAGCCTGTTCGCAGGTTGTTGCCGAAAGGGCCAACACTGTGGGTCTTTTGTTGGTGCGAAGTTAAAGGTATAAAACCCGAGTCTGCCCCATAGCCCAACAAATTGGTTCCGTTGCCGGTTGAACTCAGTATCTGCTCAAGAGGGGTTTACATCGTACCTCGAGGGCTATGTTCTCGAGACCCTCTATGAAGGAAATCGGTGATTGGCTTGATGAGACTTATCTAAAATTCGCTAAGCAAGAGAACAACGACCCACGTCGTAGTGCAAACAACTTTTACAAAGGTGTGTTTTTTGTGATGTTTATGAAATTTTCTTTGGTAGTATCCACATAGAGTTGCACCAGTGGTTATCCAGGTTAACAGAGAGAAGGACGAACTTCCAAGAACGTCAGTTTCGTGCTTGGACCCTCGCGAGAATTAATATACTAAAAAGGGTGAACAACGAGATATCTCGCGCTGTTGATTTCTGGACAACGCGAACCCTTGAAGCATTTGTGACAGAGTTTGCCATTGACACGAGTACCTCCTTTAGTGAAGCCGAGCGGCAGTTTTTCAAAGGACCAAGGGGTAAGTTTTTGAATTCATTTAGTTTGCGAATTAAAATGTTATTGGCTGAACAAGGTATATTGCTAATTGAATCAGACTGTTAGATTTAGTATTACTAACCTATGGTTGTAAGTGAAAATACCTTCGACGAGCAAAATGGTTTGCTGCGAAGTGGTAAAAGGTACAAGCGAGATTTTGGATCCTATTCCCAGGGTCAGCATACCGAGTATCCCCCTGTAAATCCCGCAGATTCAAAACCCGAAGAAACCCCTTCTGTTGGAAACCCTCCGGTAACCCCGCAGCGAAGACCCATTATCCCTGAGAACCCGTCAGAGTCTGAAAGTCACCCTAGCCCGAGTATTCCTATCGCAGGTCAGTCTACCCCAGTAAGTACCCCCCCACCTACTTCCAGTCCCCCTCCCTCCCCCCCTAGACCTGCGATGTCCCATATGCATGACGATATTAAGCTCCCTGTTTTCAAAGGAACTGGATCAGAGGATCTAGAACAGTTATGGTTTTTATGTGAAGCAATGTGGACTGCTAAGTCCATTACGGATAAAGATACAAAAAGAGCACATCTGGTTACTTATTTCAAGGACCGTGCTCTGACCTGGTTCATGAAGTTCTCCAGCACCTAGAACCATGCATTGGCTAATATAAAAGCAGCAATGATAAAGGAATTTAAGAAGCCGAAATCCAAGTCGCAGTGTACCACTAAATTGAAAGAGATTCAGCAGAGGCGTGGAGAATCAGTGTGGGACTTTGATCAAAGATTCAAAGTTCTGCTAGACCAAGTCAGTTTCCCCATTGGACCTGCGCAGCATAAGGAATGGTTTATTGCAGCGTTGCTACTGCATATCAAAACTCCACTCATGCAATAGAAGGTTGCTGACCAGTAGGAGGCTCTGGAAATCGCGATGAAGCTTGAAACCGCTCTTGTCGAAGATAACTCTGGTATCACTCAAATCCAAGCGTAGTTGGCAGCGATGGCTCTGGAGCTTCATGATATGAAGAAAGGAAAAATCGATCATGAAGAGGTCTGGTGCACACAATGTCGAATAGAAGGTCACGACAAGGAACAGTGTCCTGTGGTAAGAAATTACCTGAATACTGGTGAGCCAAACCCATTCAACCCTACTATTCTATATTGTGAGATCTGTCGGACAACTGACCAGCATCGACCTGAGAATTGTTATCTACTCCAGAGGTATGTGCAAGTCTCCAAGAACCCTTATTTCAAATTCTGTAAGTCCGTAGGACATAATGAAGATGAGTGTCGCAGTTATGACCTCATGAGAGAATGCACCTACGATGCCTATCGGGTACAAAATGAGGGACAGAGTAATGATGGCTATGGCTACCATGGTGGTGCATCAGGTAGAGGGGGTTTTGGAGGCCATGGTCGTGGTGGCATGGCTAGCAGAGGTCGTGGTCTGGTGGTGCGTTATAACTGCAACCAGGGCGGACATCTGGCTCACGACTGTCGGAACCCAACTATGACATGTCGGTATTGCCAAGCAGTAGATCATGTGATCGAGTAGTGCCCGCAGTTGATAGCTAATATTTAGGAAGGAAACAGTGCCCCTACTCAGAATCTTCAGATGATTTTCGTCGAGCAAACACCTGCCCCCGCCATTAATGTTGTTACCCGAAGTGGAGCTACGACGCATATACAGCCTTCCGAGAAACAACCCGACGAGGCTTGGGTTCGTAAGGCCCCCATGAAAGTCCCCGCCTTCGATATTGAAAGAGAAAAGGAGACATTCATGGAAGCCAAGAAATATTTTGTGGATTCTATCCCAGCAGTAGCACCTACACAGCCACATCAGCAGTAGTCGCAGCTGCCAGAAGCTTCGATGGATAAAGTAAGTACACTGTCCTCCTTTTTACAGAGTTGTATGAAACTTTTAAGAAATCAGAATGCTTTAAGTGAGTTACAGAAAGTTATTGCTTCTTGCAAACCTCAGCAAGGTTCTGGTTAGGCAAAATCTGTTCATAGAGTCAGAAGAACTAGTAGGGAAATGAGGTTGAATGCTCAGATAGGAGAGTATGAGATGACTGATGTGATCTTGGACTTAGGGTCAGAAGTCAATTTCCTAACCAAGCACACCTGGGAACAAATGGGCAAACCTACCTTTGATTGGTCCCCTATACAGTTGAGATTAGCCAATCAGCAGAAGATTGTGCCCCTAGGATGATTTCCTAATGTCCCAGTAGATATTGATGGCATCTGTACTGTAGCAGACTTCGAAGTTATTGAGATCATTGACAACAGCAATCCCTATCCAGCCTTGTTAGGTATTGAGTGGGCAATGGCAAATGCTGCAATTATTAACCTTAAGAAGAGACAGATGACTTTCGAAGGGAAATATTTGAGAGTCATAATCCCATTGGATCCCTCACAAGGAGAAAGATACACAGAACCACTCGAAAACGAATATCAGGATGTTCTGGAGCACATCTATAACATCACAGCGACGGAAGAAGATTATATTGACCCCAGTGCCAAAGGTATTATGGATTGGCAGTGTGACAAATCCTGTATGACGGACTCAGATGATGGTTTAGAGAACTGGCAGAACTGATTGTATGAGCTCCATGGACACAGATGTGCCAGAATTACCAAGTCTCTCAGATGGCTTACAAGAGCCCTACCCATTTTTTATGGTTCGACAGGCCCAGAAGATTTTAGTGCGACATTCTCAGAACAGATACCAGATTCACAGACATGGGAGACTCTGGATTCATCATTCTGTGCCACCGCAGCATGATGGAGGGATAACCATAAGAAGTACATTCCTAGTTGGGAAGCTTGTCAGAAATCTCTTCGCCTAAGCTTTGTGGATCAGCTCCAGTAGGTGCACAGCAAGGTCGCTGGGCAAGGTGGACTGCAGGAACACTTGGAGCACTGTTACAAAGCATGGAAACATGTACCTCGACAGGCACATAGGCTTGTACATATCCAGGTACTTGTAGCAGAGAACTGGTATACGGAGGTTGGGCCTCGGCATGCTAATAGGTCTGGTGACAAAGAAATCACCAAGTACCAACCTGCAGGATCGAAGCTCACAGCTTGGTCGCAGAATTTGTCAGGATGTGCCGAAGGTCAATATGGTGTCGATGGTCCTTATTATGACGCAGCTATAGACCTGGTGGTGCTGCAGCCCAAAAATCGACCGTTGGAACACTACCGATTTGGCGGCGCCGATACTTTAATTGCCTTAATTTCCTGTCCTAATGATATCCGCCGAGATCTAGCACCGTGGAAACAGGATCTTTGTCAGATTTGGCGCCTTCAATGCACTTTTATGGCAGATTTGGCTGATGGATTGTATATGAAGACACCCGGGTACGGGGAAATCGCATTCCGCATTTCCTTGAGTTTCACAATTGAACCCATGTCAGCTGATCGTGAACTCCAGGACCTATTGAGAGAATTTGAACAAACAGGTCTGCAGCACATCTTCGCCCCCCAACCTGAGCCTGCAACCTATGAAGAGACTCTACCAGCACCGACTCTACCAATGCAAACATGATCTGCTAGGAAACAGTTTAAGCCGAAAGTTCGTTCTAAGCGAAACGAAGACCGACACAAGCAATCCGGGCAAACATCGGAGGATCCCGGAATGGATCCGCTTGGTTCAACAGAGATCCCAATTGAAGGAGAGGAGAACATTGCACCGCAGTGGCCACCATATCTTCAGCCTATTCGACCAGGAGTTAAGCCACCTCGGCGGAATGCTAAGTTCACTATATGCACCCCCTCGCTGCCCCGAGGTGTGCAGCTGGTTGGAACAATGACAGGGAAAATAGATCGGCTTAAATATGCTGACCACGACACAAGTGACCAAGGGAAGTTTCCACAATTTGCACCTACCCAATACTTGCACTTCATTAAATATCAAGAAACTGGGGCGACCTTATTGGAAGTAAAATAGTGGGCTGCTGGCTTGGATCTAGATGGTTTGCTGAAAATGCTCGATGTTCCCCATTTTGGTTGTAGCACACAAGTCACCATCGTGGTCAAGCAGCTATTGGCGTTAGTGCATGAAGGCTACCTATGGATCGGCGGCAAGAAAATTATTATTAATGGCGAGCTCATTCATAGGATCACAGGCTTACCAATGGCAAGGCCTGATCCGGGGACAGAATTTCCCTCAAAGCATGAATATATGAAGCTTGCACAAAGCATGAAGGAGTGCTTTGGCCTGACGAAGGAGAAACGCGGGTATCACACTTCCGCGATTCAAGAGCAAAACATTCACTTCGCAGCTGAGCTATTAGCATGCAAAATTATGTGGAAATGTAGACCAACTGAAGTGCCTGCCCCGCTCATCAGAATTGCCATCAACTGCGCTGAAGGATACAACTACAACTGGGTAGCGTATATTGCGAAGGAATTCCTTGAAGACGCTCGCGACACGCAGGAGAAAGGTAGGTCCTTCCACTACTCATGGTTTATTATCCTCATCGCACTGGTAGGATGGCAAGAACCTACTTAAGCACAGTTTGTTGCTGTACCAGCGCACATGCTTGGCACAACCAGGTACGCATCGCTGTGGGTTTCACAGGATAAAACCCACCAACAAATGACAAACTATGTATTTGCCTTTTATATGATGATTATCTCATATGAGATCATAAAAACCCCACGGCTCAGTAATGAGTTATTCTCTTAGTATGATGGAGCGGTCAATTTCAGGGCCGATATGCACCATATGTTTATCCAAGCTTGCGCAGATAAGAAGCATCAATGTTTTAAGTTGCCATATGTAGTAACTAAAGATGACATTCTCGCGGTAGTACAGCAGTGGCCGGCAGAATGGTTAAAATATGCAGGAACAAAATCTAAGATTCCTATCTCGCCTGTCACCAATATGGGCGCAGGCCCCAGTCACACACAGCAGCAAGACCCCCCCGAAGACAGTGACGAACAGACTGAGTCGTAGTAGACTAAAAGCAACCAGGGAGGAGATGGTGGAAATGAAGAAGAAGAAGAAGAAGACTCGATCAAAACTACCTCAGACCCTAATAGGCAGCATAAGCGCAAGAAACCAGAAGCAGAGGAAGTAAACACACCGCAGTCGCGAAAGAAAGCGAATGCATCAAAGGATAAGAATATCGATGAAGCACCCGGCGTGACAAGTGAGGAGCTTGATGAGGCTTTGTCAAAATCCACCGAATTCCTCACTAAACAATGGTTAGAGTTTGCCGCTGCGCAACTGGATGCCATCACTGGCGTAGCTAAGCACATCTCGGAACTCAAGGACTTAGCAGCGAAGTCAGTGACTAGCACTGCAGCCAGCAGCACCCCAGTCAGTGAGCAGCCAGACCTAAGGCAATGGCCGGCCAGAGATAACAAAGGACAAGTGTCAAGTGCAGCGATCATATTAACTGACGTAGAATCTTGTGCAGAGATGAGCATGAAGGTTGGAATAGATTACACTAAGATGCCCATGATAGAGCTACACCTCTCTCAGTTAGCAATTATGAAAGAAATCCAGGCATGAGACCAATATTCGCAGATGCAGTTAGAAGATGCCATAAGTCAGCAGCAAGGTTTCGTAGTGCAGCTAGAGGCAGCAGAGTAGAGAAAGAGGGACGCTGAAAGAAAGTGGATCACACTAGTTCGAGTTTTGGATGAGGGATGTCGAAGTCTTCCTGACTTCGACGTGCAGCTGGTGGAAGAGCCAGAACAAAGATTAGTCAGGCTGAGAGACTACGCACAGCAGTCTCGCAGTGAAATTGAGAAGCTCAAAGCAGTACATGAGGCTCAGATCGTGGAGCTTCAACTGCGCATCCCTCCGGAAACTCCACCTGAGGTCAAAGAATAGCGCCGCGCAAACATTCAGGCATCCACAGCGAAAATTTCAAATATTGTGGGTAGAGCAGCAAAGCTGCTCAGAGACAGTGTCGAGGCCTGGACCACCCTGTAGGAACATCCAGAAATAGGACAGCTGCAAGAAACCATCAAGCAGTGACAGGCAGAGTTGGATGCCGTAAAAGCGGAAATTAAGACTCTGCCACCGATGGAGAAAATGCTCAAAGTAAAGCGCAGCAAGGAACTCCAGCAGGAAATTGAATCGTGCAGGGTGAAAGTAATAGAGTTGGAAAACTCTATACAGCCACTTGTCAGTGAGGATTTGGAATTAAGTACTGTTGTGGATAGCCAGTTCAAAATTTTGAAGGAATATGATGCATTCGCACCGGAAAAGGCCAGCGAAGTATCATCCGCAGTACTGTAAGAGTTGGTGGAAAAGGAGAAATCAGCTGACGACATCATGCATAGTCTAAATACCCAGTTCACCATCCTCGCAAAGAAGCTTCGCCCGCCAGGAAACCAGCTGAGTGTCCTGGGACGAGACACTGGTGAGTCTTAGGGGCCTGTTGGGGCACGCACCCTAATGGTCCTTAAGGTGGGTAAATCCGCAGGTTTTGGGAGCTTGTAAGTGGAGCTATGGCTCAAAATAGTCTTAGGGGTGTCGGGGCTAAGTCAAAGTCCTCTGTTTTTAATAAACCCATGGTTTAAGTCCAGGGTTTAGGGTTCAGGGCGTCCATGGTTTAAGCCCATGGTTTTGTAATAATTTGCTGTATAAATAGGCACTCTTGTAAATAAGTGAGGTTAGGATTTTTTGTGTAAGAGGAACTAATGCAAAGCTAAGTCTATTTTGTAAGAAAAGGTTAAGTCCCAGCTGTGTGCATGGATGACCTATGTAGCTGTGTGCCTAGAGGGTTTTGGGTGATTAAGGAAATCTGCAGGTGTGTGCGCAGAGGCCTGCAGCTGTGTGTGTGGCTTTGAGGAATTGAAGGGATCTGTAGCTAAGTGCGCAGATCAGAACTGTGGTTTTTGTAGAAAGTTGAATAAAACACAGTTCTGTGGACGTAACCCCTACACTGGGGGTGAACCACGTTATATCTTGTGTCGTGGTTTTGTGTGATGTTTCTGTTGTGTTCTTTCATGCATTAATGTCTATATATCTGATAAGTAAAGATCTCTACTAGATAATAACTTCGCTGTGAATTCCCAGTAAAGGGTTGCGCAAGGCACTGTTTGTTTATCTAATCACGAAGCTAAATAAGTGATTGTTAAGCTCTGTGATTTATATTTATAATCTGTTCAAAAGCTAAAGGTATAATAATATCCCTCTTTTGCTTGCAGAAATCTGGTTCTGCGGCACCCCATAGTTGTTTCGGGTGAGACTGCAGCCTATTCGCAGGTTGTTGCCAAAAGGGCCAACGCTGTGGGTCTTTTGTTGGTGTGAAGTTAAAGGTATAAAACCCGGGTCTGCCCCATAGCCCAACACACAGCATTGGAGAACAGGCAAGCAAATTATCAAACTTCCATGGTGGAAGTGGAAGGTAAGCTAAATCAAATACCTATATCTATTTTAATCGATCTAGGAGCTAGTTTAAGTTATATTTCTCCTAATTTAGTAGAAAAGTGTAAGCTCTCAGTTGAAAAGTTTGCAATATCTTGGTTAGTTCAGCTAGCTACTGGCGCAAAGAGAAAAGTAAACAGCATTGTTAAGATTTGTGTAGTAACTATGGATTAGTTTGTTAAGCCTAATGTGTTACCTTTATATTCATATGACATATTAATTGGTATGGATTGGTTAGAAGAGCATAGGGTAGTCCTGAATTGATTTGATAAAACTTTTACTTGCATAAATAACGATGGAGAGTTAATAAATGTAAAAGGAATCCCTAGGAAAATATCCATAAGGAAGATTTCTGCTTTGCAGCTTAAGAGAGTTGTTCGGAAGGGCTGTAAAGCTTTTGTCGTAACAGTAATTAATGAAGAAAATACTAAAAATAGAGATAAATTAAAACTGGAGGATATTTCGATCCTAAGGGAATATTCAGATGTATTTTTGGAAGAAATTCTGGGACTGCCTCCGAAACGAGAATTAGATTTTACTATCGAGCTAGTACCTAGTGCAGTGCCTAGCTTAAAAGCCCCTTATCGGATGAATATACTAGAATTAAATGAACTTAAGGCATAGTTAAAAGAGATCATTGACAAGAATTACATTAGACCCAGTGTGTCTCCCTGGGGGCACCTGTCATTTTTGTTAAGAAGAAGGATGGAACTCTACGACTATGTATAGATTACCGTCAATTAAATAAAATGACTATCAAGAACAGATACCCGTTACCCCAAATAGATGATCTATTTGATCAACTACATGGATTAACGGTGTTCTCAAATATTAATTTACGATCTGGTTACCACCAGGTCTGAATCAAGGATGAATACATCTTTAAAACAACTTTTAGGACCCGGTATGGTCATTATGAGTTTGTCGTTATGCCATTTGGGCTTACTAATGCCACAGCTATTTTTATGTGTCTGATGAATAATGTGATGCATAGCATAAATATCTGGATAAATTTGTTGTCGTATTTAATGATGACATTTTAATTTACTCAAATTCTGAAGAGGAACATAAAGAACATTTAAAAATTGTTTTACAAGAGTTACGAGAACATCAACTATATGCAAAATTTAGTAAATGTGACTTCTTTAAGGATAAAATTCAGTGTTTGAGTCATGTGGTGACTAAACAAGGAATTTATGTCAGCCCCGAAAAGATAAAGGAAATCGAGGAATGTCCAGTCCCAAAAGACGTAACTGACGTTCGATCATTCATGGGGATTACTGGTTATTATCGAAGATTCATCGAAGGGTTTTCAAAAATTACAAATCCTATAACCTCTTTGCAGAGAAAAGGGAATCAATTCGATTAGAATCAGAAGTGTGAAGACAGTTTTAAAAAGTTAAAAACGTTATTAACCACCGCACCAATTCTAAGAATTGTTGACCCTAATAAAGATTTTATAGTATGTACTGATGCATGCAATGACGGTTTAGGTGGATTTTTAACTCAGGAAGGACATGTCATTTCTTATGAGTCTAGGAAGCTGAAGGTTCATGAGAAAAATTATGCGACCTATTACTTAGAGTTAGTTGTCGTCATACTTGCCTTAAAAATGTGGCATCATCATTTAATCAGAAGGAAGTTTATATTAATGATAGATAATAAAGGATTGAAATATATGTTGGATCAACCTAACTTGAATGCTAGGCAAGCTAGGTGTCTAGCTTTTCTTAGTGAATACGATTTTGAAATTCAACATATTAAAGGAAAGGAGAATAAGGTTGATGATGTATTAAGTAGAAACGCAAAACTGAATTTTCTAGTAGCCATCAGCACTTATAAGACAGACTTGGAAGAACAATTAGAAAATGGAATAGAACAAGATGAAAATTATCAGAAACTACAAGCAAAGGTAAGAGAAAATTTAATAGAAAGTCTACGTACAGGGTACAGCTTGAACGAAAAAGGATTATTATTGTATAAGGATAGACTATGCATACTTAATGTACATAAGATTATGCAATTAATTGTAAATGAAGTTCATAAAACTCCTTATTCAGGGCATCCGGGTTATCAAAAAACCATAACCATGCTAAGAAAGGATTATTTCTAGCCAAACATGAAAAATGAATTGGCAGAATGCATTGCTAAGTGCTTCGAATGTCAGCAAGAAAAGACTGAACATCAGCATCCAGCTGGGCTACTTCAACCATTGCGTATTCCTAGCTGGAAATGGGAGATAATTAGCCTTGATTTTATCACGGGACTTCCTAGAAATCAAAACTTAAATGACTCAATAATGGTAGTTGTTGATAAATTGAGTAAAGCAACCCATGTTATACCTATAAAAACTACTTATGAAGTTGCAAATATTGCTGATATTTTCTTAAAACAAATTTTTTGATTGTATGGAATACCGAAGGTGATAATTTCAGACCGAGACCCTAAGTTTACAGGCAACTTTTGGAAATGTTTGTTGAAAGGGTTAAATACTACATTAAACTTTAGTACCTCTTTCCATCCTCAAACCGATGGACAGACTGAAAGAGTAAATCAGGTATTGGAGGATCTACTCAGAATGTATGTAAAGGAGCAGCTAGGTAAATGGGAAGATTACTTACACCTGGTAGAAGTTGCTTACAATAATCATTATCAAGCTTCAGCTAGATATATTCTTATTCTGTATGGAAGGAAATGCAATACCCCCATCTCTTGGAGTAATCCAGTTGACAGGCTAGTATTAGGACCTGAATTATTAAAGGATATGGATTTAATTGTAAAACAGGTACAAGGTAACTTGAAAGTTGCGCAAGATCAACAAAAAAGCCAAGCAGATCTTAAACGAACTCCAAAGGAGTTCCAGGTAGGTGAACATGTTTTTATCAAGGTGAAACCTAAAAAGAGTTCTCTGAGGTTAGGTAGTTGTGCTAAGTTAGCACCCCGATATTGTGGTCCTTTTGAAATACTGTCCATGATAGGACAGGTAGCATATCAATTAGCTCTACCACCAAATTTAAGAGTTCACAATGTTTTTCATATTTCTGTATTAAAAAAATATGTACATGATGCTACTCATGTTATTAATTGGAATGATGTGCAGGTGGAACCCAAAGGAGATTTTCTGGTGGAACCGAATTGTATCCTCGAAAGGAGGGAGTTCTTGCCTCGGAATCGCACCATTGGTCAGGTGAAGGTGCAATGGAAGCACCTTAGTCCAGAAGAAGCCACTTGGGAATTGGAAAGTCATATGAGGGATGCATATCCAATTCTATTACAGGGAAATTCTGAGGATGAGGAATAAATAACATCGAGGACGATGTTGTAAATTAAGGGGCTATGTATGTCGCGTGCCCCAATTTGCAAAACAATTTAATGTCATTAATGAACATTATGTTATATTTTATGATAAAGTTTGTAATTGATGACCCAGTGGGGTCAAGGATAATTAATGTATTGCAGAATATTTTATTAATAAATAAATAAATGATGAGACAACAGCTTAGGGAAGATGTTAAATGAGTGTTAACTGGTCACTTGGTGGAGGAGACTGGGTGGAGAGTATACTGACAAGTGGCAGCATCCTCAAACTACTTCTAACTGTTGCAGGTGGCAACTTCCCTATAATTCTGGTCATGATTCCCCAAGAAAGTGGAATAGGAGCAAGTGGCTCATTAAGTAAAAACTAACCTAGAATACCTAGGCATTGATATAAAACTTCCCATTGAATACAGATGAGGCTTCTCATTCTGGAATTGTCATCATTCTAAGTGAATGAAGTGCACATGAGAAATTTGATGGAGGGGACTTGTTGAAGTGAGTTTGAGGGATTAAGTGCTAAATATTGAACTTGTGCAGCTACTTTAAGCTGAATTTCTTACTGCTGTAAGTGGGGCTGAATTATTGTTGTTTATCCAGTAAAGTTACAGAGGATCTTAATGTTGCATATCTCACCCAGTACTCTACCAAGAGGACCAGGAAACAAGCTTAGGGGTCCTGAGAAATCGCAAACTAAGCTTTCTCCAAGAGTTGGTTGGGAGGAACAGCCTCCTTAAGCTGTTGTCACCTCATCTATTTGACAGGTTTTACTTGTTCAGGTTTATTTAAAGTTTATCTACTGTTTTCAGAAAAATATTATGAGTTTTTTTTAGATATGCATATTATTATTTTATTAGGGTTTATGAAGAAGAAATATCTTTGTTTGTTGATAAAATTAGTGATTAGAAGATTATATTTAAAAAAGTAGAGATTTTGCTAAGTGAAAGGTGAATAGAAAAGAATTTACCAAACTGTATTTTTCCATGCCTTTTATAAGGCAGTACTCTAGTACAGCTGGTTGCTTAGTTATATAAGTAGATTTGTTTATTAACTGTAAAAGTAAAATGGAAATAATTACTTCTATAGTTTTATATGATTTATTTACAGAAATCTAGTTGTACTTTCTCTGTCTGTTGAAAGTAACTGCATTATCTAATTTCATAAAAGAGTAGATTATATAATAATCACTAATAATTATAATATTCATAGAATTATTACTAATATTAACACTCATTACAAATACAATAAATAAATATTAATAAACAAATATAGGAACAGTAAAAATTTTACTTAGGGTTTAACCTAACTAGTACTTCTTAGGTCATTATAATTATTTACTCAAGGCTTACAACTACACTGTGTTCCTGTAAGCACAGATGTTTTTTAATGCAGCCCTTAATAATCATCTAGGGTTTACAAGAGATAGGACTTATCTCCGAAATGAATTTTACATTCTTACTCTTAATACAAAACCTAGCAGCAGTAATTAATTATTATTAAAAATAAAATAAATACAGAGCTAAATTTATTTCTGAAAAACCATTTAAATACAGAACTGTAGCTTATCCAAAGATAATAACCATTTTAAGAGAAACAGAACATTTTTCCTCACCCAAAACACTGTGCAAATTTAAATAATAACAATTACTATAAACCATTATATTAAATGTAAGTTTAAATTAAAATAACACTGTAAACAAATTAAACAGAGACTAAATAGAATAAGCATAACGGCCTATGGCCTTTTTTAACACCTATCGAGGCTTAAGCCTGATCAAAATGACTTATGTAAGTCTAAACATTAGTTTTAAACCAAAATTTTAACCATTACAACTCATAGTAAGTAAAAAAAAACCTTCATCGATTTACAAGTTTTGCTAAATGGACAATCTTTTCATTTCCTGCAAACAACACTTAGAACCTCAAGTAACCACCGAGTGGTTGAACAGCAATGTCACGGTTTAAAGCCAAAGTCTGTAATCAAAGAATAACTTTTACATCTTCCCAGGTCGTAAAGGATCTTTCAAAAACCCTAAGTCACGGCTGCTACAACCTTTAACTTTTTCACATAACAACCTCTAGGGTTTAAAATTAGTATAAAAAAATAAGAACCAAATACATAACAGTAAACCCATGACGAGTCCACAACCAGCACAACGAACCTCCCATATTTTTCGACCACCACAACATAAATTGCGGGAGAAAACCCTCAATTATAACCTTGTCTTACCAGGGTTTGCGTGGCCGAAGGTTGGAGAGATGTGCTAGCATCCAAGTACCAACGGCCGGGAGAAACCTGCACAGAAAACCATATTAATTACAACCTTTAAAATGTATTTGTAATTTGTCAATTTCATGAAATAAAAAACTTGATGGGCAGTTACCTGGTAATGTTCTCGTTTTGGAGAAATCGTAGAAGCAAAACCTCTGGAGCCAACTCAATGGAACCTTGGAGAGTGATGCCCTGAAAAGTATTAATGTATCGAGTGCAACTGAAGACCCTGAACCGCGATTTGAAGGAGACGAACACCACTTTTAGGAAGTACTCCAACAAGAACAAGGAACTCTCTCTTAAAAACTCTGTCCATTGTGTCTTCTTAAAACAAAACTCACAGTCCTCGAATCAGTGGAGTAAAACAACTTCTACACACAAATGTTCCTCAGCAGTCTTTAAATTTCAAAAAAAAATCACAGTATTGTTTTCACCTACACCAGCTTGCAATGAATTTGGGAGAACATATTACAACCGGAGGCTATCACAGAGCCTTGGCAGCTACGAGCTCACAGCTCTGCCGCACCTCAGTCGAAGGAACTCTTGCAATGCGAAATGAAGGGTTAGGGAAATTGTTAAGTCAACTTAACCAATGGATTAGACAACTCCACGTGTCCACTGAAATATTTCATCATTGTGGGTTGCAATGCAATAGTCAATTATGCAGTTTCCAATCTGCATTAAAATCATTACAAATCAAAAACATAAATCATTTAAATGATGTAATTTTTTATTGCTAATAATGTAATATACCCTTAATCATTTCGATGCCTAGTTTATAAACCATAGAAATAAGAAATGGATTTTTTGGGGGGTTATTGTTATAGGTCATGACAGGGTAGTTTCTTTTGCTAACTATGTTTTATAAAACATAAGTAAAGGACATACTTTTATTATTAAACTATATTGAGAAAGGAAATCTAATGATTCCTTGAAGTAGTCTTTTGAATTTGGCGTTGGAGAGTAATTGTTTGACTAGAGCCAAAGCGATTATAAGATATTTTATATTATATAAACCAACAACCATATCTCAAGAGAATCACAAAACAATTTGTGTAAAAATGTAGTTTATAGCTAAAGGGCGCACCAGGAAATGAGGTATAAGATACAACTAAAAAGACTCCAAAGTAAAGTTTGTAAAAGTTTGAAAAAGTATTCTCTCAACTAGGAAGGGAATCTTGGACCAATTCGTTTATTGCATTGTGTAGTTGGGGATACAAATAAGTGCAGTCCTGATACTTTATATAAGGGTCTCAATTGTATTTTTAACATCCAAATAATGAGTAAACAGTTAAGAGTCAAAATATTTTTTTATATATTGAGAAAACATTTAATTATAGAACCCTGGGATAAGGGTAAATTTGATAATGCATCTAATGAGTATGATGACTTAAGAACCCTTAGGAAACAAAATTCTTGGATAAAATAGACTAGATTTATAGTTCAACAGCATAGAGTATTTCTTTCATGTTTACAAAAGGATTCAAATACATATGATCAAAACCAAACTCCAAATGTTTTGACTGATCTAAGCAAAAGTCTGAGTACCATATTTCTTCCTATTTTAGATCACAATTACTATAAGCAAAAGTATGAGTATTCTTTAGAAATAATCTTAATCATCCTGTGTGATTTGAATTTCATTTTGATAGTAATTTGGTCATGCATTTTAACCCATGCGTATGCAGCTTTGTTTTAACATCTTTAGGGAGTTTTGACAACTTTGATAAGGTCAACGTTACCTCTTACGGAGACTAGCTGAAATTAATCATTCTAATTCTAGCATCATATTTATGCTAGTGAAGTATCTTTCTTAACCTGGATATATTTTTTTTACTCGAACAAAACTCTTACCTGTTAGAACCTGTAAAGAACCATCAGTTCCATTGTGTTAGTTATAAGCTAAGTAACCCCCGATCACACCTAAGAAATTATCCCTACTTGACAAAAGAAAACAATAACTTACTTGGCATTAGTAAGAGACAGATTCTTTTCTACTTTCTAGAAATTGCAACTGCTAGGTTAAAACAAAACTAACACAATATTTAAGATAAGCCTTTAAGTTATACATAACCATATAAAAGAAGTAATCTTCGTTTCTCTTTCAAACTGTTTAAATATCCGTTAACAGTTAAGGGTTAGTTAGCTTTGACATTTGACATTTTATGTTACATGAAAAATTTTAAATTTTTACGAATTTTTGAGTTATTACACTTCTTTTGTTTCTCTTCCTCCAATTAACTTGGACTTGGTGCTGATCATACTATCAACATTCTTCTTGTAGCAATTCTTTGAGCAAGAACCTTGGACGATGAGTTCATAGACTCCCCCTATCATAGTGCTTCCCCTAAACAGATTCCTTCTTCAAAGATGAGATCAAATCCAATTGTGGTAGGTCATACCAATTTGTCACCTCTACTCTTCTTGTTTTGGTGGCCACTTCAGAACATTCTTCTCTTCTTACCAAAAGACATTTTTCAAGTATTAATTGCAATTTTCTGATATTAACTCCTCATGAGTTATGATCCCTTCTAATGCTCATGAGACTTTTAGAATAGACATTCAACTTCAGCTCCACCACCATCACTAACTTCTTCTTCAATATTTTCATCATGCTTTCATTATAATGGTTGTTATTCTTGTCTACAACACTATTATGATTAACATTATCTTGGGAAACTTCTTTGATGTTTGAAATCTTTGTTTATTCTTCACCTTTGTAGTCTTCCTTTGTTTGTAATATGCTCGGTTTTGACCCGGATGCATTAAAAAGTACATGATGTATATATTGTAATTAATCGGTGTGTGGATCTCAAGGAAAAATCGCCACCATCGATTAGGTTATGTTATGTTTTGGCAATGGGGATCGTTGCCGATGGTATATCATGCTATCCAACACATTATAGCTTTGGCATCATGTAAAAACGCACATTAATTTAATTAAACCTACAGCCAGCTACAACGATGCAACATTAAATGAAAAGGGCATGATTCCAAAGGATAAGGGGGTGTTGTCTAAACCATGGGGGCCATTGGGAGTTAGCCATGTGTCAACACCACCCTTGTTTGTCTTGTTGTTAGTTGGGGGGGGGGCACTTATTCGTAGAGGGACAAACCAATATGCCCACGATCCCATTTAGGGGACGACTGCACTTTCTTCAGTGCCGACAGTTTAGTTTTCCTCACGTGGGCTGTTTCTCCCTTTCCTCTCTCACATCGATTGTCGGTGGGGGTTTTTTCAGGACCATCTCACTCAAGCAGGGGCTCTTTCTTCTTTCACCGATCGCTGGTCTCTTTCTTCTTTCACCGATCGCTGGTCAGTGGATCTATTTCCTTCCATAGTGAGTCTCTATGTTTTCCTCTGTCACGCAGAGAGTCTGAACCGGTTCTATTATCGGACTGTGTGTATATGTGTTACCTCATGGTATTGTGGTCTGTGCAGATGTTTTATCCCTGTTAATGTTGGGGTTCTAGATTTTCCCATTGCCAACTGTGTAATGTGCCATGGTTTCATCGTTGAGAAGAGACTATTGTTGTCAATGTTGCTGGTGTGTCTGGATTGTGGAGCGGTCCGTTGTTCTTCATGACCCATGTTGTCGGTTCCTTCTGTGTTTTCTTCCACTTTTTGCTTTGGATGTGTCTCTTTCCCTTGCATACAGGTTGAGAGTTTGTTCTTCCCCTTTTTCTAAATGTGTAAGTTCTCCAGCAATTACATTGGGGATGGTGTGTGCTGTGAGCTCGGGGATGTTGGTGGGTTGTTGATTTTCACATTCATTGGCTAAGTTTTCCCCTATCCATGCTAGGGGTGTGGCTTCTTTCCAATTGCAGACTGTGTATTTGTTGCCACTATTTCTTTGTGATTTTGGCGATGTTGTCTTCCCCTGGTTTTGGGTTGCTTCTTGGTTCCTGAGGTTATCGAGATTGTTGCTGAGTTTTTTTGGCCACGCTAGGGCCAAGAACAATTCTGAAGCATTGTTTGAACTGAACTGTGTTTCACCCTTTGGTTTGGGGTTGTCACCCTGTTGACTTCATCTTCTTCACAGAGTTGTGAACTATTTGTTTTCCTGTGGTATGCAGTGGTTGGTCTTCGGACTGTTGAGAGTGGGGTTAGAGGTTGGTATGCTTGAGAAAACTAGTGTTTGAGGTCATCAGCTTAGCATTTATCCTTTCCTAGCTCCTTGATGGCCTAATAAACCCTACTATGTGGGATTGGCTAATTGGTGTACCTTGGCTATGTGTAAGCTTGCTTTGACCCTTATTCCTTGAGGAATCATGCCCAGATCGAGGGTGGCAGTGTTGCTGAGAGATTGATGAGCACGCTGGCCTATGGTTGGGTGGAATGTTGCAGCGATGTAGCTGGTTGCGGGATGAGTTCGTATCAGATGAGTATTCATGTCCATTTTACCTCTGCAATTATATTTACTGATTAATGAATATGATGAACATGTGGCATGCTTGAATGAATGTATGTTTGCTTCCGCTATGTATATGAAGGGTTATGCATCTTAGTATGTATTATGTTTAAGCTTTTTATTTCAGCATTATATGCATGTTCATGTTCATGGGACTGTTTTCCCATATGTTTGGTGTTAGTAGCATCTTCTTCATTGGTCAGAGGGTTGGGGACGTTACAATGTGGTATCAGAGCTAAAGGTTGTAGCATGGGCCTGAATGGGACATGAAAGATTAGATAGCAGAGGCAAGTTGTCTTCTGCCCAGCAGCGATCAAAAAATTGTGGCAGGAAAATTTAGAAATTTTTCTAAGTGCTAGGATCATCGGCCCATCGGAAAACTTGGTGACAAGTTCTTCCGATGCAGCGGAGCACTTAGTGGGAAAGCCACCCGACGAATAGTTGATCCGAAGACCGAAGCAGCGGGAGACAGAGAGGGAAATTCGGAAAATTTTCTAAGTGTTAAGCCGTCGGCACATTGGCAAACTTAGAAATATGGATCACCGATGCTTAGCCAATTGAGTGCCACCATTGCGGATGGCTATACCACTATGCCTCCGACGAGTAGAGCCTTCGACTGCCGATGGCGCAGAAGTTTCGAAACTGTTCTAAGTATTGAATTTGTCGGCCATCGGAGTATGTTAGCAGTATTCATCATTGATGAACATCGGCAAGACGTAGCTAATGATGTGTCCACCATTGCGGTTGTATAATGGACTATCCACTCGATGGATAGTTGCTTCGACAGCCGACGCGATGAAAGGAAAAAAGGGAAAATTCGCAAAAATTTGCCTTAGTGAAGAAAACATCGGGAAATGCTAGTGGATCGGTTTGGCGATTAGAAATCATTAGCGGATTGGGCCACCAATCAGAAAAGGATTGAAGTTGACGAGTCACTGTTATGACTGCTTAGTCAACTATCTCGCTGACACACTAGTCCTTCCAGTCACTGATGCCGGGGTGTTAGTAAACAGTAGCTCCAGGCAGCAGCGGCAAACAGTTGTTTGACCGACGAAGGATAGAGAAGTGTTCGTCGATGGATAAGAAATGGATCGGCGGAGGATAAAGGATGGTTGAGCCAATGAAGTTCGGAAAGGAAGAGAGAGAAAAATTCAAAAAAATTTCTAAGTCCTAGAATCATCGGCCATCGATGGTGGTTAGTTGATCACATCACCGATGCTCAGATGATTCCTTTGTCGATGAGCTACGTCAGGTAAAGTTGTTGGTCAAACGTCCGCTGTTGCGGAAAGCTTGATGACTAACCGTCCAATGCGTAGGGCACCTGGCCGTCGACACAACAGGTTAGTCTATGCTGTCGTCGATGAATAGTTGAAGAAAAAGCCGATGTACGAAGAAAATTCAAAAAAAAAATTAAGGAACAAAATCATCGACCATCAGAAAATGATAGTGGTATTGGTCATCGATGGACGTCAAAAGAAGTTGATGATTCGTGTGCCGCTGTTGCAGAAGTATAGAGCATTAAGCTTTCGATGCACAAACGCTCCGACTGTCGATGCCGATGTGTTTGAGGGTTAAATCGCCAATACGGCGGAGAAGGTTAAGGGATCGAACTGCTGATGAAAGACGTCGAAGAATTTAGTCGATTGGGAGTCCATCGTTGGGGCTGCCAAGAAGACTAACCGATGGACGCCGCAGCCATTAGTGTTTCAACCACCGATTGGAAGATTGCAGCTATTAGTCATTCCGACATCCGACAGATTTACGGTCCGCGGGAACCATAGTGAATTTGATGGCCACCATTGTGGATGCCTAATGCCTAAGGAGCTATCCACCCGATGGATAATGCCCCGTTCGTCGACGCCATGGAGAAAGTTATTCTTTGAATCGCCGGTGCAGTGGGGAGACTAGTGGTTTGGATCGCCGAAAATTAATCGATGAACCGCCGACGGTTTGTCTACGGAAACCACAGTCAGTTTGTTGGCCGCAGTTTCAGCTACCTAAAGAACTATCCACCTAAAGGATTGTGGTTCGGATCACCGATACAGCGGAAAAACTTTAGCTGAGGAAGCCGCCAATGCAGTGGGAAATTATTGTTGTTAGGGCCGTTAATGAGCGCTGGAGAAATTTGTTGCTTAGATCGTTGAAGTGTCAGAGTTGTAGATGGGATGAGATCTAATAGGGAGAAAGAAAATTTGGGGTTTCAAGTGGATTTTTCAAGCATCTTTTAACTGGTTGCAGTGGAATTTCAGCAAATTCCAACTAGTGTTCGAGCGGGTTTTCCAGTGAATTTCTCATTGGGGTTTTCAGCAGTTTCAGGACTGAAAAGGAAGAAAACATTGGGTGTCTAAAGTTAACATTCCTGACCAAAATATAGTTGAAGTGGTGTGGTTTTCACACCTGAGGTCAGAATGAAGCATGTGGATAGGCGTTGGAAAGATTATCCAGCAGGGAACAAGGGAGAATCACCTGAATCTGAGTATGGAGCAGCAAAGTGCTATTGATTGCTTGAAAGAGAAATGTGATGCTGTCAATATGGACAATTCCTAGAATTGCATGCCTAGAGGTAGCAAGACTATGAAGTCAAACCAGCTATTGTGTGGAAGAGGAGTTCCATGCGAGGTTGTGGGACTTGAAAAGGGAAGTTTCCTTAAACCCTATCTTTCTGATTATAACTACATTTCCTAAGTTTTATACCTGAAATGTATGAGGATATTCTTTGCATACATAGGATATTGAGGATTATACATTTATAATGAACCACTAATGATAGTTATTGCATTGGTGTTGGCATTAGTGGAAAAACCAATGACAACATGGACTTGGCTGAATATGTTGCTGATGTTGACGAATGTGACTAGCAACCCTCTATAGAAAGGGATGAGGCAACAAGTCTATATTCAAAAGTTGGTGAGCAAATTCTGCAATATCCTACGAAGGACCAACCAAATTGATCATGCCAAGGGTGTAAGTAGGACCCATGAAGGTAAGATTTTGATTATGACAAATTCCATGGAGTGGTAAAGGTAAGAGACCTCATACCATGTGGATATTTGAATGTTATACTACATTCATATAGAAATGTGTCATGCCTGTATATAGCTTAGTAGCCCAAGGAAAGTAAGTACTGATGATCTTGATTACAGTCATGCATCCTATATGAAGAAGTAATGGTTAGGCCATGCATGATATGTGTGAATGCATAGTAGTACTGAATCGATGCAAGGTAGCATTGAGTGGGTATGCATTAAAATATTTTATAAATCTTGTAGTTATGCATTGAATGGATGCATATGAAGGGTGTGAGTAACTGATTACATAAGTATGGGTGCAAAAGTTGTGACGCATTACATGAATGCCTTGAGATAGTGCATGTGATATTATGAATAACTAATGGCTGAAATGATGGATTGATGACAATTATAGAACCATTTCAAAGGCTGTTGTGAATGCAAGATAGTAAGTGCATGAAGAGGGTAGTCATGATCCATTGGCTGTCAGAAATGCTCTATGGAAGAGCAAGGTGGTACAAATGATATGCTTGTGAAGTAAGGAGTATCTAAACATTTCATTTAAATTACATGAATAGTGTGACTGTACCCTGTAATTTAAAGTATGATAATGATTGCATGAAGTAAATAAGTTTTGGTAATATTTATGTGATTAACAGCTGGAAGTATTGGAATTTTATAAATTATGAAAATGCGTCAGTAATTGTTGCAGCAATGAAAAGGTTATATGCATCATGACTTACCAAGTGTTTGGCTTATTGAAGTTCAGGTTTCAGGTAGATTGTTTGGAGCATGGAAACGAGAGTAAGACCATGAAAAAGGCCAGAATCTACCATGTGAAAGAGCCAAACCTCATGAGAAGAGTCTCATGGCTGTGATAATAGTTTGTATGCATAATGAGTTGTAAATTTAATTTTGTGAATTTCAGATTTAAGAAATTGTTGACAACTACTAATCACTATTGGCTTGCATAAGATTGTGTCATGAAGACGCATTGTAAGTGGGTATTCATATTATGCTAGTAACCATGAAATTATAATGGGCATAGTGGTGCTGCTTATAAGAGATCCACAAATGAGGATCACCTCATTGCCAAGCAAATCAATTTCTGTAGTAAACAAAGTCGTAAATTCTCATTGAATTTAATTGCTAATATCATTGCTTGGTTATGGAACAATTAAATTTGGATTGTATTATCAGGTAACGATTGACTGTTTGGCTATTTGACGAATGTGCCAGGGGTACACACTGCAGGGAGATCATGTGTGATGTCCTGCAGGAGCCAAACTTCATGGGAAGGTTTTCCCTTATCTTGGAAATGGGTTTCGGGTGAAACTCCATTGGACATTTTGGGAAATGTCTCATATGCACTACATGTTTGGTAAGCAATATGAGTGAGATGGTATGGATTATGTCGGTAAGACATGTGTGGATACGAAAAGTAAAGAGGAATTGAGATGGAAAACCAAGGGATTGTCCACTCAGAGAAGGGAGCCTCCATTCCTCCTTAACAAAGCGATACTGCTACAGCAAATGGATAAGTTTTCTGTGACCCTAGCTAAGAATATGCATGTTATATTGTTAAAATTCCATATGCAGAACATGTTTTGATTTTATTTCCATTAGGGCCGATTGCTTGAGTATGAATAGGGCCTACATGATACACACCGGACAAGGATGCACACTTTTCCGATGTCAGATAATGAAAGGATTTTCAATATTGATTACACCCTAAGGAGTGGACGCACTCCTGGTGTCTCAATAATTGATAGTGAATGGGGTGAAATATGGTTACAATTTTAGAGCAATAACACTAACGAATATGCTTATATTGCTTATGTTGTCAGGATAAGCAAATGTAGTTTACAGTGTGGTCTCTTGGGTGATATGGGAAAATGGTCGTTATGGTTGATATAAGGGCATGTGTTGTTGTTGATGGCCTGATAAACCCAACGAGGGTTGGCTTGGCTGATGATTGGTTGCTGATATAAGTATAGGAAATTTGTTGACGTTCTGATAAACCCAATGAGGGTTGGCTTGACTGTGCCTGATATATCTATATATATATATTGCTAATATAAGTACAGGTGATTTGTTGACGGTCTGATAAACCCAACCAGGGTTGGCTTTACTGTGCCTAATATATATATAAAAGGATGTTGTGAAGTAGCCTACGTGCTGACCTAACATCCAAGTCCATAGGCGATCCCAAGGCTTGCAAACCAAAGCAAGATCCTGTGGACCAACGAGGAAACGTGCAATACAGATAAGTATTGGATTATTTTGCAATATTTTGCTTATGAATATACATGTGTATATGATTTGGTTATGATGTTTTAATCTCTTGTTCTAGAGATAAAATTGATGAGAATAAACTAAACATGTGAATCTATTCAATGTTTGAATATAGGTATCACTAGGAGTGAGGACTACGAGAGCATCCTAGGGGTGCATGTGGACATGTGACTATCCTCAAGAGCTCAGAATGAGCAGTAATGAAAAAGGTGCTAGCAAGACTGTGAAGGTCCTAGTAGCTAAGAATAACCATGTGGGGAGGCTCCATGGTCGAGAGGTCTAAAATACACTGGAGACACCAAGTGTCATGACCAAGAAGGATTGGTCCAGCATTCACGGTGAAGTGAAAGAGACTAAGAGCATGAAAATCCACAGCGATGGTGTGGAATTCCAGGATGGAACAAAACAAAGAGGGGAAAAACTCTTGCTGCTCTCTCTTGCCTTTTGATTATATATATATA
>LPNX011108441.1:239112-257222 GCA_001517045.1 Pseudotsuga menziesii
ATCAGATCAAAAGTTGTTGGACTTGGTTGGAAGTCTCCTTCAAATGATTGCCAGGACCCAAGAGAATCTTGGAGAGATGCTCAAGATACAGAAAAGGCAGAATGAAATGAACCACCAGATTTTGCAAGACTCTATTGGTTTGCAAAGGGAGGTGAAAATCCTTTTGGAAGCAATCAGAAAAGGAAAGGAAGGTGGATCAATGATGGGACATTCATCCAAGTGATCCGTTAAGAAGTATTCCAGGCATGAAGACTCAAAGGAAAGTGAGCAGGTAAAGATGAAGCAGCCAGTGAAATGTTGGGAATGCGGAGGACATCATTTATGCCGATACTGTCTAGCAAGGGAACATAAAGAGGGCAGCAGGCACAAAGTTCCTAGGCTTTGGGATAAGCCCAGAGTTGAGAACCAGCAAGAGAAACTCATGGAAGCCGAGGGGCTTGGTCCTGAACGTTCAAAGTAAATGAGTGAACGTGGGACAGATCTACAAAATTTTGAAATTTTGATGTGCAGATTGTATATGCATTCCTATGTATTGAAACACTAAGGACGTTGTTATTACAAGGGGGAGGGGATTGTAACACCCCCAGTTTTGACCCAGATGCATTAAAAAGTACATGATGTATATATTGTAATTAATCGTGGTGTGGAGCTCAAGGAAAAATCCCCGCCATCGATTAGGTTGTGTTATGTTTCGACAATGGGGATCATTTCCGATGGTATATCATGCTATCCGGCACATTATAGCTTTGGCATCATCTAAAAATGCACATCAATTTAATTAAACCTATAGCCAGCTACGACAGTGCAACGTTAAATGAAAAGGGCATGATTCCAAAGGATAAGGGGGTGTTGTCTAAACCGTGGGGGCCATTGGGAGTTAGCCATGTGTCACCACCACCCTTGGTTGTCCTGTTGTTAGTTGGGGGGGGCACCTATTCGCGGAGGGATAGACCACTACGCCCACAATCCCATTCGAGGGATGACTGCACTCCCTCCAGTGCCAATGGTTCATTTTTCCTCATGCAGGCTGTTTCTCCCTTTCCTCTCTCACATCAAATGTTGGTGGGGGTTTTGTTGGGACCATCTCACTCAAGCAGGGGCTCTCTCTTCTTTCCCCGATCACTGGTCGGTGGATCTGTTTCCTTCCATAGTGAGTCGCTCTGTTTTCCTTCATCACGCAGAGAGTCTAAACCGATTCTATTATTGGACTGTGTATATGTGTTACCTCACGGTATTGTGGTCTGTGCAGATGTTTTCTCCCTGTCAATGTTGGGGTTCTGGATTTTCCCATTACCGATTGTGTAATGCACCGTGGCTTCATCATTGAGAAGAGACTATTGTTGTCAAAATTGTTGGTGTGTCTGGATTGTGCAGCGGTTTGTTGTTCTTTGTGACCCATGCTGTGGGTTCCTTCTGTTTTTTCTTCCACTTTTTGCTTTGGCTGTGTCTCTTTCCCTTGTGTACAGGTTGAGAGTCTGTTCTTCCCTTTTTTCTACCTATGTAAGTTCTCCATCAATTACATTGCGGATGGTGTGTGCTGTGAGCTTGGGGATGTTGGTGGGCTATTGATTTTCACATTCGTTGGTTGAGTTTTCCCCTGTCCATGTTGGGGGTGTGACTTCTTTCCAATTGTGAACTGTGTAGTTGTTGCCATCGTTTCTTTGTGATTTTGGGGCTGTTGTCTTCCCCTGGTTTTGGGTTGCTTCTTGGTTGTTGAGGTTATCGGGATTGTTGCTGAGTTGTTTTGGCCATGCTAGGGCTAAGAACAAATCTGAAGCATTGTTTGACTTGAACTGTGTTTCACCCTTTGGTTTGGGGTTGTCACCCTATTGACTTCATCTTCTTCACAGAGCTGTGAACTATTTGTTTTCCTGCGGTATGCAGTGGTTGGTATTCAAACTATTGAGAGTAGGATTAGAGGCTGGTATGCTTGAGAAAACTGGTGTTTGAGGTCATCAGCTTAGCATTTATCCTTTCCTAGCTCCTTGACGGCCTGTTAAACCCTACTGTGTGGGCTTGGATGATTGGTGTACCTTGGCTATGTGTAAGCCTACTTTGACCCTTATTCCTTCAGGAATCATGCCCAGCTTGGGGGTGGCAGTGTTGCTGAGATATTGATGAGCACACTGGCCTATGGTTGGGTGGAATGTTGCAGCGACGTAGCTGGTTGCGGGACGAGTTCTTATCAGATGAGTATTCATGTCCATTTTACCTCTGCAATTATATTTACCGATTAATGAATATGATGAACATGTGGCATGCTTGAATGAATGTATGTTTGCTTCCGCTATGTATATGAAGGGTTATGCATCTTAGTATGTATTATGTTTAAGCTTTGTATTTCAGCATTATATGCTTGTTCATGTTCATGGGGCTGTTTTCCCATATGTTTGGTGTTAGTAGCATCCTCTTTACCAGTCAGAGGGTTGGGGACATTACATTCTTCTCCATATCTTTCCATGAGGTATTGTTGGGCTCCGAAATTGTCTTTTATAATGATGTTATTTACATTAATTTCTCATTCTATCTACCATGATTTAACACATCTATTTTCAATAAGGCTATATTTTACTTTGTTTTATTAATTAAAATCTTGTAAATGTAAAGTGAGCCTAATATTCCATTTTGATGTATTAAACGCAATATTATACAATTAATGGGCATTTCGGCACTCCATCCAGCCCTTCACCCGAATATGAGTTTCGTGCTTGGTTTAATGACATGTTTATTATTAGGTTTTTGGTTTGTTTTATCCTCACCTTCTATTTCTCGCTGGTCCTATTTATCGTGCATATGCAAATCAAAAACCATGATGATGAGATTTTGATATTTTAAATTTCAAACAAATAGATAGTTGAAAAATCAATATATTAAAATAATCACTTAAGTTATTCATAAATTCATTTGAATTTAAAATCATAATTAAGTGGTAATGATTTAATATATTAAAAACTATAAAGCCATAAAGGGAATGGGTAATTAAAGGAACTATATATCCATTTAAAAAAACTTTAATGAAAGAATTCTTTTAGAAAGGCATATTCATCAAAACCCACTCATATCCAAAAATTGACCAAAACACATAATATTTAAAGTGGATTATGAGTTTTTCATATCAAAGTGAATTTGACATTGGTTGTTAAAAGGTAAAGTTATTACATATATGCCAAAACATAAATAAATAAATAAACATTTTAAAACTCCACATGGAAAAATTCCAAATGTATATTATTTCATACTTTGGTTATTAACTAATGCAATTTCTTGTTATGAACAGGCTGTAAACTCAAATGTACAGAACGCACAATAGATGGAATTCATGCACCGTGAAGGGCACCCATCAAGTCAGGAAAGGCAAGAGCCCAACCACAATCCAAAAACTCAGCACCCAACAATAAATTCAGCAAAAAAACCGGTGTTAATCCATCCCATGAATCAAATTTGTGAATTAAATTGCAGTTACAGGTTGTTTTCCAGGTTGCCCAAAATAATGTTAAACCCATATTTTTAGCAGTAAATATTTCTTGACTTCCATATTGTGCCTTATTTTGCGAGCACATGGGAGCCGATATTGCTAAATAGGCTAATGGGTTTGAAGAAAACCAAGCCAGCTACAAAACCCAGAAATTGTTTCGCCGGAATCACAACCACCAAAGAGTTATCGAAGGGGAATTTTTCCAACTTTTGCCAAATGTGCATTTTCTGAGTTGACCATTTTTCAAATATAGAAATTGGTTTTAATGGTTCAGGGGTTTGGGGATTCGGTTTTATCCACTCCCCGACGATTTTTCATGAAAAAATATAGCCTCCCCAATGAGTAGAAGAATTAGTTTTCAGTAATTTTAGAGATTGAAGTGCAAGTGCCAAATTCTCCTCTCTGCCCTATAATTTGTTTTTCATTAATAGAAGTTGGTTTCCTTCATGGTTGCAATCATCTGAGTAGCTGGTTGATAGAGAACTATACCTCTAGGGGGCCCACCAAAGGATACAAGCTCATCTTTGTGTAGATCCGGATCTAGATCTGTGTTCTCCTATGCATTTATGTTCTTTTGTGAGCTAAGTATTATTTTTTGCAATTCAATTAATTAGATGTTAGTTTACTTGTTGTTACATTTGCTTCTGATTTAGAATAGATTTGATTTGTTCAATAGATCAGATTCATATATATCTATGTGTTTGTGTCTGTGTTTATTTCTTTGTGTAGGGAATTTACTTCTGATTTCCTGTTCTTTATTTTTTGTTGTAGGTGTTTTATTTTATTCCTGTAGATTCCATTATTTTGTTTCTGTCAATTTCAATTTAATTAGTTTGATAATTAGTTGTTCCATTAATCATGTTTTTTTTATTCTTGCAATTCCCATTCCTTCACATCTCTGTCTTCCTTTCAAATATGTTCCTGCGTGCTCAGAAATTATACCTCTGTCATCACGTTTTTCTTCCTCTCTCTGTGTTGCTAAATCAATTACCATTCACGTGTTGCCTTCATGTGTCTTCATTCTCTGCGTTGTGCCTTTTCCACTGTTGTGTTTCCTTTTAATTTTCTCACCGTGTTCAAATCACTTTTCCCCCTTTTCAAGTTCTATCCCATTCCTATTTCAAATCCCAATCAATTCCATTTGTCTCATTGTTGTTACGTCCCGTCATTTGCTCTTATAAACACACCTTATTTAGTTACTGTAGGCTCTCTCTCATCTCTAGATTCTCATTTATCCTTTCCTTCTTTGTTTTTCTCTTTCTCTCAATAACCGTAAATACATTTTCCTTTCAAACCCTCGTTGTTATAGCAGATTTCACCACTCTAGGTGAATCACACTTTGTATGGCCTTCCCCTGTCCCGCTGTAGAATCCTTAGCCCCTATGGACCACTTTTTGTCCTTTGATGTTTCCTTGATCGTCCCTAAAAACACATGAAAAATGCTATACACGAATTTTAACCTTATAAGCGCGTACATACGCAGGGTTGAGCCATATAACTGCATACATTGGGATGTGTAAATAATCCAAATCCTTTTGGAGTTTTCCTTGACATGGATCCAACTCATTTGACTCCTGGCCTTCCATATGCCTTGAGATCACTCGGATTCGACCTTTCAGTACCCCTTTGAAAAGCTATATAAGGAACCCCTTGGTACATTGAAGGCATAAGAGAGAATTGAGAGCAACGAAACTATAGTCCATTATTGACGGAACTTATGCTTGAGTCTGCATCCCTTTGTCCCTTGGAGCACTTTTGTGTTCTTCCCAAGCTTTCCTTTTGCTTGTGAGCTTGCTATCGAGAGATGGAGGATTGAAGTGGTGGAGGCCCAAGTGGGGGATTCAGTTTCTCCGGTTCGCAGACGTGCTGTCAAAGGTTGTATTTTGTAATCTATGATTTACATTAATAGAAATATCTTTTCCTGTCCAATGATGTGTATTTGAATGAATATGTTATCCATGGTATTATGTCAAATGCTTTTACATTATTGATTATATATGCTAGAATAGTTCTAACACCATGATATATAGAATGCTTGTATTGTTTACTTGTTGTTGAGGAAGTAAGATAGCGATTCAAGTTGAAGACCGGAATAAGGTACAAGGTCTGATCCTTTAGTGTTAGACATTTTATTTCTATTGCATATTGGGAAAGATTGATTTCTGGAGTCAAGCTGCCTGTTGTGGTACCCCAATCCATAGGAATTTCTCTCCGTAATAGAATTGGCAACTCCACTGGGGAGTTCCTAGTAGTTGTCCTTTGGGGGTTGTTTTCTCGGCATTTAATGTATTTGAATTGCTCTTTCTCTCTTGTTTCTGTGTCGGGTCTAGGGGCATGTATGCCTGGTAGAGTCTGATTGGTGTGAAGTTTGTCTCATCCTGTCTGTTTTCCTTGAGTTTATGCACCTTTTCTTCCTGTACGTGGGTTTTTGATTTACAGTCGCGTATACACGCGGTTTCCTCTGCGATTTTTACGTATACACGCGGGTTTACTGCAAACAGTCGTGTATACCTTTGGTTTTGTCTTTTTGTGGAAGATAATTGGTTGCTGGGTGAATTCTGTTAGTTGTTGAGTCTCCTTTGACACTGCCTGAGTCTGTTTTGACCTTTGTTTCTGACTAGGAACGTTTTCTTTTTTAGCCTAAATTTTTTTTTTAGGAAAGTTCTTGTCATGACATTTTTATTTTTTGTTTGAGATTAGTGCATTAGAGTTCTTTTACCTTAGTGCTTTGCTGGAATGCTGTTTGAGTGTGCTTGCAGAGTCTAGGGGTCATAGAATCATCTTTTTGCTTTTTGTATCTCTTTTATTTTCAAAAAATCCAAAAACATTTGCTTATCATCATGCATTACATCTTGCACTTTGCATTGTACTTGTACTAGATAGATTTGCTTTGGAGTACTAGTTAGGACTTCATATAGGAAAATTTACATTCATCATTTGAAGAAGAATTGTGCATTTCACGTAGTAGCATACCCTATTTTCATGGACACAATGCATTTGCATTGATTGTTAGGTGTGCATTTTACTTCCTGTTGCATCATAACACCACTAGTTGCATGACCATATCCTATTTTTGAGTAATAAAGACAACTAAAATCAACGCTAAATAAAATGAATTACACTCTTTTCTTTTCAAGGGTGCACCAACAAGCTTAGGTTTTAGGATATTGGAATAGTTCATTGTAAGTCAATTCTCCAAGATCACTAAACAACAACATCTAGGTGTCTGTCTAGGTGAGTGTGTGAAATCCTTGGTATAACCAGTGTTCTTAGGATCCTCCTCTCAAAAGGGATTTAAGCACGAGGCAGTGTGAGTGGTTATTGATTGGGATGACCCCTAGTCATAACTGAGTAGCACCAGAGATATTTCCAAGATTGTATTCGTATCTGGGGGCTCTTTCGAGAGTTTCGGGCTTTGCTACCCTGCCCATACAGTCAATATCGCCTGCGACTATCTGCCTGAGCATTGAGTATATTGAGGTGACCTTAGTGGCCTTACCTAGGATATCGAGGGGGTACTTGTAGAGGTTATTCTGCATGTGTCCCGGCCAGGTTGGGGCGGACAGCACAGATGCTTTACGCGTTGAAGCTGAGGGCCACAATAATTGGTTACGTACCTCCGCTTGTTGTGTATGGGAGTCTCAAGCCTCTCCTAGGCGAGACATACCTGCTTCATTCGAGAGCTCACTTATCCAGCCCTTGTTTTCTTGCATTTGGCTTTAGATTTTATTAGTGATTGCTCTGTGCACGCTAGTTGGCCTAGGGTTTACGTAAATAGATAGTCTTTTCTATTTTTTGAGTCATTGTGGATTTGAGTGTGGTTCTGCGCCGTTCTCGTCGTTTAGCAGGACTTTATCCTTCTACTTCTCCTCCTCCTTTGGGAGAGAGACCTAGACAGTCCCGGCAGACTATGTCACACATTGATTCACACACCATGGGGGATTCTTTAGAAGGTATTCCTGAACCACCTCCTCCCATTCGTGTAGATGATGGGGAATTTACACCGACTTATGATCCTTCACCCAACTTAGCCGAGTTAGGTCCTATGATTTCTGAGATAGGAGCCATACATGATAGACCTACTCACTCTAGGGCTGATTCCCCATTGACACGTTACCGGTATGGCATGCCAGAGGACACTGAGACTCATTTTGAACCCACCACTACTAGCTACGGTAGTTATACTACGTCTGGTTTCCCTATACACGATTTGACATTTCATGTTGAATCCGATTTTGAGCCTAACACTATGCCTGGGGGCACTCTCATTCCTTACCATGCGGAGAGGTTTGGGAGCACTAGTCACATTGCACCTTCCATCCCAGTGGTGGAAGCTACATCATATCTCCCTCCTAGGTCTAGGGTTAGCGATCCGATTAGGATACCAGATCCAAGACGAGTGACAATAGGCGGTAATACATATCTTATTACTCAGATTCCTTCGTCCTAGACCCCTAGTTCTTCAAATGTACATCCTCCACCTTATTCACTTGGTCCTTCGAGCCGATATAAGACTATGAGTCAGGTCCATACTGCGGTTACTAGACCAATTGTGTCTCAAGTCCACATGCCTCCCGCTACGTCAGGAGGTTATGTTCATGCTTCTAGAGGTCATCTTGCTACTTCTGGGGCTTATATCCCTACTTCTGGAGCGTATCTTCCTACCTACGGAGTGTCTCATGGGGCATCGCATGCGATGACCTATGGACCTTATCATGGGACGTAGTATGGACAGGTTTCTTCACCTTATGGAGGTGGGTATCAACAACCTACTTACTCTCCTAATTATGGCTTTGTAGCTCCTACTAGCCAAGGTCCACCATACTATGGTACTTCCATGCCACCCTATACGGGTCAGATAGGAGGACGACACTATGGCCAAGGCCATGGTGGTCATCAACCCTATATGAATCAGGGAGCGGTCCATCGACCTCATCATCCTAGGCTCCCTTTCCTCGCGACGCTTAATCTTCTTGACTTATCGAGACTTACGAACGATCCTGTGGCTCATGACCCGGCTTGGTCGGCTGTCCCTACCAAGATTCCTTCAGACATACCTAAGTTCAAAGGCAAACCAGGAGAGTATCCGAGCGAACACGTTACTATGTTTCACCTATGGTGCTCTTCGAATTCATTACATCAGGACTCAGTCTGTTTGCAACTATTTCAACGCACCCTCACAGGGCCTGCTGCGAAATGGTATATAGAGTTACCTAGGGGCGCTTTTACTTTGTTCGACGACCTTGCGATGACTTTTATTAATCATGTCTAGCTACCAGTGCGCTATGATGTCAGTACCGAACTCTTGTCGACATTTCAACAAGATAAAGCCACCCATATTTCTGATCATATTCAAGAGTGGCGTAGACGGAAGAGATTAATTAAAGCTTTTATACCACTGGAATTCCTTCTCGAGTGGTTCCTCAAGTCATTATTGTCGTATATAGCGAAGGATGTTTCCACATCCAGAGTCTAGAATGAGGAACAAGAAATCTTTAGGGTGCAAGAACTGGACTTGATCTATGCTCAGTCTAGTTTGTTGTATGAGATTATTCCCAATGCTCCTCATTCCAGTTTCGATCCCAAAGTCAAACCTGGACCACATGCCGATGGCATTGTGGGTTGTGCAAGTGCGAAACCTATGGATTCGGTTGTAAATTGTCAATCAACCAATCTGCCTCGGGACAAGCTACGGCTTCATCTCAACCTGCCCAAATGGCGAATGTACTGTTTGTGCAATCGTCGGACCAGAAGGGTAACCAGCAGCCCGGACGGAATAGAAAGAAGGGTAAAAATAATAATCGAAAGGGTGGGAATAAGAATGAGAATGCTAACAATAATGAAAAGAACGGTAGAAATGCTGGGGGGGACAAGCAAGCAAAACGTAAGGTTAAATTCCCTTGCAATATTTGTAAGGAAGATCACCTCACTTACTTGTGCCCTCAGATTGATGAAGCTTCAAGATTCTTAGCACAAGGCCCAGCTGTGCTAACAAACCCTTTACCGCATAACCAGAATATGAACTCGAAGTCCCATGATCAGTCTAGTGATGATGATCCACCAGAGGGTAGTGGTCGTGGGTGCATTAACATGGTCCGTGCTGCCAAGGTTGTGACTCGTGTGAAAGACTATAGTTCGTCACAACCCATCCCAGGAAAAGAACTTGATCCACCAGAAACTCCTTTGCGCATTGAGAAACCTGCGGATAAACCTAAGGCTGCACCTCGCATTCCTAAGGGAGTCCTTAAGCATTCACGGCATAATCCAAATGCCCGAGCCGCCCAGAATTATTCAGTTGTCGAGGATTTGGGCCATACTCCTTGTGCAATGTCTGCATTGGAAGTGCTTCAGAGTTGTCCTTCGCAAAGGAAGGCGTTGCTTACTGCCCTTGGTGTGAACGATGATGATTCTTCCTCTATGATCAAATTTGAAACCGCAGGACATAAGCCTCGCTTGCCCTACTATGTGTCTCTTTTGGTGCACGTAGAATGTCTTGGTATGACCGTCAAATGTACTGTGATTGACGAGGGCACTACTAATTTTGTGATGTCTTTGGCCTGTTGGAAGGGTCTCGGTTCTCCTGAGCTGTCTAAATCAGTGACTATGTTAACTGCTTTCGATGGGAGATCTTTTAGGCCACATGGCATCCTTCCTTCCCTTAAATTCCATGTGATCTATCCCGTTCCCTTGATGGAGTGGGTTTCAAACCCTGTTCTGGTAGATAAGAAGCAGGGAGCGATCCGCATATGCACTAATTTCCACGATTTGAATCGTGCCTGTCCTAAGGATAACTTCTCCACACCATTTATAGATCAGATTTTGGATGAGTGTGCGGGTAGCGAGGTGTTCTCCTTCATGGACGGATTTTTTGGGTGTAATCAGATACAGATTAAACCTGAGGACCAACACAAGACTGCATTTATTTGTCCTTGGGGAACGTTTGCATATCGAAAAATGCCTTTCGGCCTTAAAAACACCGGAGCTACGTTTCAGCGGGCAATGACCTTGATCTTCCATGATCTCAAGTCTATTATTGAAGTATTTTTGGATGACCTCGCTGCTCATTCTCGTATGAGAATGCGTCATCCCTATCACTTGAGATTGGTATTCGAAAGATGTCGGCACTATTCAGTTAGATTAAATCCTCATAAGTGCATCTTTTGCGTGAATTTAGGTCGTTTGTTAGGATTCGTCATTTCAAAAGAGGGTATAAGAGTCAACCCTTTAAAGGTTGAGGCAATACTTCAGTTGTCTCCCCCGAAGAATATTCGTCATCTTCAGTGTTTGCAAGGCATGGAAAACTTCTTACGAAGATTTGTGGTCAATGTTGCCAATTTGACTAGAGGCTTTATGCGTCTCTTGAAGAAGGATACTCCCTTTGAATGGGATGAGCGAGCTCAGGAGTCCTTCGATGCACTCAAGTGAGCCCTAGCATCGGCCCTGGTGATTAGTCCTCCGGATTATAGCCGTGATTTCTTATTATATGTGGCCGCGTCTTTAGAGATGATTGGTATGGTTTTGGTTCAAGAGGATGAGGAGCTCCAAGAGCATGTCATATATTATCTAAGCCGAAACCTTATTGACGCAGAGATTCATTATTCTCATGTCGAGAAGCTTGCTTTAGCTACCGTACATGCGGTTCAGCATTTGAGACATTATATTCTCCTTCGCCAGACCTTGGTTGTGGCCCATGTCAATCCATTTCAGTTCATCCTCACACGAAGGATGATTGGGGGAAAGTATAATAAATGGATTGTCATTCTGCAAGAATTTGATCTCGAGTTTGTTTCAGCAAAATCAAAGAAGTCTTTAGTCTTTGCAGAGCTCATATCGGACTTTCTGAGTGAGACCGAGGAGTTGGTATGTGAAGATACATTTGTTGATGAACACATCTTCTTAATCTCTACGTTAGACCCATGGTACGGGGATATCATAGTATATCTGCAAACACAGAGGACCCCTACTCACCTCTTGCGAGATGAATGACGATGATTATGTCACGTGTCACGTCCCCAGCCCTCAACCAGCGAAGAGGACGCGACGAACGCATCAAACACAGCCGGGGAAAAATGCCCAATGAACATAAACAGAAATCAAATGAAATCAATGCTGAAATTAAGCATACACAGATGCATTTATTTTCATTCATACAGCGGAAGCAACACGCACATTCCAGCAATCTCCATGTTCATTATAATTCATTTAACACCAATATAAATTACAGAGATGCAGTAAACAGCGGCACTTATCTATTGATGAAGAATTCACCCGCAACTAGCTACGTCGCTGCAACGTTCCACCCAACCATAGGCCATCTTGCTCATCTATCTCTCAGCAACGCTGCCACCCCCGAGCTGGGCATGATTCCTTCAGGATAAGGGACAATTGCAGGCTTATACATAGCCAAGGGGCACAATAGCCAAACCAACACAGCTGGGTTTCACAGGATTTCAACAACCAAGCCAAGCCAGCACATTCCACGGACTAACCACTGCATACCAGCAGTAAAAAAACCCTTCACAGCTCTGTGAAGAAACAAGGGCAACCAGGGATAATCCCAAACAGAAGAAGAGGATAGCTCAAGTCCACAGGGAAACACGGAGTTGGTTTTGGCCCTAACGTGGCCAAAACAACTCAGCAACAACAGCCCAAGTTCACAATGAAAACAGTGGTAACATTCCACAGCCCACAGTGGATAAGAAGCAGCACTCCGGCATAGCTATGGGAGACTCAAACGCAGCTCACAGCAGAAAAACGACTCACCACAAAAACCCAGTGGCCCAAAACGCAGTTGGACACCGCTGCCAACAACAGGGAAAAACGACCCAATTAACCTGTGAGACAGCCAAAAACGTGAATGGCCCTTCACAGTCAGTCGTGGATGCAAGAGCACGGCTCTCAGCTCCTTATGTGCGCCCCAAACAGAAGAATACCAGGGCGTGGGTAACCAATCCAACCCAGCAAGGAAAGGAACAGACAATGGAGGCCCTGCGTGAGGAAAAGCAGCTCCGTTTTTGCCCGTGGATGCACCACTAACAGGAAGGACGCGAATTTGCAGGTCGTGGGTGCTCAGCAATCGTGGAGAGAGGAAGAAAAATCTGCGTGAGACCAAAAACGCCCCCCAAAAACCTGTGCGTGAGGAGAAAACAACCAAAATCGTGGTAGAGTGTAAAACTGACCAGGGAAGAGTGCGTGAGGGAGAAGAATGGAAAACGTGGGTGGAGTGTGGATGTGGGTATGGAGCTGACAGCCCTGCCACCCCACTCCCAAAGGCAATAACTGCCCTCAACCACTCAACCATATCTCCTCAACCACCAGCTGAAGCATTAAAGAGGTTGGAAGAGGTTGGATGAGACAAGAAAGGTGGCAAATCAACAAGGTAATAAAACATGGGTTTTTCCCATAACCAAGGTTTGACATCCCCCACCCCTTATCCTTTGGAATCCATGCCCTTTTCATTCAACGTTGCACTGCCGTAGCTGGTTGTGGTTTTAGTTTTATTTGATGTGCGGTTTTACATGATGCCACATTAAAATGTGCTGGATAGCACTACATTCCATCGGCAATTATCTCCATTGCCGAAATATACACAACCAAATCGATGGTGGGGATTTTGCCTTGAGCTCCTCACCACGATTAATTACAATATATACATCATGCAAACGGGGTCAAAACCGGGGATGTGACATCACGTCTCTAAGAACTACCTTATAATGGACAATACTTTGTACCGCCACGAGGTAGATTCCATTTTAAGACGTTGTTTAACTCATGAATAGGCTGAGGTTGTGCTGAATGATTTCCATGAAGGGGCGCGTGGTGGTCATTTATCTGGGATTTTTATAGCTCAAAATATTTTGAGAGCGGGTTATTTCTGGCCATCAATCTTTAAAGGTTGTGTTGATGCGGTCAATAGGTGCCACCCTTGCCAGGTGTTTGCACGTAATATGCACTTGAAACCTACCCCGTTACATCCCATTATCACCGCTGGTCCCTTCACTAAGTGGGGACTCGATTTTATGGATTGCAACCCAGATTCGGTTGGGGGGCACCATCACATTATAGTGGCTGTTGATTACTTCACGAAATGGGCTGAGGCTATGCCTACAGTAAAATCCGACAGTGAGACAGCCGCTCACTTTGTATTCAACCAAATCATTACTTAGTTCGGGATTTCGAAAGAGCTTGTCACTGACCATGGCTCGCACTTTCAGAACCGTATGATGGAAGATTTGGCATCCAAGTTAGGGTATAAGCAAGAGCACTTCTCTTCTTACTACCCCCAAGCGAATGGACAGGTAGAGGCAGTGAATAAATCACTCAAATCCATTCCCCAACAAACCATCGCACAAAGCAAGAATAATTGGCACATTATGTTATTTCCTGCTTTGTGGGCATATCAAACCGTGGTTAAGACTGCCACTAGTTTTTCTCCATATCAGCTTGTGCATGGAGTGGAGTCGATATTGCCGATTGAATGCGAAATTCCTTCATTGAAGCTAGCTGTGCAACTCTTACCAGACACTTCACCTTTGGAGGAGCAATTGGTTCACCTTGAGCAACTTGATGAGCAACGTCGAGATGCCTTGGTGGCTCTAGAGGTTAATAAGCGTCGCGTTAAGGTCCAGTACGATAGATCTGTTCATCCAAGAGTGTTTAGTGAAGGAGACTTGGTCCTCTTGTGGGATCAACCGAAAGAACCCTTGGGGGCAGGGAAGTTTAATCATATGTGGCGTGGTCCTTACGTGGTCAAGTGTGTGTTAGAGAAGGGTGCCTATGAGTTAGTCGATTACGAAGAAAAATATTTGGCAGAGCCTAGAAATGGGATCTATCTCAAAAAATACTATGCATGATCTTTAGCCAAGGCTTCTTGTTGTATATTATTGTACAGCTTTGCATAGTTAGGTCTTTTCCTTATCGTGATTGGGTTTGTGATTAGTTTCCATTTCTTTTGGCAGATGTCAATGGAATATTCCACCTACATAGGATTCGCGGATGGTGCAAGCTGTCACACTCAACACTCAGCCTCAGCTGCTTGGGTGATTTATACTCCTATGGGTCAGGTACTGTCTTCAGGAGGTGTATGTCTATGGCCATCTTCCAACAATGTTGCTAAATATAGCGCCATTATTGAGCTTCTACGGGATGCCATTTTGCATGGCGTTCTATCTCTTGAGGTACGTATTGATTCGGAGTTAGTAGTGTCACAGCTCAATGGTTTGTACCATGTTAGAGATCCAATGTTATTAAGAAGGTTCTTACATGTGAGATTGTTAGAACGACAATTTGACAGTATAACATATATACACATTCCAAGAAATAATAATCAAGTTGCTGACTCATATGCTAACTACGTGTTGGATTGGCATTTGTTTCATTCATAATAAATTAATCACAAACACAATTGTTACACATCTAAATAAATAAACCGATCACCATAAAACATTTTATATATCAAAAATGTGGTAATACATAGTGTCATGATACAAAATTGGGGATTTTTAAGCCACCATCATATAGTACACGGTAGTACAAAATGAATACACTCCCAGGTGTCTAATCCTATGGAGGAGGAAGAGGGTTGTGATCATGGAACGTCACTATGGCTCTAGCTAACCATCGAAATAAATGCACCCATGCACATGGCACACCCACCACCTGCCGCTGCATAGCCTCAGGCAAGTCCTCGACTTGCGCCATGGGAACTCTATGAGTCAGTCTCACAAAATTGGTATGAATGCTCTGGAGCGTTCGCTCCGCATCCACACCCATGATGTCATCTCCTCTTCCCCTCCATCTATGACGAGGGAAGCCCTCTAGCCACTGTGGTCCCACATCTGCACACAAATGGTAGATTTCACTATGTATTGTCACACAAAAACATGTTTTTTTCTTCCATATAATCAAGAAAATACAAAAAAAAATTAAATAACTCAAAAAATTTAAAAAGAGTGAGGGTCGAGATTCGTTACCTATATCGCCATATGTTAATCCTAGTGGCAATGGCATGTCCGGATCCCCCCGGAAATCTATCCCTCCATAGGGGTATTCATCAATGGCAACAATCCATCATCGCCACCATGGAAAGAAGTCAGTTGGATATGGGTTGGCCACCCTACCACCCCCCAGTCTATGCATCGCATCTTCCCAACGTCGTTGGGCCGGATCTCGAACCCCGTGGAGAGGAACATCCACTCTAGGGCTCAATCCTGGAACACGCTTGAAGAAAAACATGCTCAGAATACTGCTGAACCCGAAGTTCTGTACCCTACCTTCCTTACACTCACTGAGCTGATGTTTCATGTTTCACAGTAGTGTCATACTCCAATCATAGACTGTGGGTCTCATGCACTCCACTGCATAGAACATCAGGGGCCGCGAGGCCTGGTGGAGTGATGCTAAGCCTGCTATCCTGCCTAGTGTCAGTAATATGGCCTTTAGGCCCAGCACCTATATAGCATTGGTAGGGACTTGACTCCCCACCTTCTCAATGTCTGGAAAATAGTACACGGCTATGTACTCATCGATAGTCAGGCCACCCACTGGCCCACCTCGGGAACGAAGGTTCACCACCTCCCCTCATCTAGAAAAGACCAGTGATAAAGTATATTTCCTCCACCTCTATAGTGAGGGACATCCCATCAATATGGAAGGACTCTGAGTCTAGATCCCAGTAGTCTACCAGCATCTATAGCAGTCTTGGTTTGGCCCTCAAACCACCAAGACACCAAAACTTGTAGAGTCCGCATGCACGTAGAGCTTGTTGAGCCATTAAGTCGGCCCTTACTGCTTCCTCTACTTCACCATGCTCACGTTCTCTCCATTCTAGCACCATCCTACAAAATAAATTGCAAAATTATCCATTAGTTTACTTGAAAACCTTATGGATAGGCCTCATACGCGACTGTTTTGAAACAGCCACATATATACATGGATTTTAGGCCATTTTCCGCGTATATCCAGCCCTATACGCGAAAAAAACCTCGATATCCACGTGGGCCGCAGCGCACACTTTGGGATGGCTTAAAAATTTCATTTAACCATGAAAATCTATAAAAAATATATCAAAATGCAAGAGGAGAGCATGAGTAAATACCTGGAAGAAACGGTAGTGAATTCCGCCGGCTGGATCTCCTAGAATTTGCAGTTGAAAGTCAGAGCTCAAATGGGTAAAAGTTTCAAATGATTTATATTTTTTACTATTTATAGAAAAAATTTCAAATATTTGAAAATTTTTACCCCCTTTCCTATAGTTTCGACATTTTCCAACCATTTTGGACCATTTTTGACATAATTTGTGATGTAGAAGACCTTTTTCAATGTCGTTTCAGCCATTAGATTGACCCGTTCGTGTCGATCTTAGGTATCATTTCTAAACTGGCATATAGGTTAGGTTTCACCACCACTTGCATTTTTCATGACCTTATGACCATATCACCATGACCTTAGGTACGAACCCACTCTATTATGTCACGGAACCTTCTTGTTTCTTTAGAAGTGGCATGATATGAGTGGTAGAGCTTCACCTTACATGGGTACCCTAGTTAGCACCTTACTTACATTTGGTGCCCATGCCGATGGTTTCTCCTTTAGGGTGTGGGAGTCTGTTGTATAGTACTGCCATGACATTTCGCAAGAGCCTCATACTCCTCTTGATCTTATGCTGGCCTATTTCCCTCAGGACTCCCTCATGCCAAGTTGTGAATGTATTATCATGAGCTTTGCCTGCCTTATTGAGCTTTATGCCAGCTCCCCTGACATTGTGTTTTAGCCATATAGCCCGAGCTTGTCTCATGTCTAGCCATGCAGAGCCATTTTTATATCCTTCGCAGCTTGATTCTCTTCTACCGGGAGGGGATTTTCCCTCGAGTGTCGATATCCTACACATGTATCCTTGCATTGAGCATAGGTATGTTCCACTACTTGGAACTAGTTTGTTTTCCCTTATGACACTTGTCTCCTCCTAGTTTGTAACTATAAAGCTATTTTATTCTTTTTTCAAGCTTTTCAAATAACTGAAAAAGTCCCAAAAAAAAATCAAAAAACCAAAAAGCCGGACAAGGAAAGATGTTATCTTTGGAAACTGTTGAGTCGTGTCACCTTCAAATAGAGCACTGTATATCACATCCATTGGTTGGGTTATAGTTTGACTTTAGGAGCTATACTCGTTTATCTGAGTTTATCTCCACTGACTGGTTAAGTTTCCAATCCCTACGGAGCCTCTGTTGATGCCTCCTGTGTCACAGAGATGTCCTAGTTTGTATATCGAGTCTATGCTACCTTCATTCAGTCACCATACGTCGTTATGCTCTTGTTCAAAGGAATTTGAAACCTGAGTCAGCCATTCCTCAGTTATCTTGACTTTGCATGTCGGCCATTCCCGGTACAGTTACTAGTTCGTGCACCTATGATCGAGTCCTTCCACATTATACAGCCTTGCTGAGTACCTCGTGTTGGATGATGGGGGATGCCTTAATGCCCTCCTTCCAGCGGATTTCATCCCATCGACTTTAGATCATTTATTCTGGGATAAGAGTCTAGAGTCATTTTGAGTGCCTTGAGACTTGCAGTCATCAGTGGCAGGTTCTCTCACCATCGACGGTTTCTTGGGAATACATCAATGTCCCCTGATCGA
>LPNX011108441.1:257284-463581 GCA_001517045.1 Pseudotsuga menziesii
GACTACTATATGAATTTGCAGTTATATGCAGAGTTGTATTATTGTACTATGTTGATTGGGTGGCTGGTCTTCCATTTGGGATCCTTCATCACTCCACTTCTGGGATAGACTTATAATGTATTTCGGCCATCGTATAACCCCTCTAATCTCATACATTAGGGTGCATCTGTTATAGCGGATTTCACCACTCTAGGTGAATCACACTTTGTATGGCCTTCCCCTGTCCTGCTGCAGACTCCTTAGCCCCTATGGACCAATTTTTTTCTTTTGATGTTTCCTTGATCATCCCTAAAAACACATGAAAAATGCTATACGTGACTTTTAACCTTATAAGCGCATACATACGCGGGTTTGAGCCATATAACCGCGTACATCGGGATGTGTAAATAATCCAAATCCTTTTGGAGATTTCCTTGACATGGATCCGACTCATTTGACTCATGGCCTTCCATATGCCTTGAGATCGCTCGGATTAGACCTTTCAGTACCCCTTTGAAAAGCTATATAAGGAACCCCTTGGTACATTGAAGGCATAAGAGAGAATTGAGAGCAACGAAACTATAGTCCATTGTTGACGGAACTTATGCTTGAGTCTGCATCCCTTTGTCCCTTGGAGCACTTTTGTGTTCTTCCCAAGCTTGCCTTTTGCTTGTGAGCTTGCTATCGAGAGATGGAGGATTGAAGTGGTGGAGGCCCAAGTGGGGGATTCAGTTTCTTCGGTTCGCAGACGTGCCGTCAGAGGTTGTATCTTGTAATCTCTAATTTACATTAATAGAAATATATTTTCCTGTCCAATGATGTGTATTTGAATGAATATGTTATCCATGGGATTATGTCAAATGCTTTTACATTATTGATTATATATGCTAGAATAGTTCTAACACCATGATATATAGAATGCTTGTATTGTTTACTTGTTGTTGAGGAAGTAAGATAGCAATTCAAGCTGAAGATTGGAAAGCTCAACGGGGATCTACTTAAACCGTCCGGAATAAGGTACGAGGTCTGATCCTTTAGTGTTAGACATTTTATTTCTATTGCATATTGGGAAAGATTGATTTTTGGAGTCAAGCTGTCTGTTGTGGTACCCCAATCCATAGGAATTTCTCTCCGTAACACTCGTTCACCGGCAGAGACCGTGATAGGAATTCATAGTTAGAATAGGATAGATTAGTTTATTGCTCTTTGATTTCATTAGAAGAAGAGCTAAAGTAGATTTATTTCATTAGAATTGTTGCTTATTTATCTCGTTTTCCGTAGATCAGTTTAGAGGTAATTTGTTGCTTTCTAGGATAGTGTTTCATCTTGCTTCATTTGAATTTGTAGTTAAAACTGAATTATATTTTGTACATTACATAGATAGAATATTTTCTTGAAGAAGCTTGATTTCTTTCTTTTAATAGTTAGTAAGTAGTTGAGTTTTGTTGCATAGTTTAGATTTTTTATTTCGTACAATAGATATTTTTTTCTGTAATGTCCCTGACCCTCCGACCAGCGAAGAGGACGCTACAATACATCAAATCATCCGGGGATCTATCCTCATGAACATGAACATACACATGCATATAATGCTGAAGCATGATACTTAAAAACATAAAACATATTACGATGCATCAATCATTCATATACATAGCGGAAGCAAAACAACATGCATTCATATACGATTTAGCATTCAACATGTACATTATCATTCATCAATGGTAAATATAACTATAGACGCAAGTTAGGAAAGAATACTTATCTTAATGAGAACTTGTTCCGCAACCAGCTACGTCGCTGCAACGTTCCACCCAACCATAAGCATGCGTGCTCCTTAATCTCTCAGCAACGCTGCCACCCATGATCCAAGCATGATTCCCCAAGGAATAAGGAACTAGCAGGCTTACACATAGCCAAGGATCACAAAACATGCCAAGCCAACATAGTTGGGTTTGTCAGGAAACAATGGGTCAACCAAGCCAACATAGTTGGGTTTATCAGGCCATCCAGGAGCTGAGAAAGGCTAAATGCTAAGCCGGTGAGCTCATTGAAGAGCTAAGGACACCTACATCAGAACTAGCCTGACTTCTAGAACACCCACACACACCCAACACAAGGAAATCAGTCCCTTCTCTGCTACATAGTCCCTCAGGCCCTGACCTCCCTTCCAGTGCTATTCAGGGGTTGTGGAGAAGAAATCCAGCCCTCTATCTCTGTCTGTGTGGTTTCCAAACACACCAGGTTTATCAAGCAAACCAAGCCCTCATCCCTACTCCCAACATAGTCCGAAGACCAACCACTGCATGCATGCAGTCAACCAGCAATTACAGCTTGGATAGGGAAAAATGACTCCTGAGTCGTTCTTGGCCCTATCATGGCCAAAACAACTCCCAAACAAGCTACAACAGCCCCAAAACGTAACAACAAACACAACCAACAACCATGGGGAAAACAACAGCCCGTTCTGAAGAACGAAGCCACCTTGGAAACTTACACAGATCACAATGGGAAAGAAAAATAGACTTCCAACCTATGTGTGAGGGAAATTTACACCAGACCCCAAAATTTGGATGGAAAACACACCCGATACCACTCTGTGGAAAATGTGAATGATAGTCGAAACGGCTCCCCTCCTGGCTGCGTGAGACCGAACAAAAAGAATCCTTTGCATGAGGAACAGGACATCTCCCTGCGTGAGGATGAGCGGCAATCCCCGAATGGCGAGTGGGAAGTGCGGGAGTATTCTCATCCCATCATGGAGAGAGTGGAATAATCATGGGCATAGTCACTTCTTCTGCCCAACATGAGGTTTTATTTGCTGGTGGAGTGTGCATGTGGGCAAGGACTGACAATCCTGCCACACTCCACTCCCCAACAATAACTGCCTCCACTACTCAGCAGAACATTAAAGTGGTAGTTGGATAAGACAAGGGAAGATGATCAAATCAAAAGAGTGGTGACACATGGCTTTTCCCCCCATGGCTTAAGGTTTAATATTCCCCCCCCTCCTTATCCTTATGGGAATCATGCCCCTTCTCAATTTAGTTGCAGTGAACATAGCTGGTTGGGTTACTTAATTAAATTGTACATTTACATGATGTCACAATTTAATATATGTCGTATGTCCCGATATACCATCAGTGGCCATTCCAATCCAAAACATAACATAACCAAATCGATGGTGGGGCCTTTGCCTTTAGCTCCTCACCATGATTATTTACAATATATGTATCATGTAAATTTAATGCAAACGGGGTCAAAACCGGGGTGTTACATTTTCAATTCATCAGAATAGGATAGGTAGTTTTCTTACACTTTGAATGATTATTTAAAAATAGTTTTGCTTTTGTAGCTTACACTTAACAATAGTATTCCTTCTAAATATTTCGTAATTAGCAAATTTCATTTATCTTACTGTAGTTTTAAATGCAAGTTTAATTTAGAATAGTTTCAATTATAAGTAATAATTCATTTTAAGATTGAATTGAACAATGAACTCTGTGTTGATATAAAACTTATTAAAACTCATGCTAAAGAAATCTATTAATTTGATAAAAGCATTGAAATATTAAATGAGAAATCAATTGTCAAGTTCACTTTTTGTCACATGTTCTGTTTTCTATGTCATTACATAGTTTTCTGTTTACTTAATTTAGTTTGTGAGTCATATTAGAATGAGTGGTTTTATTAGTTATTTTCATTTGCAAGGATATGCTTTAGAGGTAGGATTCTATTGAAGTCAGTTTGAACATTATTTCATTTTTGAAATTATGTTAAAGCTTGAAATTTGAATGCTTTGTAGTTAGTCTTTAGAATAGTATTTCATCTTATTTTTGAATTCATAATTAGTTGTTGAAGTTAAGTTGTGTAGATTAATTATATAGTTTGTTTTTATTAAATTCATGTTTTAAAGCATTGCATTTAGTTACGCTTGGTCTTTAGAATATAATTTTATCCTACTTTCGTGAATTCATAGTTAGTCGTTTGATTTAATTTCATAGAATAGTTAGTTAGCTTGTTCTCTTAGAAATAGCATAATCTTCCTACTTTCAAATAGTTAGTTGTAATTGAATTCCTTCCATAGTTTATATCTTTAATTTTGCACAAGTAGATTGCTTTTTTATTCATAGAATAGGATAGTTATTTTTCTTAAAGTTTGAGTGATTGTTAAGAAATAGTTTCATTTCCGTAGCTTAGATTGATTTTAGACCAAGCATTGCTTTCTAGAATATTGATTTCTTTTTATTGCAATTTCAAATTTCGTTCATAGGTTAGAATAACATAGAGTCAGCTTTTGAAATCGCATTGAATCTTTTCAAGTTACTAGGGTAGGTTATCCTATGATAGTTTAGGCTTTAGCCTTGCACATATAGTGCTTGCATCTCACAAGCTACCTTCCTGGGTTGACAATTATGTGTTGAATTAGATAGCATATATTTTCACCAACATTTTGGTGTCATTGTTGGGGAGGTGCTAAAAAGGTTGAAGTGTAGGTAAATAGGATTCCTTTACATTACACAACAAGGGGGAGGGGAAACGATAAGATGCAAAGACAACTTCACTATGGAATTTTCGTAGTGTAATAGCATAACGCATCCACTTTAGTGGGTCACCCCAAAACCTTGTTGTTCCTTTTTGCAAGTGTGTTTTGCAAGGTGTGTTTATTTTCCTGTATGTTTTACTTTCCGCTAAGTGTGTTTGTTTTCTGCAAAATTTGATTGTGTTTCCTTACATCATGTGTTGCATTCGGATTTGTTACTTGTCTGTACGCTCAATTCATTTTTGGTAGGTGTGCTTAAGTTTGTCATAGGGTATTTACTTTTCAAGTGTGTGATGTGTTTTGTAATTAGATTCTAAAAGAAAAGAAAATAAATTAATATAATAAATTAAAAATTAAAAAAAAATAACAATAAAAACAAAATTTTGGGTGCAATAAGAGCCCCAACCACTAGTCCTTGTGTGATGCAGGACCTACCGACCAAGGCATGGATTCAAAGGTGAATATTAGTATGATATAACTCTCTCAACCCCTAGAAGTAGCTAGGATATATTATTTTCATGAAAGACACATTTTTACATCAATAAAGAGCTTATAAACCTCTCCTGATACGACAAATGAACCAAGTTCTTGAGATATACAAAAGGATTTTCTTTGCAAAATTGCAAAAGAAGATGACACATTGGGGATTATATCTGAAGGAGAGAGGCCTGAAATCGAAGAGTTCTCGACATACATGACAATAGATCCATCATGTGTTCAAACAACCACTCAACTAGAAGAAGAAGATCTATATGACATAGTGAAGGGAGGTGAGTACCAGGACTATATCGAAAGATGGTTCCAAGAGGTAACCCAGCCACAATACCATTCCTCCATTCGACACCTATTGATGCAAAGAAAATTAAGTTGGTTGAACTTCCACATTCAGTTAATCACTACAACAATCTTTTCATATGTGGATAAAGGTACAATTCTCATTTTGCTTCGCACTTGGTTTCATTGGAAAAGCTCATATACTTGAATAAACATGTTTTCCTTCTTCTTAGGGTAGGAAAATATGTATATAAATAAAATGTTTCATTCTTAGTTTAGGTAATAATACAACTTTGTTTTTTTCATTTTCTCTTTCAAATAAAAGAACTAAGAAGAAGATCATGTTAATGACTAAACCAAAACAATCTTACTTCATTATTCATTTTCATACATGGATATTTCTAATTATACCAGTTACTCAAGACCAACTTTAAACATCATGGGGATTTGTCATAAATAAAGGTATGTCTAAACCTAGAGGTCACTCGTAAGAACTAAATGAGAATCTAATTCCATGGCTGGATATCCAGTTCACCAGGGAGAAGGATCATGTCATCTTTTAGATCTTACTGATACACACACATCTTCTAGAGGACATTTGAAAATAATCTTCCAGCCTTTTTATTAATCTGTCACAGTAATCTAGGGACTAAAAAACAGTGTCATAAGAGATTTCAGACAATTAAGCATGAAAATGGCATAATGGTGCTGCAATAGAATGTTGCATCTCTGTATAATCAATAAAATAATGATAGTACAATACAATGGTCATGCAAGGTGCATGAATTCCAAGACAATTCGAATACTCAAGGAGGTAATTCGAATTGCACAGATGTGTGTAGCTTAACTCAATGCCATCCACACTCGACACACATAGTTAACCATTGAGTTAATCAATAACTGACTCTCACACTAAGTCCTAACTGAATTGGAGTGCAACAGATGACTAAGTCTAATTGAAAGTGACTCATCACATGTAACTACATGTCCAACTCAAGGAGGTAGCGCATCCATAACTCCAAGTAGCTCCGATGGAGTTAACTGAAGTGACACATGTCATCAGAAGTGGTTGTAGGTGCCAGTGTCAGCTCTAGTTCATAAATAATGACAAAAAATAATCAAATAATGAATGGAGGTGCCTTCACAACTCATCTTAACTTATTGTAACAATCAGTTATCAATTAGGTGCATTTATGACACTCAGATCACCCCAAAAATGCTCCCTATTTGAAGGAGGAAGCCCAATTAGCCTCCCAGAATGAAAGAGAAGGCTTAGTTGGCTTCCTTGACTGAAGGATGGCATGGGTGTGCTCATTATAATGTCATAGTGTGCTCATATGAGGCCAAGTAAGTCAATTAAACTTAGGATAGTGGGTAAATAGGCCAAAATTGACCAAATAAGTGTGCATGTTGGGTAAATGACTCCAACAACCCCCCTTAAGCTATCCTCGGGAGGAGGAAAAAATGCATAAAATGATAGGGCCCCAAAAACAAAGGCCATAGGTCACCATGTACAATAATGTAACTCCAACAATGCTCAAAAATAAATCTAAGTGAGGAAAGAGGGAAAACCCAGTGGGAAAACCCCCCCCTCAAGATGAACACTGGAGAAGTAATCTAATCACCTGATGAACTCACCGCCAATAGTGAACGGAGGTAAGTGAGATTCTTCTCTAAAAATCTCTTGGTGAATATGTCTGCAATATGCCCATCAGTAGGGTAGTATTGCAGAATGATGGTCCTATCATGCACCAATTCCCTGATATAGTGCATGTGTATATCTACATGCTTAGTCCTATGCCTGGTAACTGGATATGTGGAGATCTTAATAGAAATTTGATTGGAAAAAAGAGGGAAATGGACAAAGTACTACCAAAATCAAACTCTGAAAGAATGCCTTGCAACCAAACAGCTTGGATGAAAGCATTCACCGCTCATTGGTACTCGGCCTCTGTTGAAGACAATGCAATGGCATCCTGCGCTTTGCTAGACCAGAAAATGGGGCCACCACCAAACATGAATACATATCTGGAAGTAGACTTCTGATCAATAGAATATTCCACCCAATCTGAATCTGTGTAACCAACCAACTCTAGCTCAGAGTCTACAGCATAGTGAATGTGGTAGGTCCTGGTGCCCTGAATATACTGGAGGATCATCTTGGCTGCCTTCCAATGAATATCATGATAATTTTGTGTGTATCTTGATACAGAATTCATGGCATAATAGATATCAATCCAAAAATGTGTCAAGTAAAGCAAGCTACCAATCAGTTGGCAATATATTGTGCAATCCATGGGTGGAGTGTTTTTTCCTTCGTCAAGGTTGATCCCTGAAAGGAAAGGGAATGGAGCAGCCTTACATTCAGCCATGTTAAACTTAACTAATAGTTCTGATATGTATTAATACTGGGTGACCAGTATCCCATCATAATTTTGTGCAATTTCAAGCCCCAGAAATTGCTTCAAGAGCCCCAGATCGCTCATCTCAAATGCGTCATGGAGGGCAGTTTTTATGACTAAAATGGAAGAAACAGTGCTACCAGTAATCAAAATATCATAAACATATAAAAAAATGATAATAAAATGACCATCATACTTCTATAGATACACATTCGTATCTGATTTACACTTTTGTAATTTTTGTGAGAGAAGGAAGGCATCCATCTTGGAATACCACTCTCTTAAGGCCTGTTTTAACCCATATAGTGACTTCTTTAGTTTGCAAACCAAAGATGAATATGAAATGTATCCCTCGGGATTATTCATGTATATCTCCTCATGAATATCTTCATGTATAAAGGCAGACTTAACATCCATATTATGCACTTCCCAGTGCTTGGATGCCGCAATTGCCAAAACTAGGCAGATGGAGTCCATTTTTGCAACCAGTGCAAAGGTCTCATGATAGTCCACACCTTGGACCTAGGAGAACCCTTTTGCTACCATACTTGCCTTATATTTTCAGGTTCTTCCTTCATCAGCAACCTTTGTCTGAAATACCCACTTGCATTGAACTAATTTCCTCCCCAGAGGAAGAGAAACTAGCTCCCAAGTAGCATTCTTTTGAAGAGAATTCATCTCTTCATCCATGGCAGCTTTCCATCTTAGATATTTCCAAGCATGGTAGTAAGACTTAGGATATAAAATTATTATTAAATAATAAGTTTTGTACAGCAAAGAGTCATGACAAGAGAGCGCAATACCTGCTCTTTGGAAATTGGACTGTGTTCTTCTTGGATCATCAGGATTTCCAATGTTGTCACCAGCAGAAGAAAGTGTCTGTCTGGCCCAAGTTGGGAGATGTGTTTCCACTTCAGCTTCTAAACTTGAAATTTATGCTTTTTGGTCACTGATATCAGATATCATAGTTTCCAAATCAGAGTCAACACCCCCAACTTTATCATCCAAATATTCAATAGAGTAGGAAGGAAATTCAGCAGTTTTCTCCTTCACTAGTTCTACCTCTTGAAGAGGCTCATCGAACTGGACACTTCTTTCAATAATGATTTGTTTTGTTCTGATATCCAGAAGCTTTAAACCTTTATATTCATCAAGATATCCATTAAACAAACATTCAACACTTTGCAGTTGCAAAGCTTTCCTCTTATCATGCGGAATTTGGGCCCATGCAGTGGACCCAAACACTTTGAGATTTGAAACATCCGGCTTGTGTCCAAAGTAGGCTTCAAAAGGGGTCTTCCATTTCATGGATGAGTAAGGAACTCTATTCTGAATGTATACATCAACATTCATGGCCTCAACCCATAAATTTTCATCCAAATTCTTGGCTTCCAGCATGCAAGTGGTCATCTCCTGGAGAGACTGATTCTTTCTCTCCACTACACCGTTCTGCTGGGGAGTGTAGGGGACTGAATGTTTGATATGAATTCCACTGTCGGAACATAGTTGCAGAAACTCATTATTGACATATTCCCCACCATTATCTGATCTCAAAGTTTTGATATTTTTTCTGAATTCATTCTCAATCAGTGCTTTTAATTTAATGAATTTTTCTAAGACATCTGAATTTTTATTGATGAAGAAGGCCCATGCCTATCTAGAAAAATAATCTATAAAAGTAAGAACATACCAATATCCATTCAAGGATGTTATGGGGATTGGTATGCTGATATCATAATGAATAAGCCCCAAAATTTCTGATGCTCGACTTACCTTCCCCCGATCAAACTTATGCCCAGGATACTTGCCCAAAATACAGCCTTTGCAAATTTCGGTGGTAGCTTTGATGACCGGGAAGCCTTCAACCATGAAATTTTTCTGTAATTGCTGCAAGTACTTGAATTTTAGGTGGCCAAACCTCTCATACCAGATCCTAATAACCTCATTTCCATGAGTTAGGAGAGCTGTGGGCGTTGCATCCTCCACAAAATGGGAAAACTCATAGGCTTTTGCATGATGATTTGCAGAGCCTTTTGCCACAATTTTCCCGAATGAAAGTTCAGTAATTTATACATCATTAGGGCTGAAGGATGCTCTCTTAGGCACTCCAGTATGGGTCATTTGATAGACACTCATGAGGTTTGATGCAAGAGATGGTACATACAGAATATTGGAAAAATAACCGTGCTCAAGATTTACTGTACCTTGTCCTTTTGAGATGATGGTAGAGTCATCTCCCATGATGGTAGAGTCATCTCCCATGTGGATGGGAATGATCTTGCTGGTGTCAAGATAAGCGAAAGAGTCTTTGTTGGCCATCATGTGGTTTGAAGCTCCAGAATCTATGAGTAGAGCCATGGACTTCGAAGTGCTTGCCATGAGGGCATGACCTCTTTCATGATGGTATTCCTGATCTTGATTTTCTTTCCTCCAAAATATTTCTGAAATATTTATGTTATTTTTCTCAAGGAGAGAAGTAGTTTCATCAAGCTTCTTTTTCATGTAGGCATGTTCAGGGTGGAATCCCTTCCCGCAGTATGAACACTTGAATTTGTCCTTCCCATGGTGGCCTTTGTTTTTGTTCTTCTTCGAGCCAAAAGGCTCTTCTTGCTGCTGATTTTGAAATTTAGTCTTAGAAGCTTTGAATTTGGTTTTGGGCTTCTTCTATTTCTTTCATTTCCCCTTTGAATCCTTGGGTCCCGAAGAAAAGAGGGCTTGATCATGAGAGGATCTAATGATCCCCATCTGGACAAGCTTATCATGCTCGCTTGTTAGGGACTCAATGAAGGCATTGAGTGAAGGCATATTCCATCTAGGGGTTGTGATATTCCCTGCACGGAATGTAGAAACAAACATCGAATAGTCAGCTCCAAGTTTTGAGAGAATGGTGAGGATGAGCTGATCATCCTCTTTCTTCACCTCTAATTGCTTCAATAGAAGGACTATATGCTTGAATTTTGTGAAAAAATCATTAAGGGCCTCAAAATTGCCAGGTTGAAGAGACATCGACTCATTTTCAAGCTGATAAACCCTCAAGTCACCATGTTTTCCATATAGGGAGGCAAGTTGGTCCCAAATATCTTTTGGAGTCTTCAATCTCGAGAATTGGAATAGAAGATCCTTGGAGATAGAGAGACACAAGAAACCGAATGCTTCATCTTTCTTATTCAAAATTATAGCCTTGTCTATAACATGAGTAGGCTCTTCTTCTGTGTACATAGTGACCTGATAGAGTCCTCTGGCATGCAATTGGATATCCATGTCTCCTTTCCATTGATGGAAATTGAACGAAATCAAAATATCTATGGAAGAAGCCATATCAAACTGTTGTAGCAAATGCAGTGAACTTGTAAAACCTGCAAATGAAAACAATAAAGTCACCGTAAGGTCGAATAGCCTGAACATTTCAGGTTTTCATCACACCCAGCATAATTGATCAAGAAAGCTTGATCAACAATTCCTTAACTTGGGGTATTAACTAGTAAACCTTCTGCTTCTGGTGCAGTGCTGGAATTTGAGCTTTTGTTCAATTTTTCATGCAAGATCTGTCAAAAACCATGTTTTTGAAGAGAATGAGCTTCATCCCTCCATGAGCTATGATACCATATTAATCTGCCACAGTAATCTAGGGACTAAAACACAGTCTCATAAGAGATTTCAGATAATTAAGCATGAAAATGGCATAATGGTGCTACAATAGAATGTTGCAGCTCTGTATAATCAATAAAATAATGATAGTACAATACAATGGTCATGCAAGGTGCATAAATTCCAAGACAATTCGAATACTCAAGGAGGTCATTCGAATTGCATGCATGTGTGTAGCTTAACTCAATGTCAGCCACACTCGACACACATAGTTAACCACTGAGCTAATCAATAACTGACTCTCACACTAAGTCCTAACTGAATCGAAGTGCAATAGATGACTGAGTCTAACCAAAAGTGACTCTTCACATGTAACTACATGTCCAACTCAAGGAGGTATCGCATCCATAACTCCAATTATCTCCGATGGAGTTAACTGAAGTGACAAATGACATCAGAAGTGGTTAAAGGCGCCAGTGTTAGCTCCAATTCATAAATAATGACCAAAAATAATCAAATAATGAATGTAGGTGCCTTCACAACTTATCTTAATTGATTGTAACAATCAATTAGCAATTAGGTGCATTTATGACGCTCATATCACCCTAGAACTACTTCCTGTTTGAAGGAGGAAGCCTAGTTACCCTCCCCAAATAAAGGAGAAGGATTAGTTGGCCTCCTTGACTGAAGGAGGGCATGGGTGTGCTCATGCTGATGTCATAGTGTGCTCATATGATGCCAAGTAAGTCAATTAAACTTAGGATAGTGGGTAAATAGGCCAAAATTGACCAAATAAGTGTGCATGTTGGGGAAATGACTCCAACACTTTTGTTATGACACTTAGAAAAATTTCTTAGTCTGATCCAATCTTCCTCAAAACATTGTTTTAGCAGGTCCACAACTTCTTCCTCAGCTACTTCCAAGACAAAAATGAGGACATGGCCAGGTAAACAAAACACCTGTCTACAAGACCCCTATGTGCTACAGGAATTCACTCTAACCCATTATTTAGGGAGTTCATTCTCTTAGGCCCTCTTAGACGAGTTTTGATTATTTATCCATACTTAGTCAATTTCCTGATTTTCACCAATTGCCATATTTCTCCAGAATGATGTCACATCATCATAGGCAATGTCTCTTACTGATTTTCCATCAATTATGTTATCCTATGTCATCATATATTCCATTTCATCATTCATTCCATGTCATCACTACCTTTGTCTTTCCTTTGACTGTTACATCGAAATCTTGTCCTCTTAATCCATGTGTTAACCCTTTGCCTAATTCCCAAATTTCTTTCTACTAAATTGGATTGATACTGAGGTTTTTTCTGTCTTTTTTCCCTCTCTAGGAAGGTCGCCACTCTTGTCCTTCATGTAAGGTGCGTCGAAGGCTCTCTTGTACTTCATGCTAGGTGCATCGATGTCGGCATTCTGTCTCCCACTGCTAGGTGCGCCGACAGTGCTCTTTCCCTTCATGGAAAGTGCATCGGTGGTCTTTAGAGGGAAAAAAATGGAATTTCGAGACCCTTCTCAAAGGTGGATAATGTAGAGGTCTATCCCTATCATTTAAGTGAGGTGGAATTCAGTTCCTAACCTATGGAGTAGATCCCTTAGATCCCTCCTCCTAATCCTCAATCTATTTTATCCCTTTAGCCTTATAAATTAAACCCTCTCTCCATTGTGAAGGGAGGAAGGACTATGGTACTATTATGCTGGTGGAATTTATAGGTGATCCCTATCATAATTTGGACGCTTTGGCTTGGATTGTTGGATGAAATATTGCATTGTTAAGGCTAGGTTGTGATCTTATCTCCTATGTAATTCTATGTATCTCCTTGATTACATTAATACAAATCTCTTTCCATAAATATTATTGTGTTGATGATTTTTAGAGATTTCTTCCTTAACCGTTAGCTCAAATCAATTATATGTTTGGATACGCATCTGTTCTTTGCTTGTTTCCACTTGCTTTACAAGGTTTTGCAGCTGAAGATCTGAAGATTCTAGAGCTTGGATCAACAAAGAGAGAAGAGGATCAGCATATTTCAGGTAGGTGATCTATCCGTTACTTTCCATTTCCATTTGATCTAGGAAAGTAGGTTGTATTCTGTATTTGATTTGTTCTATATCCACTTGGACTAGGGAGATCTAGCTTGATTCTAATTGAGTAGATTTATTCGATAACAAATTTGGCAACCATACTAAGGAAGTGCATAGATTTGATTTCATTTTGCTTTTATTTCATATCTTTTTATCAATCCTTTTTCTAGCCTCTAGAGACCCTCCCTCCTTTATATTTTGTCTTTGAAGAGTGTCTTACATCCTCTTGATACTCTTTGGGTCACTATCAGACCTTATTCCCTTCTCCCATAGGAAATCTATCTTTAACTCTATGTGTTTCTCCATCGATGCACCTAGGTTGTGTGGACAAAGTGTTGTTGGTATCATTTTTTAGTGTTGTAAGTGTTGGCTCTGTAGGTGCTCTATTTGAAGAGAATTAGCTTCGATGACTTCATTGGCTATTTCACTTTACTTAATTTTCATTACAATTGATTTCTCTTGTACATAGTTAGGTTTAGGTTTAGATTGGTTTTTCTTCATTTTTACCCTTTCTTCTTTTGTTTTGAATAAATGCAGTTATGAATATGATGCCAATTTCAAGCTCAAGGGGTGACACTTATCGATACATTCAGGGATGTTTTCCTTACCTTTTACCCTCTTGCTTATAATTCTATCTATTTAAAATTTTCTTGTTAAGTCATATATCTTTTACTTGTTCGACTTAATTGGGAAAATGTTTTATATATTGTTATGATCATAAGCAAGAACTTTTAAGAAAACGAAGAATGTTATTGCACATCGATACCAAAATATTTTGAGTTGTAATTGCATGTGTTTAATATTTAGCTTAATTTTTTTATTTTTCTTTGTTTCCTTTTTTTTCAATAAGAAGGCCTAAATTATTAAACATCTTGTTTATTTATTTTTTTTAAATCTTATGTCACAAATCATATTTTAAAAAGAGAGATACATTGTTCATCTTGTAGAAACTAATTCTCTTTTTCCATTTCATTTGTGGCATAGCTCTCGCATTTTCTCCTTGTAAGATGTAATTCAGGCTAAGTTTTCATTTATTTTTTATTTCCATATATCCATTTTAGATTTCTTGCTTTCATTGGTTTTATTTTTCAAGTTTGTTATGATTTTCTTTTCTAGTTTGCTTGCAGTTTGAAAGGGGGTTATTGTAAATAAATAAGTCCTATGGCTTAATCCTAGTTTTTTCCTTAGTTTAAAAATGTGGTGTTAAATTAAGTCTTTTAAAAGTGGTTTAGAATGATCATAGTTTCTTAAGTCTGTTAAGAACCTATCATAAGTTGAAAACATTTGTCAATATGTTTTAGATTATCCCTCAATCATCTATTTCTTTTGACAGTTAGGATGGCTGATTAATGCCTTTTCAAAACTTTGTACTTACAAAAATCTTTATGAATCTCTATCATCAGTCATTTTTTTGTTTACAATCTAGAAAAAATTTAGATCTGTTCCATTAAATTAAATTCTAAATTTTAAAATAAGAGACGAAAGGTCTTAGTAATAAGCCGGTCCGATCAGGATCATAAATATCTTCCGTATGACATTATCAGGAAACTGATAGTGGCTCTTGGTCATAAGGTCAAAACATAGGGGGTCTCATCACAAGCTAGCCGATTCATTTTCTGGTGATATTCGTGACTGACATTGTCATTTGGTTACCATGCTGCACAATGATTTCTTATTTATAAAACTTAAATTTTCAAACAAAATAAACGAAATATAACTTTGAATGAAGAATAGGAGGTCTCATCACAAGCCGGCCTAATCGTGACCATCAATACTGTCTAGTATAACTTCATTTTTTATTATCAAGATGATGGCTCTTGGTCAAAAGATCAAGGGACAAGAGGTCTCATCACGAGCCGGCTTGCTTATTCTAGGCAATTCTCGTGAATGATACTATCATATCAGGTTATCATGCCTAGATAGTAGTCTTCAGTCAAAGAAATTGTTTCTAATTTCTAATAATAATAATAATAATAAATACAATAAATGGAACAGATTCTAGAGATTTTTCAGAGAAGTAAATTCCTATATCTTATACTGATGGTTCAGATTATCATTACTATGAATACTTTGTTTTGACTGGGATATTCTTAAGCTTATCTTTAACGAGATCTGTATTGACGGAGATGAGAATAATTCTGAATCATATTTGCAAATATAAATCAGACCATGGTTTTTATTAGACTGAGAATTTATGATCATTTTGAATAAATTTTAAGATTTTGTTTGCACAGCAATTTAAAAATTATATGAACAGAGATAACTGGTTCACCGAGGTCGTCGCCATTTGTTGGTAGGCAACAACCCTCTCAAATTTTTTCTACTTTGATTGAATAAAATTGATCAATTATCTTTTATAATTTGTCACAAAAATTATTTAAGAATTCCTCCAGAATCTTTCATTTTGAAGGTACTCTCAATTGAAAGGGATTTAATGATCAAAGTAAGTTTAGGGAATAATTTTAAATTCAAGCCAGTCATTTTACAAATTGATTATTCTAGCAGTTGTTAAAATGAAATTAATTTTCATGACTATTTTGAATGATTTTATAAATCAATTCACTGCTTATCTTTAATATTTGATTAACACTACTTGAACTAGATTTCATTATTTCTCATTTTTGTTTTCTATTTTAGTTTGTTTTATTTTTATTTTTTGAAATGTTTATGATGATTAAGATATGATTTTCTATGACTAAGTTATATGTTTATATATATTTTCTTAGGGTTGAATAATTTATTTTATAATTCATTTTAACCCATAGTAAATATTCATATATAATAATCATATGTGAGCCATATTTTAATTTTTGTAAATAATAAATTTAGCATTGTAAATATGTTTTTTTTTTTTAATTTTATCTTTGATGCCATTTCGAATTATCAAATGCAAAATTAAAAATGAAATTGATTACATTTTGAAACTTAGTTTTGATAGTTTTGGTTGATTGATCTTCGTTATGGTTGGAATAATGCTTTAAATCAACTTTTCCACATTATATGAATTGGTTATATCACTTCAAATCAGCCTAACTTGATCCCAATCAGAATCATTATGAACTAAGCTTCAAGAGATTTGATTTATGTTCTCACTGGTCTAGAATTTGATGATTTCATCGACTTCATAAAACTCTATGAACCATAATGTTTCATGAACACAAAGTTTCCTATGACTCCAACTGTCAGTTCATCCAACTTCTACGTATTAATTTAATCATGACAAAATTCAGAGTTGGAGATGAATGGATTTGACACGATTATGTACATTTTAACACCTATTGATTTCCATGCTATGAATTGATAACCATGTACTATATTTCGTATCAAGGCAATTTCAAAATGGCATTGCATTTATGATTTGTTATAGCTTTGATGATTTTTATCAGATCATTATGATAGATTCATTCATGTATTCGTCTTTGATGGTGAGCTTAGCACGCTTAGGCACGAGTCTAGGGTTATTTTTTTGACTGTCCATACAGTGGAGTGAAATTTTCATGTCTATGCAACTTTGGATACCTATTCCTTCGATTTTCATAACGCCATATCATTCTCAATTGAAGGAAAAATCAAAGATATGTGAAATGGTTCCATTATGCCAGTTTGAACCAAAGGTTCAAAATGGCTTATTAAGGAATCTAAAGCATCTTGTTTTGTTGATAAAATTGGATGGGGAAAATTCTTTGATAATTTCAATGGCCATAATGTAGAAATAACCCATAGATTTGCTTTGTCTGCCAATGGTGAATCGCGTAGATAGGGGATTTATAGTTAACTCTTTCTAAGGATTTCATACCTGAAGCAACCAAGTTGCCACCAGTTGGAGAGAGGTGGTTTAAGAAGGGCATGATGAACAGAGATGAATGGAAAATGTTTTTGATGCCTCTTCCCGAATATTTTAATGAATAGTTTGGTTTTCCGGTAAGATTTTTGAAACCCCGGTGGTTACCCTCGTTTCATTTGATAGTTCGGTTCATAACTTGTGATAGATGATTTTCTCATGTACATCTGTATCATCTTAGGTTATTGATGGAATTAAAGGGATCTAAGTTAAATTTGCCTTATTTCTTACTCAGTAGTTTTTAAAAAAAATGGCTACTGCTGTTCAAAACACAATTGAGGTTCGGGATCAAAGTCTTCTCCATCTTGGGTTAATTAAAATCTTGGTCCAATATCAGTTGTCTCTTAATGGAAAAACATGGGATCATTTTTTTTTAATAAGAATGGCTTTGGTTGAAACGAAGGATGGTCCTCTGCTTGACCTAAAACTCGACAGAAGAGAAAGCAACCTATGGTGCATAAGCCATCTGAAGTGGATTTTAAAAATGAACTCTAAAGAAACAAGGATTGAAAATCTTATCCAACCTGTACGTTTAAAGGATGAACAGGAATAAGATAACTGTATTCCCATCAATATTCAGGAGGCCTTTTTTTTCAATGCACTATGAGCAAATTAAGGCAAAATAACAAAATCTGATACGTGGGTTTTTTGCAGAACGGACCCTTTTAGCTTAGTCATGTGGTATTTCCTGAAAAAAGTGATCCATTTTAGAGATTTGCTAGGTTCTTTGAACACGTTTTCTTTAGTTGCGACTGGCAAGGAAAGTTAGTTCGCCTTTCAATTTTATGTTTGTGTTTGTTTTCCTATTTGAGCATTTACAGGACAATCCGATGAAAAGCTTGAAGAGTTAGTAGATGTATGTTTTACCAAAACCAAAGAAGTACAGAAGAGGTCAATTTTAGAATTTACCTAACGATTCACCCATAGTATGGACACTGGTTCAATGCTTGTCACCATGCAGCAACAAAAGGAGTCCCCATTAATTGAGCTTATAAGTAAATAAGACGAATTTTTTCCTCATGATACCCCACTTAATGATCTTAAACATGAGCAGAGTACTAATCATGATAATTCCGTGATGTCTCTTGAGAAATTTCTAGAAGGTGAGTCACCATTTTTTGCATTGCCAGAGCATGAAGTTTGAGTTAAGACACCTTTGAATGATGAATGTTATTTGGAAGAAGCTTTAAAAGCTGTAAAATAATCTATTAAACTCTCTTAGCAGCATAAAATCAATCGATCAAAAGAAACAAAAGAAGCCTGTGAGGTGTTGAAGAAAGAATTGCAACAACAAAAAAATGAAATATTGATGTGGGTAGATAGATGGAAACACATGAAAGCAAAAAAGGATGGATATAAATCAGAGAAAAATATGCTAGTTGTGCCGAATGAAAAATTTTTGGAGAATGAAAAAATCTGTGAGATAAAGATTTTAAAACTCAAAGGCAAGATATCAAAACCAAGGAAAGTATCAAATTACACATCACAACTTAATGTTCAGTCTATTTTTAGTTGCTATGATCTTGATTTTGATAGGTAAGTGTATAATTTTAATGAACATCCTACAGAATCGAAGATTCTGTAGGATTGTTTTATATTTTTATATATTTTCTTGTTATAATCGTTATCACAATTTTAATGAGAAATTAATATGTTTTTAATTGATTTATGCAGTTGTCTTAGTTTAAAGGGTTTTGATCTTTTATGATGATTCTCCTCATTAAAGTTTACCCACAGATGATGAAGTTGTTTCAAGTTCAAATGATTTGATTGCTAAGTGTCAAGTACCAATTTCTGCTTATTAGCCACATGAACAGATCGACATTTGAAGATAAGAATGTAGTTACAAAATTGATGATTCAGATAATAGGTGCACTATTGAAGAGGATGATAATTAAATGTACTAGGTCCTAGATGTTCGATAGTATAGGCTCAATGGTTTATTTTTAGTTTTAGTTGCATAGAATGAGGAGAGGTGGTTATTAGCCTTTGTTATATAAACTATGAAACTTATTTTAATAGAGGTCGATGGAGTATTGAAGAAAAGACTTATTGAAAGTATAATACAATTTCTGGTTTTTCATTACTTTGCTGGTGTTTTACCTTCGTGGATGATTGTGACTAGATTTCTCAAATTGGTATCATTGCTTGTTACTATTTTTGAAAACTTAATATATATATTTCGATATACTATTTTATCATCTTACATTTTATGCAATTGTACTGTGATATAATTGTGTTTATTATCTGAAAATATACTTTGTTTACACAATATTGATATTTGATTGAAAGTATTACTGAATCTAGTTTGTTAATATTTTTATTGATAATTGAGATTTAGTAATAATACATTTCATATTTATTTCTGATTTCATTTGTATTTTCTACAATGTTTTCATGAATGAATATAATCTTGTTGTTCAAATATTTAGTATTGAACATTAGTTATTGATTAATAGGACATCATAGAATAAATAAAAATAGTTTTTCTATTTTTATTTTCTGTTGTTGTGCATATTCAACAAATTGATTTTATGATAATAATTGAAGTATTTTCATTTGAATTATTATCATTTACTCCTTTGTTAATTTAAGTTATTAATTAATAATTAATATAGTTTTCAAAGTTGCTCTTAGCTGAGATAGGGTAGTTAGTAAAAGTTTTAATTCGTAGTTTTAATTTAGTTACTTTTAAATAGGATTTTAAAATAGATTATTTTGTTATTAGTTCCTTAACCAGAAAACCAAAATCAAATAAATCAGGAGAATTTCATTAGGAAAGCAATTTTAGGGTTAGATAAACTTTAGATTAACATAAGATACATTTTGCTAAGTTTTTATATTCTCTGTAAGAGGATAAATTCAGCTGGTAGTAGGAGACCATAACCTACGAGATTTAGTCATTCCAAACACACCGAGGGTTGTTTTAAGCACTTTGTGTGGACTATCTCTCCTTAGTTGGCCCAGGTCAGAAAATCAGGCCAACAAATGGCGCTAGAAGGAGGGCTGATCGGAAAATAAGCCCTTTTGAGCTATTTCTTTTTAAATTTGATCTATTTTTAAATGGCTCCTATTATTATTTTAGAACATGCTTTCAGCATGCCTGGGCCTACTCGAGGTATTTCTGAAAGTGCAGTAAATCTCTTGCAAAGGTTAAGTTTCTATGGAGAAGGTAAAATGACTGCTTTGAAACATCTCACTGAATTTATATTTATTTGTAACCATGATTGTATAGTTTGTGAGAGCAGGATTTGTAGGCTTTTTATTGTCACTTTCAAAAGGAGAATCTGAGGCTGGTTCGAAATGTTACCAGCTAAATCCATTCATTCATGGAAACATTTCATGGATTTGTTTATTGATGTGCATGAGGATTATATTTATCAAAAGTTGAGGTATGAGGTCAAAAATCTTCGCAAACAAGAAGGTGAATCTACTAGTACTTTCTTTTCAAGATTTATGTCAATTCATTTTAGATTCCATGAGAAAGATCAGCTTTCTGCAGAAGAAATAATAGATTTATTTTTATATATTGATTCTGATTCAGTTTCACATGATCAAGCAAATAATGATAAGCTTCAAATTGACGATATGCATGTTGATGGTTGCATCACTTCATCGGTTAATATTGAATCAAGGTATAATATTATTGGTCCAAATTCTGACATTAAAATTGTTGAACATCAACAAATCTTAGGATCTTCTAATATACAATTTCAAGAACAAAAGAATTTGAATTCGACACTTACATTAAAAAATCATTCTCTTGTTCAAGCAATTGAAGTCAAAAAGGAATCGATGATTTTAGGACCTAAAACCGAATCTTTGAATGCTAGTTGCATAAATCATGATTTTGCATTTTCTTCTTCTCAAATTGAACAAAATTATCTCATTCCTTCACAAAATATATCAACAAATCAAAATATGGACAATGATTTTTCTCTTGAATCAGTTAATCATGATTGTCCTATGAAAAGGGGAACATCTAATTTTCAACATTTGGAAAGTTATCATGCTTTATATCCAAATCTATTTACTGATTATAGTTCATGTCATGATACTAATATGCAAACAAATTCTCCACTATGGCCAACCCCTATCTTAATGCGAAGTGATTTGTTGTATAAAGATGAGGAAAATCTTCCTATTCAAGATATTGATGATGAAAATAATTTTATAAATATAGCTCATGAATCTCATGCATATGATAATATTAAAGAAGCTAAGTTAGAAGATAAAACCATTTCTTATAATGTTTTAGATTTTGGCGATACTAATCTTTTCAATTGTAAATTAATTGAGTCGTCAAAGTCTCATGAATTTCAAAGGGAAAGTTCTCACTCTAAGATAATGTCAAATTTTGATTTTCAATTCTATAATGATGATGTTTCCTTACAAAGAATATCCTCTATTTTAACTTCCCTTGAAACCATTGATCGTAATCTCGACATGCCGCTTTTTTATTACTATCCTAATGAATTTTCTATCACAAACTCCATTGAATCTTCACAAGTTGTAGATGTCCTCCAATCTTCTTTTTATGATTCAATTTATTTTTGGATGGAAGGATCATATCTTAAAAGGTTTCCATGTCCTATTTGTCTTCATTTTATAGATACAAGCTCTAATTTAATGCTTTCTATTTTTCAGTATGAAGTATTTCAATTCATATTATTAATATTTGATTTTGCAGGATTACAAGTGCTTAGATGGCTTCATTGGCTATTTCACTTTACTTCATTTTCATTACAATTGATTTCTCTTGTACATAGTTAGGTTTAGGTTTAGATTGGTTTTTCTTCATTTTTACCCTTTCTTCTTTTGTTTTGAATAAATGCAGTTATGAAGATGATGCCAATTTCAAGCTCAAGAGGTGACACTTATCAATACATTCAGGGATGTTTTCCTTACCTTTTACCCTCTTGCTTATAATTCTATCTATTTAAAATTTTCTTGTTAAGTCATATATCTTTTACTTTTTCAACTTAATTGGGAAAATGTTTTATATATTCTTATGATCATAAGCAAGAACTTTTAAGAAAATGAAGAATGTTATTGCACATCGATACCAAAATCTTTTGAGTTGCAATTGCATATGTGTTTAAGATTTAGCTTAATTTCTTTATTTTTCTTTGTTTCCTTTTTTTTCAATAAGAAGGCCTAAATTATTAAATATCTTGTTTTTTTTTTTTAAATTCTTATGTCACAAATTATAATTTAAAAAGAGAGATACATTGTTCATCTTGTAGAAACTAATTCTCTTTTTCCATTTCATTTGTGGCATAGCTATCGTATTTTCTCCATGTAAGATGTTATTTTATTCAGGCTAAGTTTTCGGTTTTTTTTATGTGCATATATCCATTTTAGATTTCTTGCTTTTATTGGTTTTATTTTTCAAGTTTGTTATGATTTTCTTTTTCATTTTGCTTGCGGTTTGAAAGGGGGTTATTGTAAATAAATAAGTCTTGTGGCTTAATCCCAGTTTGTTCCTTAGTTTAAAAATGTGGTGTTAAATTGAGTCTTTTAAAATTGGTTTAGAATGATCAGAGTTTCTTAAGTCTGTTAAGAACCTATCATAAGTTGAAAACATTTGTCAATATGTTTTAGATTATCCCTCAATCATCTATTTCTTTTGACAGTTAGGATGGCTGATTAATGCCTTTTCAAAACTTTGTACTTACAAAAATCTTATGAATCTCTATCATCAATCATTTTTTTGTTTACAATCTAGAAAAAATTTAGATCTATTCCATTAAATTAAATTCTAAATTTTCAAATAAGAGACGAAAGGACTTAGTAATAAGTCGGTCCGATCATGATCATAAATATCATCGATGTGACATTATCAGGAAACTGATAGTGGCTCTTGGTCGTAAGGTCAAAAGATAGGGGGTCTCATCATGAGCCAGCCGATTCATTTTCTAGTGATATTCATGACTGACACTGTCATTTGGTTACCATGCTCGACAGTGATTTCTTATTTTATAAAACTTAAATTTTCAAACAAAATATAACTTTGAATGAAGAATAGGAGGTCTCATCACGAGTTGGCCTAATCGTGATCATCAGTACTATCTAGTATAACTTCATTTCTGATTATCAGGATGATGCCTCTTGGTCAAAAAATCAAGGGACAAGAGGTCTCATCATGAGCCGGCTTGCTTATTCTAGGCAATTATCATGAATGATGCTATCATATCAGGTTATCATGCCTAGATAGTAGTCTTCAGTCAAAGAAATTGTTTCTGATTTCTAATAAATAAATACAATAAATGGAACAGATTCCAGAGATTTTTCAGAGAAGAAAATTCCTATATCTTATACTGATGGTTCAGATTATCATTACTATGAGTACTTTGTTTTCACTGGGATATTCTTAAACTTATCTTTAACGAGATCTTTATTAATGGAGATGAGAATAATTCTGAATCATATTTGCAAATATAAATCAGACCATGGTTTTTATTAGACTGAGAATTTTTTATTATTTTGAATAGATTTTAAGATTTTGTTTGCACGGTAATTTAAAAATTATATGAGCAGAGATAACTGGTTCGCCCAGGTCGTCGCCATTTGTTGGCAGGCAACAACCCTCTCAAATGTTTTCTACTTTGATTGAATAAAATTGATCAATTCTCTTGTATAATTTGTCACAAAAATTATTTAAGAGTGCCTTCAGAATCTTTGATTCTACAGGTACTCTCAATTGAAAGGGATTTTATGATCAAAGTAAGTTTAGGGAATCATTTTAAATTCAAGCTGGTCATTTTACAAATCGATTATTCTAGCAGTTGTTAAAATGAAATTAATTTTCATGACTATTTTGAATGATTTTATAAATCAATTCATTGCTTATCTTTAATATTTGATTAACACTGCTTGAACTGGATTTCATTATTTCACATTTTTGTTTTCTATTTTAGTTTCTTTTATTTTTATTTTTTGAAATTTTTATGATGATTAAGATATGATTTTTTATGACTAAGTTACATGTTTATATATATTTTCTTAGGGTTGAATAATTTATTTTATAATTCATATTAACCCATAGTAAATATTCATATATAATAATCATATGTCAGCCATATTTTAATTTTTGTAAATAATAAATTTAGCATTGTAAATATGTTTGTTTTTTTAATTTTATCTTTGATGTCATTTCGAATTATCAAATGAAAAATTAAAAATGAAATTGATTACATTTTGAAACTTAGTTTTGATATGGTGAATCGCGCAGATAGGGGATTTATAGTTAACTCTTTCTGAGGATTTAATACCTGAAGCAGCCAAGTTGTCACTGGTTGGAGAGAGGTGGTTTAAGAAGGGCATGATGAACAGAGATGAATCAAAAATGTTTTGGTTGCCTCTTCCCAAATATTTTAATGAACAGTTTGGTTTTTTGGTAAGATTTTTGAAAACCCAGTGGTTACCCTCATTTCGTTTGATAGTTCGGTTCATAACCTGTGATGGATGATTTTCTCATGTACATCTGTATCATCTTAGGTTATTAATGGCATTAAAGGGATCTAAGTTAAATTTGCCTTATTTCTTACTCAGTAGTTTAAAAAAAAATGGCTACTGTTGTTCAAAACGTAATTGAGGTTCGGGATCAAAGTCTTCTCTATCTTGGGTTAATTAAAATCTTGGTCCAATATCAGTTGTCTCTTAATTGCAAAAAATGGGATCATTTTTTTTTAATAAGAATGGCTTTGGTTGAAACGAGGGATGGTCCTCTACTTGACCTAAAACTCGACAGAAGAGAAAGCGACCTCTAGTGCATAAGCCATCTGAAGTGGATTTTAAAAATGAACTCTAAAGAAACAAGGATCAAAAATCTTATTCAACCTATATGTTTAAAGGATGAACAGGAATAAGATAACTGGATTCTCGTCAATATTCAGGAGGCATTTTTCTGCAATGCATTGCGAGCAAATCAAGGAAAAATAACAAAATTCGATACGTGGGTTTTTTGCAGAATGGACCCATTTAGCTGAGGCATGAGGTATTTCCTGAAAAACATGATCCATTTGGGAGATTTGCTAGTTTCTCTGAACACGTTTTCTTTAGTTGCGACTAGCAAGGAAAGTTAGTTCGCCTTTCAGTTTTCTGTTTGTGTTTATTTTCCTATTTGAGCATATACAGGACAGTATGATGAAAAGCTTGAAGAGTTAGCAGATGTATGTTTTACCAAAACCAAAGAAGTACAGAAGAGGTCAATTTTAGAATTTACCTGACGATTCACCCGTAGTATGGGAACTGTTTCAATGCCTGTCACCATGCAGCAACGAAAGGAGTCCCCATTAATCGATATTATAAGTAAATAAGATGAATATTTTCCTCATGATACCCCACTTAATGATCTTAAACATGAGCAGAGTATTAATCATGATAATTCTATGATGTCTCTTGAGAAATTTCTAAAAGGTGAGTCACCATTATCTGCATTACCAGAGCATGAAGTTCAAGTTAAGACACCTTTGAATGATGAATGTTATTTGGAAGAAGCTTTAAACGCTGTAAAATAATCCGTTAAACTCTCTTAGAAGTGTAAAATCAATCGATCAAAAGAAACAGAAGAAGCCTGTGAGGTGTTGAAGAAAGAATTGCAGCAACAGAAAAATGAAATATTGATGTGGGTAGATAGATGGAAACACATGAAAGCAAAAAAGGATGGATATAAATCAGAGAAAAATTGCTAGTTGTGTCGAATGAAAAATTGTTGGAGAATGAAAAAATCTGTGAGATAAATATTTTAAAACTCAAAGCCAAGATATCGGAACCGAGGAAAGTATCAAATTACACATCACAACTTAATGTTCAGTCAATTTTTAGTTGCTATGATCTTGATTTTGACAGGTAAGTGTATAAGTTTAATGAACATCCTACAGAATCGAAGATTTTGTAGGATTGTTTTATATTTTTATATATTTTCTTGTTATAATCATTATCACAATTTTAATGAGAAATTAATATGTTTTTATTTGATTTATGCAGGTGTCTTAGTTTAAAGGGTTTTGATTTTTTATGTTGATTCTCCTCATTAAATTTTACCCATGGATGATGAAGTTGTTTCAAGTTCAAATGATTTGGATGGTAAGTGTCAAGTACCAATTTTTTCTTATTCGCCACATGGACAGATCAACATTTGAAGATAAGAATGCAGTTACAAAATTGACGATTCAGATGATAGTTGCACTATTGAAGAGGATGATAATTAAATGTACTAGGTTCTAGATGTTCGATAGTATAGGCTCAATGGTTTATTTTTAGTTTTAGTTGCATAGAATGAGGAGAGGCAGTTATTAGCCTTTGTTATATAAACTATGAAACTGATTGTAATAAAAGTCGATGGAGTATTGAAGAAAAGACTTATTGAAAGTATAAGACAATTTCTGGTTTTTCATTACTTTGCTAGAGTTTTACCTTTGTGGATGATTGTGACTAGATTTCTCAAATTGGTATCATTGCTTGTTACTATTTTTGAAAACTTAATATATATATTTCGATATACTATTTTCTCATCTTACATTTTATGCAATTGTACTGTGATATAATTGTGTTTATTGTCTGAAAATATACTTTGTTTACACAATATTGATATTTGATTTAAAGTATTACTGAATCTAGTTAGTTAATATTTTTATTGATAATTGAGATTTAGTAATAATACATTTCATATTTATTTCTGATTTCATTTGTATTTTCTACAATGTTTTCATGAATGAATATAATCTTGTTGTTCAAATATTTAGTATTGAACATTGGTTATTGATTAATAGGACATCACAGAATAAATAAAAATAGTTTTTCTATTTTTTTTCTGTTGTTGTGCATATTCAACAAAGTGATTTTATGATAATAATTGAAGTATTTTCATTTGAATTATTATCATTTACTCCTTTGTTAATTTAAGTTATTAATTAATAATTAATATAGTTTTCAAAGTTGCTCTCAGCTAAGATAGGTTAGTTAGGAAAATTTTTAATTCATAGTTTTAATTTAGTTACTTTTAAATAGGATTTCAAAATAGATTATTTTTTTATTAGTTCCTTAACCAGAAAACCAAAAACAAAGAAATCAGGAGACTTTCATTAGGAAAGCAATTTTAGGGTTAGATAAACTTTAGATTAACATAACATACATTTTGCTGAGTTTTTATATTCTCTTTAAGAGGATAAATTCATCTGGTAGTAGGAGACCATAACCTATGAGATTTATTCATTCCAAACAAACTGAGTGTTGTTTTAAGCGCTTTGTCTGGACTATTTCTCCTTAGTTGGCCCAGGTCAAAAAATCAGGCCAACATGAGCATAGTTCCCATTCTATCAAGCTCATTAAAAAATGAAATAGATTCTTGTGAGCATAGTTCATTTTCTGTGTCAAGCTCGTTAAAAAATGAAACAGGTTTCCATGCAAAGTTTACCTTTGGTTTCAAGATTGCGTAAAAATGAAACCATCCCTGTGAGCATAGTTCCCTTTCTGTGTCAAGCTCATTAAAATGAAATGGGTTTCCAAGCAAAGTTTACCTTTGGTTTCAAGCTTGCGTAAAAATGAAACCATCCCTATGAGCATAGTTCTTTTTCTGTGTCAAGCTCGTTGAAAATGAAACAGATGTCCTCAAGCATAGTTATCTTATGTTTCAAGCTTGTGTAAAAATGAAACAGGTCCCCATGAGCATAGTTATTTTCTGTTTCAAGCTGATGTAAAAATGAAACAGGTTACCTTGAGTAGTGTTTATTCTTGGTTTCAAGCTTGTTTAAAAATAAAACCGACCTTGAGCAAAGTTCCTTTTTTTGAGTAAATCTCATTAAAAAATGAAATGGATTCTTCCATTGTGTCAAGACTCAAGATTTGAGCCTTCATTTGATTTGCTTGTAAAGCAGACGAAACGAAGCTTTAGGGGCATGTACCCTACCTCTTTATGTTGGATTAAGTTTCTTGACAGTTATACTAGGGGCAAGTACCAACCACTGAACATCATGTTGGGAAATCACCCTCGATGGGACTCATTTTGAGCATACTTTATTTTATTTTTTAGCTCGTTAAACCATGAAACGACCCTTTGAGCATAGTTCTTATTCTGTTACAAGCTCGTTAAAAAATGAAGCAGATACCCTGAGCATTCTTTCAATTGATCTTCAAGCTCGTTAAAAATAGTAAGGTGCTGTTGAGCTTGATTTTCATCTTTTGTGCTCTGGTAAAATATGAAAACTAGTTTCAGCTTACTTTATCGCTTTTTCGTGCTCTGGATTCAAACAAGAAAAAGGTTCTAAGTGACTTTTATACCTTAGGCATGCTCGTTAAAAACTCAGTGAAGAGGTATCGAGTATACTTTTACTGTTTTTTAGACTCATTAAAATTGGATTATGAAAAAAGAACTCGTTACGGAGTTATATTTAAGCTCTTTCAGTCTCTTTAAAAACATGAAAATATTTCCAAGTGACCTTGTTGCGTTCACACTTGTAAAAATATTAGAACAGTTGACTAGTTGGTGGTAGGTTATCTCTTTTTCGGACCGACTAGGCCTATTTACGAAAAAGGACTTTTTGGAGTCTTCTTAGTCATTTCAGACTCTCTAAACATGAAATGAAAAATGAGTTTACTTTCGTTGGAATCATAAAATCAAACGATGAAGGACCCTTTCTGGGAACGAACCCCTCCTTTCTCAGGTTCGTAAAACATATGGGAATGGACTCATCGCTTGATGAGCTACAAGGAGTGTTTGTTACCCTATTTGAATTTGTTAAAATGAAAAGAGGCACTCATCCTTCGTGAAGGGGAAATTAAGGAAAAAGTTTGTATTTTGTTATGGCAGTACATAGTTACTCTTGAATATGGCTCTCATCTGCATATGCATTTCAGTACTTGGGTAATCCCTTTGTCATAAAGTCTTGCTAATTCCTAGAGTCTTCTTACTCCTTTGAGTTTTCCAAGAATACTCTCACCGTCAGTTGCATTAGGGGATTGGTAGCATTCTCGTGTCAATACTACCAAGTCATGCCATGCCCATGTTCAAGAGAATTTTGGTCATTTATTCATTGTCTATAGTTAGTTTACCTCCTATCATGTTGGTCATCCCTGAGTCAGTTTCATATATCACTCTGTTGTTCGGTTTAATCTATAACATATTTGATCGTGTTTCATGTCGATGATGGGAGATTCATCATGGCCCTCCTTCAACGAGTCTATTCATGTCAACTTCAACTCCTTATCCAAGATTTAGACTTAGAAACCAAAACAAGTACGTTGGGCCTGCATGCCTTAATGGCAGGTTACCTCGCTTTCAACATGAGTTTACATCATTGACTCTTGATTGAAATAGTCTACCGAATGTTCAACTCCAAGTCCTTTATTCACATTCTGCAGGATGTATTGAGATACCTTGGGAATCATTGACATCAATGGTGATTTCCCTCGCACTTGTTAATAGTTTACATTATTGACTGGTAATCAAGTGGTTTCTACCATGTTCGACATCAAGACATTGTAATCACATGGTTAGATTTGTATCGTTGTGGATTCGGATTGAAGACCCTGGGTTGTCAAATATCTTTGCCCAGGTTGCGATGGAGTTTGTTCTGAGTCATATTACATGGATCCACTTTGTATTGGTCATGGCTATGTTACCATCTCATCATGGATCTACGCTTGTGTCTAGCAGCCATGATTGTGTTCAGTCGGTCTCTACTACCATGGATCTTCATTGTATTGGTCGACAGCCATGTTATGAGTCATATGAGATTTGAATCAGTTGTACTGCAGTAGCTTCCAACCAACATCCTTGCCTTCGATTTCTTCATTTCGCAAAGCATTCACCTATCGCATTCCTCTCACTTCATGCTTTGGGGGGGAATTCTGTTACACTAAAATCTTGTCCTCTTGATCCATGTGTTAACCCTTTCTCTAATCCCCAAATTTCTTTCTACTAAACTAGATTGATACTGAGGTTTTTTTTGCCTTTTTTCCCTCTTTAGGAAGTTCGATGCTCTTGTCCTTCATGTTAGGTGCACCGAAGGCTCTCTTGTACTTCATGCTAGGTGCATCGATGCCGGCGCTCTGTCTCCCACTTCTAGGTGCGCCAACAGTGCTCTTTCCCTTCATGGAAAGTGCGTCAATGGTCTTTAGAGGGAAAAAATGGAATTTCAAGACCCTTCTTGAAGGTGTATGATGTAGAGGTCTATCCCTATCATTTAGGCGAGGTGGAATTCGGTTCCTAACCTATGGGGAAGATCCCTTAGATCCCTCCTCCTAATCCTCAACCTATTCTATCCCTTTAGTCTTATAAATTAAACCCTCTCTCCATTGTGAAGGGAGGAAGGACTATGGTACGATTATGCTGGTAGAATTTCTAGGTGATCCCTATCATGCTTTGGAGGCTTTGGCTTGGATTGTTGGATGGAAGATTGCAGCGTTAAGGCTAGGTTCTGATGTTCTCTCCTATGTAATTCTATGTATCTCCTTGATTACATTAATACAAATCTATTTCCATAAATATTATTGTGTTGACGATGTTTAGAGATTTGTTCCCTAACTATTAGCTCAGGTCAATTATATGTTTGGATACGCATATGTTATTTTCTTGTTTCCACTTGCTTTATAGGGTTTTGTAGCTGAAGATATGAAGATTCTGGAGCTTGGATCAACAAAGAGAGAAGAGGATCTCCATATTTCAGGTAGGTGATTTATCCGTTACTTTTCATTTCCATTTGATTTAGAAAAGTAGGTTGTATTCTATATTTGATTTGTTCTAGATCCACTTGGACTAGGGAGATTTGGCTTGATTTCGATTGAGTAGATTTATCTGATAACATTAACTTCCACCGACTTCACTCTGCTATCATGTACTTTGCTTATCCTTTGTCATACATGAACTACTTTGTCATAAATGACAACTATATTCCATATTTCCAACAATAGTGACAATGAAAGTAAGAAAGACAAAGAAAATGACAGTGACAAAGACAAAGACAACAACAATGACATTGATAGAGACAGTGACAATGATAGTGTCAATTACCGTGACAGTGATAGTATCATAGACAAAGATAGTGAGGGTTACTGATAGAGACAGAGATAGTGTAAGTTACATTAACCAAGATAGTGATAGTGATGATTACATTGATAGTGACAGTGAAAAAGACAAAGACAATGTCAGTGATAATAAAAAAGACAATGACAATGACAAGTTTAAACTCCTATTCATATTAGGGTGGAAAGATTGTGTTAAGACAAGATGGTTCCCGTGATCTTAGGGAGTAGGTGTTTCTTTCTAGTTGGTGTTTGAGAACCAGGATGACAGGGTGGTGCTATAGTGAGTTGGATCTCACTAAGGATCGGTTTTGTCTCTACAAATTGGAGCAAGTAGAACAGAGGGTTGGAGACTCCTTTGATTTATTGCTCATAAATAGGAATTTGGTGCTTCATATGAATGTAATATTGTTATTATATAAGAAAATAATTTCATGATTTTCTCATGTTTTGGTTTCCATGTAAAAAATATTTTATGCATTGTGTATGATTTTATGTGATGATGAATGCAATTGTTTATGGTTAATGTTGCATGATGTGCTTAAGGTTGAAAATGGTAAAAAATGCTCAATACTAATTCTTCCCCCCTGTTAGTATTAATGAATATTCCAACAATTGGTATTAGAGATAGTTCCTTTAGGATAGTCTAATTGTTGGAAGGAATATCTTTGAAACACACATGGATGAATATGAAAATATCTTGTCTCCCAATGGAGCTCCATTGTTTGATGGTTCAAATTATGGGTGTTGGAGCATAAATATGAGACTCTATTTACAGGAACAAGCTTATGGAATTTGGGAATCTATTTTTGAATGGTTACATCACTCCAAAAACATCACCAAAGACTTCTTCTAAGAAGGAATTAAGAAATAACAATGAAATGAAAATGGATTCCTTCTTGGATGGACTATCTGATACTGTGAAATTCATTATACAACAACAGATATTAGCTAATGAAATTTGGGACAATCTACAAGATATATACATAAAGGAATCTCTTCTCATGGAACCAAAAAATGAAGACAATAAGGAAGATGAAGAAAATCAAAAGGAAAGGTTAGATATAGAAAATAAGGAACATTATGAAGTAGATGATGAAGTCCTTGAGAGAAAAAACAAAGTCTCGGAAGAAGAAGATAATGATGAATTAAAAGTTGAAGTGGACCCTGAAGGGGATCTTATTAGTGCTCTAGATGAATTGAGGAAAGTAAGGAAGAAGAATGAGATGCTAATGGAACAACTATAAAGGTATCAAGAAAATAATACATCACTATGAGAGAAGCTAAATTTAAGGGTCCAAGTGGAAGAGATAAAGGAAAGTGAAGAAATCCTAAATGACCAACTCAAGAAGAAGGGAGAAATGTGCCAAGAAAGGGAGTTAGGGATTTTTTTCTAAAATAAGATTTGGAAAATATGAATATAGCCTCAAAAAAATTTAAGAGCATAGAAGTTTACATGAAATGTTGAGCCATAAAAGTTCCCCACTTGATAAAACTAGTATCGATTGTGACAACAATAAGAAAAACATTGAAGAAGGTGAAATATCCATGATACCATAGAAGAAATCTTAAGAAAATCCTAAAATCTATGCAAATGTATTAAGAAACATGAATCATGGTGAAGAAAACAACAAAGGAAAATATTATAATCATTGGAAACATGATTTCAGAAGGATTGCATCACAAAGAAGACCATTTTCTCACAGGTACCAAATTTTCTATTCTATTTATTGTTTTTCATGTAATAATTATGGACATAAGGATATGAATTACAGAGATTCTGGAAGGATTACTCAAGTAAGGAATAGAGGTACCTACATGGATCCAAATAGAGTTGAATTATATGCATGTCACAATTGTGGGCACATTGCAAGGTTATGTAGAAATAAATTCAAATGAAATGAGAAAGATAATGTCCTAATCAATCAAGCGAAGATTTCCAACAAAGTTTGAAAGAAGAAGTCTAAAGAACATAAGGTATAAGCTTGTGTATTGGTCCTCTATGCAGATGGAGGTTCAAGGCTCAAAGAAAGAAACCAAAGAAAATTTATTACCTTGAAGATGGGTAGAATGTTGAATGAAAGCATAAACAGTCTCAAGATTAAAAAAAAAAGAAATTGGTGTTACATGATGAAGATGTGAGGGAAAAATAGGAAGAAAAGGTCAATGTACTTTTTCAAAGGACATTTCGACAATAGTTGTAGAGTTGAGTAATACTGAAAAACCATTACAAGTGATGATCCCACAATAGAGAAACATTATACGTTATTCTAAACAATTTGGCATGGTGAATCCTAGTATCAAGGATAATGCTCAGGGGAAGTCTAAGTAGGAGGCAGGGAAGACCAAAGAAAGGATAACAATTAAAGGATTGTACAAAGAAATAGACAATGGATTGGTAAGTCATACAATAACATATGGGGATATAGTTCATAAATCTTCATGAAATGGCCCAATCAAAGGGAGAGTAAACAAAGTCACAGGGGGAGCATTGTCAACAAGGAAATATATTCTCAGAAGGAATTCATAGTTAGGTAAATTTACCCTTTTTAAGGGGGAGAGAATGTTCAACATATCAGTCACATAAAATAAGCATATTAATAGGGAGATCCAACATAAACTTAGGGGGAGTAGGTGAACAAATTTACTTCACCCCTTTGTCATTAATGTCAAATGGGGAGAGAGAGTTGAAGTTGTTTCCATCAATGACAAAGGGTGAGATTGTTGAGTAAAGTTTCCATTGATGTTAGTAGGGTCAAGAGATATGATACCAAAGTGATAGTGATGATGTGGAAATGATGATGATAATGCCACAATGATAAAGGGATATTATTTGAGTAATGTTGACAAAGAGCCTTAAACACCTATTTCATTAAATTTGGATATTTTAGGGAAAATTTGGACTTAAAAAGTGTGGATTTAGCCATTCAAAGTATTAATATCAACCTTTCTAAAGTGCAAAATTAGGTTTTGAAAGTGGCAATAATGGGTTTGAAAAGTGTTTTTTTCTATTCCAATAGTGTGTTTTTTGAATAATTATGCACCCAAAAGTTGCACTTTTTTATTATGAAGTGCGAATTTCAATTCAAAAAGTGTAAATTTCAATTCAAAAAATGCGAATTATGAATTAAAAGTGCATTTTTCATTTTGAAATGTGTAATCTTTGAATACGAATAAAACAACAGAGATAGAAATATATTTAACATAACATAGATATTATACTTAACAATTTATGTAATGTATATAATATTCATAGAAATAAAAAGGGGGCTAATGTGTTCCGACATACCCTAGATCCATTAGGAAGTATTATAATTCACCAGCTAGGATTGTTCACCCAAAACAAATGGTGAAGCATGTAATGGATAGCAGGTTCTCTTTAAAAAATTCAATGCAAACTATCATAATTAAGAACATAGGTGTCATGGTGAGGTGACTTGTCAATGGAGGGGAAGGAGGCATGGTTATCTTCCTTGAGCATTAAATTCCTATTTCATTAAATCTAGAAGTATTCCAGTCCAATCTCCTTCTAAAGCAGGTTAAAATAACCCTTTCTAAAGTCCAAAAACAATCTTTATCGAGTTTAAAAAGTTCCAATATAAGGTTTGGAAACTGCATTTTTGGGTTTGAAATTGACTCTTTTTGAACTGCATTTTGCACTTTTTGCACCCAATATTGACACTTTTGGAACGAATTTTGATAGTTTTTTAACCCAATAATGGCACATTTTGAATCGGGTTTCACACTTTCCAAAACTAAGATTGACATTTTTAGAATCTAACTATGCTAACTTTAGAAACCCAATATGTAAATTTTTAATCAGATTTAACAACATATTGTTCAGAACTTTAAATGTTGGCAACAAATCACTAAAAAGGCCATTAAATGAATAAGACACAACTAGATAATGATGTCATGCATTGAGAATACTACGAAGATAAAGAATTGTAGCACATTATTCAACAAACTAATTTCATATTTTTCACAATAGATCTAATATTGTTAACACCGTTAAGGTGTAGCAAAAAAGAACACAACTGATTTAACAAGTATGTGTCATTCTCAACATCACAATTATAGGTCTTGAAATTACATAGTTCCCTTCATCACTGGACACATGTTTTTCTTCTAAATTGTCCACAATCGTTGTGTTACTAGCATCATGTTATTGTGAAATGGCACTTCTCCATCTAATTACTGACACTGAGAAAGTCAATACACAAAAGGAAATTATGGATAGAAGTTGCCAAAAACCTATAGATGAAGATATGCCTTGATACACTTTGTTCCTTCCAGCCTTTCCCATGTTTATAATTGACCTTAACTTGTAATCGTGACTCTTTCCATTTCAATTCGTGAGTCATTCACGTGTATCCCTCTATGCAACCCATGGTTAGATGATCACAAGATGTATTCACAGGTTCCCTTCATAGCAGTCGCAATCCATTCGCAACCTGCCAATATATGCACCTGTGGTTACATTAATCAAAAAATTAAAAAAATTAAAACATGATTAGTTAGGGACAGTTGGGTTTGAAATCATAACGTCCCCAACCTCCCTAACCATATTAACCTTTGTAACTCCCCCTAATCACCAAGTATAAATAGAGGGGAGGGGTATAGGTTGAGGATCCAAAGGTTATGCTAGAGGAATCATCAGGACCTATTGCGTTCTAGGTCAACCTCAAGGAATTACATTTGAACAACCTGTTTCCATGATATTTTCTGTTTAGATGACCTTTGGGGTGTATTACATCCAAGTAACCTATGTACCACCCCAGGTCTCATTTTTACACTCGGACAACTCATGGGAATTATTACATCCTAATAACCTACGTACCACCCCAGGTCTCATGTTTACATTCCGATAACTTGTCTCAGTATTGATTATGTCGAAGGAAAACCTATGAGCTTCACCAGGATAGATTACATCTGAGGACAGCCTACAGGACTGATTACATCTGAGGAAAACCTACAGGATTGATTGCATGCGAGCATCCTGCTTCACCGAGATTTTTCCTTCCTAGAAAACGTGTCTCATTTCCTATGTGAGATATTATGCTTCTGTAACATATCAGGACTAATTACATCCAAGGATAACCTGCGAGCTTCGTCGAGACTGATTACATCCAAGGAGAACCTACAAGGTTTATTACGTTTGAGCAACCTATGAGCTTCACTAGGATTTTACACTCAGACAACATGTTTCTCTAGCTAGCTAGAACGCATCACTCCCTCTTTCGATGGATCTCGATCTGGATCACACAAAGTCTTTCTCTGAAGTACTCAAACTTCACTTTTGCAAGAGGCTTAATCAACACATCGGTTATCTGCTCATATATTCCCATGTACTAGAGCTTCACTACTCCTCTCTGCACCATATCCCTGATACAGTGGAACTTGATCTCGATGTGCTTTGACTTGTCATGGAACACAGGATTTTTCGACAACTTCACGCAACTATGATTGTCGTAGAAGATACAAGTCACATCCAACTAGAGATCAAACAAGTCAGACAATAGCTTTCGAAGCCACACTGCATTGCAACTAAACAAGCAAGTGGCAACATATTTTTCCTTGGTTGTACTCAGTGCCACACATGATTGTTTCCTGTTGAACCAGGAGATCATGTCAGATCCCAAACTAAAGTAGCAAGCTAATGTGATCTTCCTGTTAGTGGTGCTACCTACTCAATCTGAATCAACATAACCATGTAGGTTAATATTCTGATTCGCATCATATTTGAGCCCATAATCCTTTGTACCTTTTAGGTACCTCGGTATATGCTTTACATATATCAGGTGAAAAAGTCTCAGATCTGCCAGGAACTGGCTCAACGTGCTTACCACAAAGCATATGTCTGGTCTCATATTCATTAGATACATCAATGAGCCAATTATCTGATGATACATCATGGCATAAACCATCTCAGATGAAGCATCACTTAGAAGCTTCAAGTTATATGCCATAGGTGTGGCCATTTCCTTGCAGTCCATCATTCTGAATCTCTTCAGAATCTCCACTACATATTTTCCTTGACCAAGGAAGTTCCCATATGTACTCAGCCACACCTCCATTCCTAAGAAGTAGTGCATCATACCTAGGCCTTTCATCTTGAACTCTATAGCAAGTCTCCTCTTTGCATATTTAATGAGTTCCTCATCACCTGTCATAAACAAGTCATTGACATATAGCAGGAGTATCACTCGTCTTCCATATTCCACCTTGAAGTAGAGGTTGGAATCCACTTTACTCTTGGTAAATCCTAAGCTCATCAAGAAGCTATGCATCATGCCTTACCATGTCCTCGGTGCTTGTTTCAATCCATACAAGGCCTTATTCAATTTGCACTCATGGGTCCTACTATCATGTGTCTTGAATCCCAATGGTTATTCTACGTACACTTCCTCCTCGACTACACCATTCAAGAAAGTTGTCTTGACATCCATCTAGTGTATTTTCCATTTCATAACTGCTGCCAAAGCAAGTATGGTCATAATGGAAGTGTACCTTTCCATGGGTGCACATGTATCTTCATAGTCTATGCCTTATTTATGTGAGAAGCCTCATGCTACGAATGTCACCTTATATTTCTCAATGTTGCCATCTGCAACATGCTTGATCTTGTAGATCCACTTCGAACTCACGACAGACTTGTTTTCTGGTCTTGGAACAATCTCCCAAACATCATTCTTCATGATTGACAAATATTCCTTGATCATCGCATCCTTCCATTCTTTATTTTTTGTAGCCTCTCCATAGGTGGAAGGTTCTATGTCAATGATGTCACACAGCAGAGAAACATAGCTATTGTAGGGATTTTCCCTTTTTCTCTCTCTATGTATTCCCTCTAGAGCACCATACCTTTTAGCTTCTCATATGAGCTCTCATGCCCATGTTGGTTTCCTCTTGTGGAGTCCTCAAGGAATGTCTCTACCGACTCTTGTGGTTCTGTCATGCTGTGATATCCATGGTTCTCTGGAATTGCTTCTCCAATTTCCATATCTCGGCCTCTCGTCTCTCCAGGTTCCTCAACTTCTTGAATGGGTTTCCTCTTGGATTTGAAGTATGTCGAGTCTTCATCAAAGGTTACATCTCTACTGATTTTGATCTTCTTGAATCATGGGCAGTATATTTGGTAGGCATTTGATGTATCACTTTGTCCTACGAATATACCCTTCCTCCCAGAAGGATCGAGCTTGGACCTTTTCTCCTTTGGGATATGTATGTACACCAGGCAGCCAAATATTCTCAGATGGTTGACTTTTGGTTTCTCTCCTAATAAATCCTCTTCAGGAGTCTTATTTTCAAGTAGATGATTAGGAGTACGGTTTTGTAGATACACAATTGTTCTTGTTGCCTCTACCCAAAGGTGCATAGGAACATCCTGATCATGCAGCATATCTTTTGTTGCCTACATGATGGTTTGGTTCTTTCATTTCGCAACCCCATTCTGTTGAGGATTGTATGGAGTGCTCAACTCCCTCTTAATCTCAAACTCTCTGTAGAGTTCCTTGAATTATTCCAAAGTGAACTCTCTACAACACATATTTCATTAAAATTGGAAACTTTTTATTACAAAAACATAACCAGAATTGAATTTTTTGGTTATTTTCAAATTCTAGATCCATAGTTTAATTCTAAATTTAATGAAATATGTGTTCTACCATTATTTGACCGTAGAGTCTTGTTCTTCCTATCTGTTTGGTTCTCAACCAAGGATTTATATTCCTTGAACGTACTGAAAACTTCACTTTTCCCTTTCAAGAAATATATCCAAGTCTTACGTGAGAAATCATCTATAAAGGAAACATAGTATACATGCCTGCTTAATGAACTAGAGGACATGGGTCCACATACATCGAGGTGTACTATCTCCAGAATTCCTTTATCCTTTCTCTCACTACTGGGAAATGTCTTCTTCGCATTCTTTCCTTGTGCACATCCTTTGAAAATGCCTTCATTCTTTTCCTAGATCTCTGGCGGTCCTGAGACTACTTTGCTTTCCATCGGTAGTGCTCTATAGTGCACGTGTGCAAGCCTTCTGTGCCATAGTTCACTTGGTTCAATCAACTCAAGAACCAGTGCTTTTTTAGGATGTCCCTTTAGCTTGTACAAGCCTTCGTCTTCTTCTCCCATCATTGTTGCGTCCTCTATTTTCTTTCCTCTGGGCCACATCAAAACTTGGACATCGACAAAAGAAACCATAATCCCTTTTGCATCTAGTGCAAAAATGGAGAGAATATTCTTCTTCAATCCTGGAACATATAGCACATCCTTCATCTTTAAATATTTCCCGGAGTCAAGCTTGTTTGAAGCTTCTCCACTCCCTTTTATGGGGTAATTATAGTCATCCCCAAGTTTCACCTTGTGAGATGAGTCATGTTCAAACATATTAACGAATGATTCCTTGTATCCCGTCATATGTTTAGAAGCTCCACTATCCACAATCCAATCATTTCTTATGTGTGAGATAGTTCCAGTAAGTGTTGATATTAGCACATACTCTTCATCTAAATCATCCTTCTCCCATCTGAATCTTTTGTTTGTTGGTTCATCATCTTCGACAACATGAACATGGTGTCTTATTTTCCTAATGGGACAATATCTTGCAAAGTGTCCCTTTTCATCACAAGTATAGCATTGAACATTTAAAGTATCTATTTTGGTATTCTTTTGTTTCTTGTCCTTATTCTTGTTGTGATGAAAGTTCTTCTTCTTCTCCTTCTTGAAGTTCTTTCTGGTGTGAATTGTGAGAGATTGATCGTCAGATGCTCCCATCTGTTCTTCTCTTGTCACAAGTCTAGATTCTTCTTGTGCACATTCTTCTCGAAGTCTCCTGAAAGAGATCAGCTTCCTTCTTTCACAAATCCCTTAAATGAATGAGTCCCATGATCTAGGGAGACCATTCAAGGTAGTCATTACAATTTCTCCTTGTTCGACATTTTCTTCAACCACTTCAAGTTGTTCTTTGATTTGGGCAACCCTTGTGAAGTAAGACTTTATAGTCTCGGAGTTTTGTATCTTCACATTTCAATTGGTTCCTCAAAGTCATCTTCTAGTTGATGTTCTTTCCTTCAAACATCTTTGTCAAAGCATCATACACTTCCTTCAGTGTCTTGAATGAAGACACATGGGGATGAGGTGATCCTTAATAGAATCTACAATGATTCTATTAGTTTTTAGATATGATTCTCTTATGAGAAGCCTTATCCTCATCTCCCTCTGGTTCTGGAACTTCTCCATTGATGTACTGATCAAAATCATTCTCTTCAAGGATCGAAGAGATTCTGTACTTCCATGCTCAGAAGTTATCATCCCTTCCAAGATTGTCCTCAAGATGAGTATGATGAGTCATCTTTTCAAATGAGAACCTCAAATGGAAATAGCAAGGATTTAGATCTTACCAATTTGAGGTGTCTGACTTGGTTCCAGAGCTAGCTAACTTAGGGTTTGTTAGAGAAACCCTAATTTTCCAAACTTGGAGTTTGGGAATTCTGTTTGGATAGAAAGATGCGCCCCCTTGAGATGAGTTTCTCAGCTAGGTCACTTTTTTCAAACTAAGATGGGAAGCCTCCAAAACTTGATGCCCTAGTTCCTCTCGGCCCTAGTGACAGGGTCAAAAATTAAAATTATGAAATTATGAAATTGCTTCCACCAAAAGATGCACCCTACTGAGGCAAGTTATCATAGAACTCTTTTCTTGATGATCTATGGAGAGAACACCTTGAACTAGGAATCCCTAGTTTTCCCAGCTGCACGGTGCCTTCTTTCAGAGAGGCTCTAATACCATGCTAGTTTTTCTAGATATTATTAGCTTGATTAGGATTTTTGTCTGAAATAATAACAAGTATAGCTAGATGCATAAGATATAAGAGATACACAATACCCCAAATATTTTCACTGAGAAAACCATAAAGAACAAAACACCGCAAAATTCCTTAGAATAGTAAGATGATTGAAAGCAGTAATAAGAAGTGTTCAGCAACTATTTGTCTCTCCTCCCTTTGTCTCTCTTTCTCTCTCATGCGAACTTGAGAGTGTGAGGTGTGTATAAACGAGGGAGAGCGCCTCCCCTCCTTATTTATACCTTTTAAGTGGCTGACCAAACATAAGACTGGGGCCCACTTGTCTTCCCTAACAGGGCCGATTTCTCCCAGAGAGACTCCAAATACACATTACATGATGTTACACTGGGGACTATTGCCCTGACTTACAATGGAGGTTGTAGCTCAATGTCTAGACACAATTAAGACATCCCGCAAGGGGATAAACACATCCCCAATTGGGGTACAACAATATACAATGATAATATACATCATAAAATATTCCGAAGTTACAAATACCTCAACAAGTATGGCATTATATTTGCAAAGATTAATTCTTTTAGTCATCAAAAATCAATATCAATCTTGATTTAATTTAGAAATTTTGATTGCTTATTCATTTCAACTTTCGTCTTTTGACAGATGGATGAGTGGATTTCATATAGTTTTAACTCTACACTTATTAACTGAATTTTGAGTGGATTGGATTTTTCCGTTAATTAGTTTTAAAGTTTTTTGTCATGTTTTTAATTTTGAATAAAAGGGCCTAATTCATTAAAAGTCTTATTTATTCTTAGAAATAACTTTTACATCACAAATCATAATTTAAAAGAGAGATACATTTTTTAGTAACTAATTCTCTCTTTTCATCTCAGATGTGATATAGTTGTCGCATATTTATTGAAGTAAGATTTTGATTTATTTAAGGTTGAGTTTTTCTTTTTAATCTCTATCTATTTTTAGATGTCATGTTTTGATTGGTTTTATTTTTCAAGTATGCTAGGTTGCTTTTAATTGGTTTGCTTGTTTAACATTCTCAAAAGGGGTGTTGTAAATAAATAATATTATAATGCCACATTGCTTGGTGTGGATATGTCTCTCTACTAATCAACCTGATATCTTTATGGGGAATCATTATAAGAAGTTTCTTGTTGTATCAAATATTTTTACTATAACAAAATCACTCCTGGCCTTTAAACATTTCTTATGAACTTATCCAATCAGTTGGTTGAACTCTTAATTATTATTTTCAGATTTTATTTTGCGAATGATATCATTAGCTAGGCAAGTTAGCATGCCAAGAAGTTTTTCTAACAAAAACTTTTCAATCAATTGCATTAGCCATCCTTGGGCCTTCCATGTTATTTAAGGAGTTTTTATCTTGGTTATTTTGCCCATCCATTAGAATGAACTTGTTAGTAAACAAATAAATTAAAAATTTTGATTGAAGAATAAGAGGTCTTTGAATATAGCCGACCTAATCATGATCATCAGCCTTGTCAGGGATAACTTCATTTATGATTGCGATGGTGATGGCTCTTGGTCATAAGATCAAGGGACGAGAGGTCTCATCACAAGCCGACCTATTTATCTATGGCAGTTCTCGTGAATGTTGTTGTCAATATCTGGTTACTAGGCCAGGATAGTAGTCTTGAATCATAAATCTAATTAGTTTTAAAAAAAAAATTATGTTTCAGTTATTTAAGTCTAATGTATGGGGAATTTAATCTTTGTATCTTCTTAGGGTGTGGAGGTCATATCTTTATGTCGATGTTATTTGATTATCTTTAGCTATTGAGGAAACATTCTTGATGAGGTTTATTTGTTGTGCATATATTTCAAAGGCATTCATCTTTATGAAGTCTCTGAATAATATTTGGGATAATTCATTTGATTGTGACGGAACTTTAAGTTCAAACTTTACTATATAGGCTAGTGATACGAGAATGTCATATGGTGTGAAATTTGATATTGCAGAAAAACCTTGATTCCGTTTTCCTATAATCTTCAGGTAAACATACAAAGATAATTGGTTCGCCTAGCATGTCGCCATTTGTTAACACCCCAACAACTCCCCTTTATTTGTGCAAAATAAAGGGACCGCCACCCCCCCTCCCCATTAGAATTTTGTAAGTATTTGGTTTTAGTTTTCCTTCATCTTATCTCTCTTGCTTTGGTAGGTGCTTTCTTAGCTTTCATTGTATAAGGATTTGGTGATTTGGATATCTTTGTTGTTGGCGTATTTTTTATGGACAACACCTACTTAGTCTTACTTGAGCTTATTTGAGCTAATCATATCCTTTGGTTTGGATTGGTTGGATTTATATGGTGCTTCGACAATTTTAACAAATTTTGGTGTATCGATGCATTTGCGAATTAACGACTAGTTTGGTATATCATAGTTAATTAACTAAAAGCTCAATTTTAATAATTATGATTTACATCTTGAAAGAGTTTATATCAAATTACAGGACCATACTTTTATTTTTGAATTGGAATGATCCATTCACTTTTGCAAGCCTTTAACATTTGATTAAAATTCTAAATTTTTATGATTTTGAGATAAAATTATGAAATTTTATTAAGGCTAATTTGATTTTCATTCCACTAGACATTGAAAAAGCATATGTTTAGTTTTCAATTAACACAATGATGTATTAAAGATAGATAATATGAATCTTTATATGTTATCTATTTATTTTTAACCTACGTTAATAATTATATACTTGAAAAAACAAATTAAAATAAATATTAATTTATACTTAAACTTTTAAAGTTTATGATAGGTTTCTTCTTATTTTAAATCAAACATCAAGTTAACCTTTTGTTATATATATATATATAATTTGTTTCTTTAAAATAATATAAAAAATATATGGTAGAAGAAAGAAAGGACAATAACTTTATAAAATGAAACACAGCTTTAGTCATATTCAAAGAGAAATGATTCATATTAAAGGATTGTCTTCTCAATTATATCAATTTGATTATTTGAAGTGATGTGTGTTGAAATAATTTAAGAGTTCAATATATTGACATACTCCACATTTAAGACAGAGCAATTCCTATTTTATTCTTTCACCATGTGAACACCTCTTTTAAAAGAGTTGTAAATGAGACATGCGCCACTCATGATAACGCTTTTGGGTTGATTGATATATTGTTTAACCATTAAGGAAACCTATAGCCATCTTAAAATTATTTGATCATGGTTTTTCTTAGTTTAATGAAAGCTTGTTATAATATTCATTTTTATAAAAGCATTTGAGACTTACGTTGTGATTGATTTTCACAGTAATATTATGACATGGATTACAACACGTGCTTTTCGTTGATGGTCTTATATTTGAGAAAACCATATGAACATGTCACGGAGGTTATGGAGCATAGACATGCTTAACATTAAGGTGCAATCGTTGTAAAGGGAAATATTATTCATCATTTAAATTAATCATGTCTCTTATTTTTATGAATTGGTGTTATTTGTTTATAATTAATATTTGTTTGTTTGTGTTTTTATTTGCATGGTATTATTTTTAATGTGTAAATTTGTGGTGGGGAATCGAATTACTACACAGAAATTAAAAGCGATTTGATCAATCATTGCGCATAAGCATCAATTGATCGCAGAAATCATTCGAGAGTTTGTTGAGGAACACGATCATGCTCCAGAATTATCATAATGAAAAGATCACAAAATGGATCGCGCACCAGTTGGAAGAGGCAATTTTGCGGGACTTATATATATATATATCCCTTTGTATCTTTTATATATATATCCCCACATACATAAGATACAAGGGGATATATATATATATATCCCCTTGTATCTTATGAAAGAATAAAGAGAATCGTGATTCAATAGAAATCAAATTCTAAAGATACCAGTATATCGTGTTATGGACAAACTGGAGTTGAAAAAAATTCCCCACGGTCTAGACATGTAGCAATTGTTGATAAAGAGCCTTTTAGATTATGAATATATATATATATATATCCCCTTGTATCTTATGATCATATTAACAAATATTTTATGTTCACCTTTCAAATTAGTGTTATTTCTAGATCTATTTCAATGGTTATAAACTGCATATGATGATTAACTTTTAATATCATTATTGTGAATGGTATAATTACTTAAGAGATTATGTTCTAAATCTTGTAGATTATTCTCAGGTTAGTTCATGTATATGATCATCTTATATTCAGATTTAAAAATGACATTGTTAATCTTTCAAACTTGCTTCTACAGGATAGATTATGTAGAACAAAATTTTGTTTTAAATTAGAATTTTAGTTTTATTTCATAATTGGAAGATACAAGTTAGCAGCTGTTAAAATCGTGTTCAGTTTTAACAGCTCTTAAAACTGTGTGTTTTCAGCTATTGAAATTTGTATTATAGATTAATTAGGGATGATTAGTTTTTATTATTTTCTTTAAATTAGTCAATTCAATTATGAGACTCTCTTGTTGAGGGCAAATCATAGGGTAGCAAGACCCAAACCTATCAGGGATAGCTATTTCAAACATACACAGGGTTTTGTTAAGCACCTTGTATAGGTTATTTCTCCTCGGTTGGCCATAGTCAAAAAATATGGCCAACAAATCTTCATAAACATTTAGCAACCAATCCCAACATGATAATAGCTATAAACATACTTGATATTGATTAAGATGTGTTATCTCCTCAAATAAAATAGTCAAGTTTGTTTATTTTAGGTGATAGAGGAAGTCATTGAAAAATAAATTTCTAAATTTATTTTGGCTCATTTTTTAGAGCTTTAGGTATGTAATAAAGTTTTAAAAACATTGGATTTTGTTTTTTCTTCAAAAAGGTCAAAACTCAAGTTTTTGTGGCTTAAGCGGACATTTCAACTATTCATTAGCCGTCGAAAACTTAGCTTTCGGCAGTTTAAATGTAAAATTTGGGGCTATCTTAGCCACTGAAATTGTAGGTTTTTCAAACGATAAACTGCCTTGGGAAAAACTATATTTTATCAGCCACGGAGAGGTTGTTTTAAATGCTCAAATAGTCGATTGAAAACTAGACATCCTCAGATTTCCAATGGCACTTTCAGATCTGCATTTAGAGCTCAGGAAGGTAGTCAAAAGTCCCCTGCAAGATGAGGTAGCGTTTTTCAGAAATGTGGCGTTTTAACTATGCTAAGTCATCATTTTCAAATGATGATCCTGGGCGAATGGAGGATCATTTTGAGAAACGTTCAGATAATTTTGTGTCTGAGATGTCAAATAACAATAACCTCTCTCATTTTTCCTACAGGTGCCACATATTGGGAGAATGGAATCCATCTCTGATCCCTAAATTTCAGATCTCAGAATTCCCCTATTTGACACATGTTTTTGAAATACATATGTCAAGAAAATGAAAATGAATCTCAAATAACTGAGAGAGGTTTATTCTCATAACAAACCAAAGAAAAATAACCTCTCTCATTTTTCCTACAGGTATCACATATTGGTATAATCGAATCCATCTTTGAGCCCTAAATTTTAGATCTCAGAATTCCCCTGTTTGACACATGTTTTTGAAATACATATGTCGAACAAATGAAAATGAATCTCAAATAACTGAGAGAGTTTTTTTTCTCATAACAAACCAAAGAACAATAAATTCTCTCAGTTTTCCTATAGGTGTCACAGATTGGGAGAATCGAATCCATCTTTGAGCCCTAAATTTCAGATCTCAGAATTCCCCTGTTTGACACATGTTTTTGAAATACATATGTCGAGAAAATGAAAACGAATCTCAAATAAGTGAGAGAGGTGTTTACTCATAACAAACCAAAGAACAATAACCTCTCTCATGTTTCCAAAATATGTTTTTATTTGAGATATATAGGTCAATATCTGAGCATCATATTTCCAAAAAATTCTGCATTTTCCAGCCACCTCACAAATTCAGATTTGAGATAGGAAAAGAGGTTATCAAATCCATCTTTTGAGGATCTTGAAACTGATTTGTAAAACTTATTTAAGCTCATTGAAGAATCATTGTATGGGGGTTCAAATTTGGAGGCTCTTAGACACTTTTTGTACTCAAGCTTCTCATGTTCTTGTCAAATAATACAAGCTCTTTTGCCATTATATGTTCAAATTACATCTTCTTTTTGTTCTGTACTTGTACTTGGATATTGTGTTCATGATTATTCTTTTTGTCTAATACCAGATAGTTGTCATCCTATCTCTGTTTTGATGAGTTAAATTGCAAGTATCATTTCCTTGTTATGATTAGCCATTCATATGTAAGTGTTTTATGTATGAATCTCCCAGCATAGTGAGAATTCTTCATTTATTCACCTTTATTACAAGCCCTCTGAACAGTGATAGTTAGAAGCCTTGTTTATTTGGTTGAGTTTATGCATGTCTTGAGTGAGTGAGGTATAATTAGTCATCTGACTTGATCCATTGAATAAAATATTGAGATTATAGTTAAGTTATCAGGCTTCTTCGAGCTACAACCTAGAAGGACTCCTGAAGAGCTAACAAGATGATTATCAACCAAACTATCATCATGAAATTATTTTTCTAAGGATCCCTCTAAATATTCCTCACAAATGATTGTGTTTGAATGGATAGTAAAGACGTGGCCTATTACTATTCAATTCTACTTTTTCAACATGACATTTGATTGCTAGTCAATTACCAATAAGAACGTGGTGTTATATCTAGTCAATTCTACAAAATGAACATGGTATTTAACTAGGAAATTATTAGTGTATATAAAATACCACTTAGGCTTGTTTCGATTAGAGATAAATATGGGTATTTTCAAGAGATGAGTTAGGATTTTCTACAAGGAAAGATTCTTCATTTGATCTCCCAAACTACAAGCTATGTCTAAATTCCCATATGTTCCTTCTGAAAAATGCGGAGGCAAGACATTTAAAATGGTATTTTGTAGATTCCTTTCAACCTCTACTTGAGGTTTGAAAGAAATATTACTAATATAGGCCATCACTTCCTTGTTTATCGAAGGGTTATTCATGAGATCAATCAAGGGGACATGGGAAACTAGTTTAGAAGAATAATCATTTAATTGATGGACATTTTCTAAGGATACCTTAGGGGATTCCGAAATTGGCCCATCAATAATGGATTCCTCTTTCAAGGATACATTATCAAGAACATCTAAGGATGGACTATGATTTTCAATTATAGCTTGATCATGTGTTACTTCATCGTTGTCTTTGGAATTCATAAGATCTAGGAAGAGCTCAAATTTATCCAAGATGATACATTTCTTCCTAAAAAGATTGATTAAATATGACAATGACTCTTAATGAGCATTGATCTCATGAAGGACGGGCTTAGAAGGGTTAATTTTATAGTGTTGTGTTATATTGTCAATTGTACTTTTCCTCATTTCACAAATATGAACCCAAACATCATCATCATTTAATCTTTCCCATTGATCATCAAAATCCATCCAAAAATCTTGGAAGACCATAAGAAAGGCACAAAATGAGGATATGCTCTTTGGGAAAATCCTATAATACCACTTTCCCCATACATCCTAATTGAAAGGGAAAACATCTTTATGACTTTATCTTCATTAATCAAATGGTGCTTTACAACAAAGTCAAGGAAGTTTTTAACAAATTCTATAAGTTCATAATTATGATGCCCATAAAACCTAGGAGCATGCTTTTTCCATATATTGTAATGCAATTTATGACAATATTCTAGAATATAAGTAAAGTCTAAAGGAACAAGAGTTTCCTCCCAATGTCTATAAGAGAGATCCAATCTTCATATCTAAGACAAAATTAATCCCAGTGGAGTCACCTTTAGGTGATCTTTCCTTAGTGAAGTCAAGATGTGGAGTCACGAAATGAAGATATTATCTTTACCACAAGATATTGTTGAAGGATTAACCAAGTAAGGCCTTCTTTCCCTAGCAACGGTTCCAAAAATGCTAATACATAACCTAACAGCTATGAGATAAGCAAGTGAATCGACTTCTAAACCATCACAACTATGGGATCCTAACCCAATGTGTCACTAACAGAAAGGAACCCACTCTTTAGGCTTCTCAAGCTCAGTAGGGAAGGAACCTAAACTAACCAAAGGAGAGACCATGACTAGGCTTTCAATAAGGCTATTCAGAAAAAGGCCTATCTATCCCTAGGTACTCACCTATCTATATTTTTAAATTAATGTGTCAATTAAAGATATTCAATGCAATTTAGCAAACATAACTTTATGAGACAACCAATGCTATGAAAAGTAAATGACATAGGATGAAAATAAGATATACAAACTGGAAAAATAAAAGGGTAAATATTCCCAAACCCAAGTCTTATAAGCCACAAGGAGGGTCAATTTGTTGTATCCCTTCGATCTATGTGCGAGGTCTAATGATGACACTCAAACCAACATCTTAGTGACATCTTAGAGCATTAACCATGGAGGATTACGACCATACCTTTGGCCAAGCCACCCAACTACCCAGATATGTGAAGAGTAGTCTTTCCAAATGTTGTTTCTATGCAACAACAAGATGACCGAATGGTTGGTTTCAGGATTCCTAAGGAGTCCCCGATATATGCAAGGTACGTGGGTTCTAATGTTTGATGTCATAATGCAATTCCATCATTGATCTTGACCAACCAAGGTTCCTTAATCTTTACTTTTGACATTAACAATGATTTTCCTATCGATCTCCCTAATGACATTAACACTATATGGGTAATTGTTAATTTGCAATACTCACCAAACTTCTTAGAGATCATTTTTCCATAGCTCTTACTCCTTAAAACCTTTTTTTACACATTAGTTCACTTCTCAATAAGTATATATAACATTTATAATACATCATATTCTTGCACAACATTTCAACAATAATAATTAATCAATGCGACAAAGTGCTTGGTACCTACTTTCAATGTTGCCATCATTGTGCTATACCCATTTGTGTGTTTAGTAAGTCAAACAATCTAACAACTTGGCTCATTAATCAATCTTGGTGAAATTCCTTTATATGTTACTTGACAAAACTCCATAGTAAACTTGCCTTCAAACTTGTCAATGAGCCCAACCACATTACTCATCCTTATCAAGTTCCTAACACCAAGATGTCTGAACGTTTGATGCCCGATTGTGAGCCTATGATCAATCTTAACCCCATGAGCGTCCCTAGCCTTCACCTCTAGCACTGACACAGCCTTCGATATTAATCTTATGATCAATGACAAGATTGGCTAGGTTGAACAACATCCCATATTGGATGGATGTGATAAATGTCTTGTCATTCTTTTACAATACCCACTTGACAAGTTGTTAATGTCTAGAAGATACAGTACATTGTCAATGTCCTTCAATGTCCTTCATTTCATCGATCTACAATCTTAAGAGCAAAGGTATTTTTTAGGGGTGAAATTTAGCCAGTCACTATTTTTAGGACTTTTTTTAGAAAATAAATTCATTAATTAATAATTTGTACTAAAAAAAAATTACTATTGTCACATAAAAATATTATTTTCATAAATAATATTCATCAAAGCTTACTAAAACAAGTTTTAAAAATATGTTTTTCATAAATAATATTCATCAAAGCTTACTAAAACAAGTTTTAACATTAAATTATATGTTTCTTATTTATTTATATACATGATTTTTTGAATTCAAAATAATTATCTAAAATACTCTAATTAAGTATACTACTTAATCCTTTAAAATACTGTCAGTAACACCGTTCTAACCACTGTTATTTAAAGTATCTCACTTAGCCAAACACCTCACCTTCCATCGAGGAGACTTTGACATTTTCTTCCTTTTTCAATTTGAGCAGTAGCTTTTCACGTCTCCTTTATTGATATGAGATCATCAACTTTATGCTGCTACTTGTTGATTTGTGAGCCCAGCAGTCCAGTCGAGGACCTTTATGAATACAATCTTGACCTTCATGCCAACTTCTTTATGGACATCCATTTCTAGCTTTAATGTAGCATTCTTCATGTCAACATGTTATTGTCTAGAGACTTGGCTACGTTTTCCAGAGACGAGAGTCTAAACAGGTGACCGGTTTTTTTTTTTTTTATCAGTTTCTGGTTATGAATTTTTATGAAATTTCAAAATATTTAAAAATATTACTAGATTTTATAGTCTGATGGGTTTTTGTGTTAATAGATTTCAGTTCTATTCTTAAAATGGCCCAACAAACCAAAAAAAATTACAAATTTTATAAGTTAAATTCACCATATTCCAAAGAAAAGAATCAACCTAAAAGTCAAAATCGTCCCCTGTTTAACAGTCAAGGACCTTTATGAATACCATCTTGACCTTCGTGCCAAGTTCTTTATGGACATCCACTTCTCGCTTTCCTGTAGCATTCTTCCTGTCAACATGTTGGTGTCTAGAGACTTGACTACGTTTTCTAGAGATATCACTAGAGCTTCAACTCTACCGTGATTGGACAAGCTGTCAAATATGATGTCAACTTGTGATTCCTCATGGATCTTCACAGAAGGCAACTGCTCGACCGACTTCCTCATGTGATCTAAATGTCGATTCACCACTTTTCAGCAAGAGCTTGCCACACTTGCTTCACCGATTTATGCACAGTGTATACAATATAATACAAAATAATTGTCTATAGATTAGTAGATTAGTTGGTGATAACGTGTATTATTAAGTACATTTTGTAATAATGGTAGCGGTTGAAACAACCTTGTTATCATGTGAATATGAGGCTGAACTAGTTGTTGATTTTCTCAGATAAAAAACAAAATAATCAAGGTTTAAACAATAAATACAACTCACTTTGATTTCTCTCAAGAGTTTCTCATCCCTGACCCACCCAAATCCCGTTGTCATAATTCTTTACATAAAACCATCTCCCACTCAGTTTGATTTCTGTAATTACCATTTCTATGGAGTTCTCATCCCTCCCTCTCACACAACTCCCATGCATTGTGTTGAACTCCACAACTCCCATTGAATACCAATTCTCTGACTTGCACGTCTTTAACACCTAGATCACCAAGAACATTACCCACTTGATTCCACTCAGCGCACTAGCACTGACACAACCACTTCTGCACAACAATACTATACTAAAGTGAAGGTGAAAATAGTGCTTTTAATTTATCACAAAGATATGGGCGTTTTCCTAGTAGCTCTAAGCTGGGGCTTTCTAGATTTCTGTTTATATTGTTCTGTAACACATGATGCAAATATGCAAAGTAACAACCTTCATGTACAACTTAACACACACAATGTGCACAAAATTTGTCAACAGCCCTCCTTTGTGGAGCAAAGACTGCCATTTTATAAGGCAGATTAAAATAAGTCTTTAAAATGATAAAAAAATATGTCGAGATATTCCACAAGGTCTAGACGAATACAACCAGCGTCATATAGAATTTTATGTTCAGGCAAGCAATAATTCAACCTGGTCAAATACGGCATGAAGCAGATCATTAAATAATTTATCACAGACAACAATGACAAGTTATTTCTGCTCTTTCAAGAATTCAGATAACTAGCACCCACCCCAGATATGGAGAGAAGCCCTGAGCAACGATGTTTAAGTTTAACTGAATAGAAAAAGAATCAAATTTGTGAAGTAGGGCCAATATCAGCATTCTGGGAAAAAAACACAAGCAACCATTTTCTGTAGGCACAATCAACTCTATCTACTATTGGAATAAAAAAGATACATATACTATTTGAAGAAAAACAAATGCATTCTAAGTCACTCAAATACAATCTTGTCTAGGTCACTTAGTTATCCAGTATTCTTCTCAAGGCAAGGACACTTAAAAATATCCATGTCCATAACAAACTATAGACACCATTGTGGTCCAGATAAAGAACAAAAGAAAATGTTCAAGGAAGAACTAGCAATAAAATGCCAATGGAAAGGGCATACAAGAGTGCCATTCATGTTGAAAAGCTCTGGAAGTGAGTCATGGAAAAACAAGAAACATGCCCTGATTATTCCATAAGGTATCCATAATGATAGATGCCAGAGGAACACTTCAATGCTCAATATCAACTTTTATTAATATACAAGATATTTGTACAGTCAAATCAACCTTAATGCAATAGCTGGTTCCGGAACCTTGGTGATGTTCCTGACAAGACTACCAGCTCCTCTACCCTTATTAACATAGACAAATGTAAAAAGCCTTGGGAGCTATTCTTGGGAAAGGAACAAAACAGCATAAACCTTAATCAGAAAGATGATTAAAAACTAAGAAGAATACAAGGACAAAACTTATCGAAGATATATACATATGAACAATATTCACTTTCTCTTGCCTTTAAGGGGCTAGGGATAGTGAAAAGAACAGTGAATGGCTAAAGCTGCAGGGTAAGGGATTGCTAAAACCAGCAAAAAACAACAGAACTTTGTGTTTTGGAAGACTGATGTCAAAGACAACGAAAGAATGGTAAATCTCTGAGTAACCCATAATCTGTTTCAGATAGTAGGAATCTTCTTACTGTATCTGCAATCGATTATGTGAACCCACCTGAACAGCTCCATCACAGATCTATCAAACGTATTTCATTTGCCTCTTTCCTGGTTCTAAATTACTCAGGAAAGTGAGAGAAAGCCCCATGGGAAATAATATCTGCTATGAGTACTTTCTTCAATATTTACCCTGACATTTTGGTTTTACGGGAGTGTTCACAGCAATGCTTGTGTACTGTGGATCTTTCCCCTTTTGGACTGACCTGAAATTGCTATTGCAAGGATCAACATCCAGCAACATCTGTACAACTTCTCTCATTGTTGGCCGCAGTGCCGGTAGTTTGGAAGTACAATGCACTGCTATTTTCAAGACTTTGATCATCTCTTCCTGAAACGAGTTGCAAATCTTTGAGTCGAGAGCTTCAACAGTATCTTTCTGGGAACATATCTTGTGTAAAATCCAGCATACAATATCCTTATTCTCGCCAAACCCTGGCTCAATTGGTTGCTTGCCAGTAACAAGCTCCAACAATACCACACCAAAACTGTAAACATCACTCTTTTCTGTAACGTTCAAAGAGTATGCATATTCTGCATAGCAAAAATGAATGTTTATGCAAGTTCTGAACCATTTAGGACAAATATAAACATACAAGTATAAATGAATTTTGAAAAAGGCTAGAATATATAACCGTGAAAGCTAGGAAAACCTTGAAAAATAACTGTAAGCGCAGGTGCAAACTAGGGAAGCACAGCACTAAGCTGAACATACCAGGAGCAATGTAGCCATGGGTGCCTGCAAAAGCTACAGTAGAATCACTTCCTCCACAAGCTTGAAGAATTTTGGCAATACCAAAATCAGCAATCTTTGCCTCGTAAAATTTATCCAGCAAAATATTGGTAGATTTTACATCTCTGTGAACAATTGCAGGTAGGCAATCATGATGAAGATATGCCAATCCATGAGCTGCTCCCAATGCAATCTTGTACCGTGTGGGCCAATCCAAATCCATACCGCTTCTTGTCAATGTCTTCTCTTCATCATTTTCATGCAAAGCATCAAACAAGTTTCCGTTTGGCATGTATTCATATACCAATAGATTTGAATTACCATTTGACAAATAACAATAAAGCTTAACAATATTTTTATGCCGAATTGTTCCCAAAATATCCACTTCTGCCTTTATCAATCTATCTAACCCATTTTGCTTATTGTTGTTTTTGTTCATTGTCCATATTCGCTTTACTGCTACAGTTTCATTGTTCTGCAAAGGGACACAATACACCTTGCCCGATCCACCACTTCCTATGACATTCTCTTCCTTTAAGAAAGCTTTGGAAATCTCTTCCTCAGAGAAGCTTAAATTCTGAAAAGATTTAAGAGTCCATGAAGAATTATCCCTTTCATCCATCAAATCAAGTTGATTTTGACGGTATCTTCGCTGAAAATGGATCAATCCAAACACAAGTAATAACAGTGCTGTGCCAACAATGAGCCCGGAGATAATTCCCATTTGTCTGGCTTCTTTCCCACGTTGAGAATCAGAACAAGTCTCCAGTATATCGTTATTATTATAATTATCATTTCCAGAGCTGTTAGCACAGAGTCCTGGATTTCCTGAAAAGCTTTGTCGGTTTACTCCATTGATGAGTGAATTTGGAACAGGCCCAGTTAACTCGTTATTGGAAAGATCGAGCGAACTGAGCTTCAGTGCACCAAAACTACTTGGAATTGAACCAGACAGTTTGTTGTTTGAAAGATTTAAGGAGTTCATATCATCAATATATCCCAGTGACTCTGGAATTGATCCTTGCAAGTTATTTTCTGCAAGATTAACAACAACCAAAGAACTGCAGGAACCGACTTCATCCGGTATGGATCCCTCTAACATGTTGTTCTGCAAATGCAGATCAGTCAACTTTCTCAAGTTGCCAATTTCCTTGGGTATTGGACCTGTAAAATTATTATTGTTTGCTTCAAGTTTGACCAATAAATTTGCCATGCCAATCTCCGGTACCAGAAGCCCAGAAAAGTGATTATTCTGAATATACAACTCTGCTAATTCCTTCACATTTGCGATCTCCGAACTAATTTCTCCAACAAAATTATTGAAGCTTAAATCAATAATGTTAACATTTGGCAATCCCCAGATTCCTTTGGGCACCGGACCACTCAGCTTGTTGTTATTTACTCTGAAGCGAACCAAAGTTTTGCAATCTCCATATGTATCAGGCAACTCTCCTGTAAAAAAGTTATCAAGCACCAGAAGTTTTTGCAGGTTTCCTCCTCTGCACATATCTTTTGGTAGCGTGCCACTAAACTGGTTCTCAGAAACGTCGATCAAGTTAAACTCGGATAGACTGCCAAGTTTCTGTGGTAGTGGGCCTGTAAAATTGTTCTGATACAGTGACAAATCTACAAGATACGGGAATTCCCCAAAGCTTTCAGGAATTTGACCTGACAGTTGATTCGTGTAGAGCTGAAAGGAGACGAGGTTTCTTAAATTCCCAACCTCCTCTGGAATATTTCCGCTAAGCATATTCTTTGATGCATCAAAGTATTGCAGAAATGTAAGATTACCCAGCTCTTGAGGTATATTTCCACTAAGATTGTTGTCGTACAGCTCCAACTGGTGAAGTTTGCTGAGTTTGGAAAGTTCCCTTGGAATAGATCCATGGAGATTATTGGTAGAGAGATCCAGCAGGCCCAGATCTGTAAAATTTAAGATAAAACTCGGAATTTCTCCTACCAAATTGCAGGAAGCCAGGTAAAGCAGATTGAGCTTTTGTAAATTCATGAGCTGTTCAGGTATTTTTCCTGAATTGAATGGATTATTTGCCAGGCTCAGGGACGTCAACTCTGGTAAATTTCCCACAGAGACAGGGAATGGACCTGTGAAGTTGTTGATTGACAAATCTAGAATTTGCAGGGATTTCAATGGAGAGAAGTCTGGTAAAGTACCAGACAAAGAATTGCTGGTAAGATTCAAGTATTCAAGCTTGTTGCAATTCATAAGGGCCAATGGCAGATTCCCATATAGGTAATTGAGACCCAGTTGAAGTTTCTTCAAGTTGCTCACACCGCATATATTGGAGGGAAAAGTGCCATTCAGAAATTTGGTTTCAAGTATGATTTCAGTGACCATACCTGTAGAATTGTCGCAGGTAATTCCATCCCAATTGCAAGGCGCATCGATGGAGTCTTCCCAGTTTTTCATAGAATTATGAGGATCTTTCAAGCTACTCTTCATCAGCTGCAAAATTTGAGTCTCTTGAGTAAGAGCTTGGGCTCTGTTCATCTGTAGCAAACCACATGAAAGAAACAAGCATACACTCCAAAAAACAATCTTGTTCTCCATAGCTTCTTCTGTATCTCACAAGCCTATATTGCAAGTTCAGGCTGTTGGGGATATCTTGCAAGCTTCTTACCTCTATTTATGGCCATGGCATTTTCTATGCACAGGTAAGTTACTTAAAAGATATCCAGCCTCCATGATTTTGCAGTAGAGTAGAACTTAAAAATCTCATGTGGGTAACTACGTTTCATAACTAAGTCCAATTCAAGGCAACAGTCTTCAATGATGGCTCTGAAAATTCAATTGCAAAGCTGCCAACAATCACTCAGTTGATTGATGGCCCTCGATTCATATGTTTGCTGCTGAGCAGCAACCTAAACCGCCCAAAACGAAACGCACTGCAAATCTCCGAGTTTGTAGTTTCCTTAGAACATAATCGCTCACCTACTATACTATTTGCAAACTACTTCTAACAGCCTTTGCTTCAAATTTTGGGCATTTCAAGCATTGACAAATGCAGGACCTGGTAGTGCATGGACTTTCTTTGAAATAGACTGAAAAGAAGATATGATACTGAAATCCATTAATTCAGGAAGGTTAAAGTGGCAGGGCTAGACAGAGAGGAATCTTGCAGGGCTTCTACCGATGATGACATATGCCTTGCCATCAGTTGGCATTTCATCAACTTTTCTGTAACCTCTCTGCTTGGATTTTATAATTTCTTTTCACCGCATGTTAAATAATGTGATCCATAGCCAAACTGTTGGGTGCAGGAAAAAACAGACGGGATTCTGTCAGGTGAATTCAACTCCTTGAAGGCCATATGTCTCCTCGTACAGTTCAGGATAGCAACTCCTCTTGCATATTTTTTTATTTTAATTTTTCCCACATTACTATCTGTCTAAATTAATTATTAATGAGATCTATTAAAGATAAAACGAAAGTCCATAAGGCATTTTGATGCCGTAAGAACAGTTACGTAGAAGTTGCCGCCCGTTCGTGAAATACAAGCGACATATATCCCGACGCGGGCTGTCCACTTTTATGTCACCAAAGATTAAATGACGTACATTTTTCCCAAACATTACTCGTCTAACCACCTCAGTTCCAGTTGCTTGGGTGCAACTGGATGGCGAATTAGTTGGTTAGCGAATATGTGTATATTTATTTAATATAAAATAATTTAATTAAAAGAATTATTTGTTTTAAATTAATTATTACGTTGATAGACGTTTTTATTTGAGATTTGGGGTGGATTTTATCTATAAGACAAGTGTACTGTCTAAATTTATTTTATGGTAGTGGTTCAAAATTTGAAATAAACAATTATAAAAAAAAGAATATATAAAACATGGATAACTTATAATTAATGAATATATAACCAATAGTTCATGGTAGATAAAAATATATATATATAAATTTTATGTTTAATTTCAAAAATATCAAACATATGTTTTAATCTCTGTATTTTAAAATAAAAAAAATATTTTATTATTATATATTTTTATATTTAATTTCAAAAATGTCAACCATAACGTGTTTTAATCAATCTGTATTTCAAAATAAAAATAAAAATAATATATTATTATATTTGTTTTGATAAAACAATAATTCTATTGAAATTTTAGACCAATATGATTTTTTATTACTTAAATAAAACATAAATAAATAAACAATTTAATATAAACGTAATGATATGGTTGAGAGTGTGCCACGTATGCCCCGTAAGTTACTGTTCATAATAGTACTCAATACTCCTGTTTGTTCTGAAAACTGTGTTAATCTTAAAAATAATAATAAACTCATTTTTTCCAATAGGCTATAATCATTTTCTCAATTTCATAGATTAAAAATTATTTTTTCAATTTAATAAAAAAATATTTTTCAATAATAATTTACATTATTTTTATATCTACAAAATAAAACTCTCCAATCCTCTTAGTGTTTGATTCAAACAAGTAACTGATATAATAGCTTTATCTTTAGTGTAAAATATGGATACAAGAATTTCAAAAATATTCTAAGTAATTTGATAATAACAAAATAAATTTTAAATTTTAAATAGTTTTAAGCTATAGTGATTTATATTATTTTTTATCCAAAAACCATATGTATATTATTTATTGATTAAAAACAAGATTACATAGTATCAAATTGTCATTGGTTTGTTATGGGGAGGCTATATATATTAAAAATGAGGTTAGAGTTATGAAACATAAAATATTGATATAAAAATAGTTATATAGAGAGTTAAAAATATGATGGTAATAAGTGTAATTCAAAACTAAAATAAATTGGAGAAGTCTTCAACTAGGAGACATGGTTTCTATGTTAAAAAATTATGGGTGTAATCTCATTACCCAAGGGCGGAGACCCCTTTGCAACAAACTCTAACGTTGTAATGGTCTTTATAAAACCATTCAATTAGCTTCGAGAATGTTGTTATGCTTCATGATCTTAAAAATATGATGGTAATAAGTGTAATTCAAAACTAAAATAAATTGGAGAAGTCTCCAACTAGGAGACATGGTTTCTATGTTAAAAAATTATGGGTGTAATCTCATTACCCAAGGGCGGAGACCCCTTTGCAACGAACTCTAACGTTGTAATGGTCTTTATAAAACCATTCAATTAGCTTCGAGAATGTTGTTATGCTTCATGATCTTATTTTGGTTTTGTATTTCATTCATTTCCAAGAACAATTCATTTTTTTTATTTCTTGGTATCCATTATCCATAATCATCTTGCCCAAAGAGATTTTGTTCTGTCAATTAAAATCCACGACCTTCTAATATTTGGTGTCCCTGGCTCTAGAGGTTCTCGAGCAAAGAACCCAAGGTCCCAGATTTTCTTCAATTAATTTTTGTTGAGCGCAATCCTCCTCTATCCTCACCCATTCTTTTACTTATGTCATTTCCCTCTGGATTCAAGTTGGGGTATGTCATAGGTAGGATTCCTTTAGCTCCCACGCCTTGTTTAAGACTCAAGGTTGAACATTGGTCTCCCTTCCCCTCTTGGACCATCAACCTTAGGCTCTGCTTGGCATGTCAAGGGACCCAAAAGCAGAAAAAGGTGGAGCGTGAAGTTCACTAAACAGAGACATAAGGGACAAAAGAATGCAACATAGGAAGAGTAGAGTTTTTGAAGCCAAGTGGGACAAAAAAGGAGTGGAACTAAGGGAAAACAACTAGAAAACAAGGTAGAAGAAACCCCCTAAGAAGTTGGAGGAAAAGGGCGAACAAGCTCTGGAGAGAAGCCTAGAGGATACATAATAACCAGGCTAGGTTGACAACTATCCAATGAGATAGGAAACCTAGATCAAACCCAAAACTCGAGAAGACACCGGGGAAGAGTCTTCCCTAAAACATAAAGTTGTAAAACCAAAATGAAGACAAAATAGGAGCCAAGGGAGCCTACCAAATATACTATTCGAAGAAGCCAAATAAGACTCATTGTGGAAAAAAAGCCACCATCATTTCCAAATTCGGCCCTTATGAAATTATCAATTTCTATATCACATTTGACATGTAGCTGGATCAATCCAAGTTCAGTCATCGAACTCTCGAAGGTCTGGATGGACCACCCTCTAGAATTATATCATGTGCAGATGTGTTTACAAGGCCCTAAAAGAGGCATATAGCGACAAGATAACCATCTCAATGGCTTCAACAATGGGAAGAAACGCATGTTTCCCAAGTATCCCTTTCTTGATAACTTGAATTTTAATTCATTTTCTTATTATAATTTAAAATACTACTTTTTTTTTCTTTTTTCCTTTTCTTTTAAGATGGAACATCGCTTGAGAAACCCTCAAGTACTTAAACCATCAGCCCTGATTACGGGGCCTAACCTAGTGGGGACATCGAGTGAGACCCCGGTATAGCCACCCAGGTATTTGACCCTGAGACCTTCTGCTAACATAAACAACTCTCAACCACTTGAGATAGCCCATTGGGCTAATTTAAAATACTATTTTTCATAATAACTAATATTGTTTTAAAAAAATTAAATAAAAATAAAACCCTCATCTTTACAATCCCATCCATTATATGGTCTTTCAACCCACTAAGTAAAATATCTTTGAATTGATTGTATCATATTTGAGTTTTAATGCCAAGGTTGAGCACCTACTCAAACATATATCATATTTTAATAGAAAGTGAGTATTTATGTAGTGATAAGGTTCAACACCTAACTGATAAGGACTCTCACTTTGGAAAGACAAAGTCTAGATATAGATCTCAAGTAAAAGTTGATTTGCATGTAAGATTAGCAGAAAAATAGTTATAAGGTTGGTATTCTGATTGAAGGTTTCTAATCTGGAAACCCTAGTCATGGAAACTAAAAACCCTTGACGAATCGGATTATTGATCACCAGCTTGGCTTCAAGCCAAATACCCATTTTGGCCTGGTACCAACCAAGGGTAAAAAAAGTGGGAATGCGCATTCTTCTTCTTTTGTTGGGTTTTTTTTGTTGTTTGTCGAGTTTTTAGTTTTGGAAATTATGTCAAAGAAAAAGAAAAAAGTATTCAAACCCTATCCTATAGAACTAAGGTTTCAGATAAAAGGTAAGGAAGAGCTTGACACCTCGTTGAAGGGGGACAGGTATCGGGAATTAGAGGTAAGCACTTCGGTCTTGGCAAAAAGTAGGGTAATGCCGGTGAAAAAACTTGACACGAATCTTGAACCTATTCATCCACACATCTCTTGTTTGAACTCGAAGTATGCTTCCACAAAGAAATCCTCAATTTTTGGGCTTGGAGAAGAAGGCAGAAAAGAGGTGGAGGACACAAATGAGATATAGGCTTGTCACAGGTTATCTTGAGAGAAGGAAAGACGACAAAGGAAACTGAAAGCTCACAAATTTAAATCTAATTCAACGAATTTTATAGTGGGTTGAGATTTAACCCTGGACAAAGTAGAAGCATTATCCAAAAGGGATCTGGCGGGATGGATGGAGTATACCAAAATGTCAAGAGTGGAGTTGATTATGTGGGTTTTAGAGAACTGGAAACCCTTAATTGACTATACTTTGCAGGTCTTAGGTTTGCCAAATGGGTGGTTTGGCTTCATTTTTTTATCAGATGAACATTTACAGCAGATTCTTGACAAATTTTGGGTTATAAGGGAAGGTTCCTTGGTTCTACGATGATGGTCTGTCAGTTTTGACCCGAGGAAGCAAAAACTAACCACGAGACATTTATGGGTGATGTTATTTGGTTTTCCCTTACAATTTTGGACTAAGGAGGTCTTAGTAAATTTGGCTAATCATTTGGAGAGATTCATATTTATAAAACCCTGAGATATTTCATTCAGGTGATAGAAAAATAATTATGGTATTGGATGAGTTCGATACCATGGAAGGGCTACCATACAGTGTAAATCTAAGACGGGGAGAACAATTTATAGAACAAATGATGGATTACAAAGGTGTTCCTTTTCACTGTTTGATATGCAGGAGCACATGTCACCTTAAGGAAACATGTCTATTGGTGAATCGGTCTTTTTGAAGTCGATAGGATTCAAATTACCAGAGAATGAAATTTAATCAAGTCATCTGCATTTCTCCCTCCTCTCCAAGCTTCTTAGGTGTTGAGGATGAATTCTTCTATGAAGGTAAGTCATATGAATACTCCCATGTTCCTTATGAAGATATGTGTGCTAAAGAACTTCACTTTATTAAATATGTTGAAAAAAATATGATAGAAAATTGAGTGGGTGTTCTTGGGAAGTAGAGAGATAAGGAAAGTTTTGTTCTCCGAAAATTCTGGTCAAAATAGAAAGGGTTGTCCTAAAGGAGATAATTCAGAAGTTAGGGTTTTGCTAGACAAAGACGATAGGGTTTTGATGGAAAAACAAGCTTTACACCCTTCGATATCCAAAACTGAAGTTATAGAAGAATTGGAGGGAGGTGAAGGGATAGACTCACATGAGAATCAACCACTACAAGCCTTAAATTCTCCTATGACGAAAGATAACACTCAATCAGAACACTTTCAATAATCTAGAAGGTTAACACTGATGGGTTTGGAGATTAATGGGAAGGATGGAGATAGAAATAGAGACCTTATTGGATAATTCATTGGGTCCCCTCTAAAAAATTATGTCAATAAACCTTTAGACTCTTCTAATAAGATTCTTGTCATCTCTATTAGACATCTAAACATCACTATAAGAAAAAAGAACCAGAAGAAAAATGAGAAAAAGGGGGAAGGGGAAAGTGAAGTAGAAGGCTTGCACTATGAAGGAGATTATATTCCTCTATCAATTAGATTACAAAATGTTGAACTATAAAACTCTATCAAAATGGACAAGGCGGTTAGATCTGAGAAGCCCCTTCCTCCAGGTTCTTAATGATTTGTATTTCTTTCAATCTTAGAGGGATAAGGGGAGGCCCTAAAACAAGATCCTTTCGAAGGTTCTTAGAAACTAATGTGGCTGATATTTTTTTTCAAGAAACAATGATAAATAGTATAAAGGCTTGTGAGACACTTCTAAAGATGCTTAAATATTGGGAAGATCGTGCGTTCAATATTGAAGGTCAATCTGGAGGCGTAGTAGAAATATGGAACCCAAGAACCTGCAACTTAAATCCTTACATAACAAAAGCAGGAATCTTGTTGGAAGGAAGAATTCAGAGTTTTAAAGAAGCTATTAGGTTGTTGAATATTTATGCTTCATACATAGATGGCGAGTCTTTTGGGAGGAATTTGAAGCTTGCTGAGTTCTTAAATTACAAAACTCAATTATTGCAGGTGACTTGAATTTCACCATGTATACTCATGAGAGCTGGGGTATTTCTTCTTCGGACGACCCATTGGCTCATTTTTTTCAAGAATTATTCAGCAGAAATAAATTGATAGATGTTATCTGCCATAAAATGAACCCCACTTGGACAAACAAAATATTGGGATCAAAATGTGGAGATAAAAGACTCGACATGTTCTTTTTTATGGAGTCTTTTGTGAACAACAATTTTATATTTAGATCTTGGAACTTAAGTTCTAGCATTTCATATCATTGTCTGAATACTCTTCAATTGGAGGATGAAATCGGTCTCCTCAATTATCCTTTCAAATTCAGTCAGGCTTGGCTTAAGGAAGAGTCTTTTTGTACTATGGTTCGTGAGTTTTGACCAAGTATCATTAGCCAAGGAGAGTCAAATGTTATGGAAGCTATTATTCAGAAGCTTAAAAAATTCAAAATTATTGTGAAAGATTGGATAAAAAAAGAGAGGAAGAGGACGAAAGAGAGCTGATACAAATTGAAGAACAAATTACTTGAATAATGATTAGAAATATGAGTTTAAATTTTTCAACAGAGGATAGGGTTATTTTGGCAAATATCGAAAGTAAAAAAGAAACCTTTTTAAAGAGAGAAGAAGAAGAAGCAAGGTTGAAAAGCGGAGCAGTGAGGTTAGAGGCTGGTGACAAAAACACCTCTTTTTTCCACAAATATGCTTCTTATAGGAAAAATCTCAACACCATTTGGGATATTTATTCTCCGGAAGGAACAACATTATATATTCAAAAATCAATTGTTTCGTATTTCAGATTCTTTATAGTGATCCTGCCAGAGCTACTATTGGTGGCCATCTTGAAGTAATTAAACATTATCCCACTCTATTTTCAAGAGAAGAAGGAGAATTATTGGGGAAGGAAATCGGTATGAATGAAGTTAAAGAATCCTTGCACAATTTTCTAAAGATAAAATCTCGGGTCCAAATGGTTGGCCCACGTAATTATTCTTATATTTCTTGGATATCCTAGGAAATGATCTATTGGACATTGTTGGGCTATCTAGAAGTGAAGGGCTTATGATGGGGGCTCTAAATTCTACTTTCTTAATGTTAGTTCCCAAAAAGGAAAATCCTAATTCTTTCTCAAAATTTAGGCCTATAGCTATTTGTAATTTAATATACAAATTGATAAAGATCATAGCAAACATGTTAAAACCCTTCTTATCTGAAAGACTGTCAATGGAGAAATCTAGATTCTTGTCAAATAGACAAATTCAGGATTCAATTGTTATGACTCGAGAACATTTGCTCTTAGCTAATGTGAAGAAAATAATCTCCTTAATTCTAAAAATGGACCCAACTAAGGAATACAACAAGGTGGACTGGGTTTATCTCTTATTGGTGTTGCTTCATATTGGGATATCAGTGGAAGTCACAAATTGGATACTTGCTTGTGTTGCTTTAGCCAATTTTGCCATTTTGGTTAATGGAAGGCCCACTAATTTCTTCAAAGTTACAAAGGCCTTCGCTAAGGGTGTCCTCTATCTCCCCTTCTTTTCTTACTAGTTATTGAAGGTATTAGTTGAATGATCATTGAAGCTAAATCTAAAGGTAAGTTTTCTAGCATTAAAATTTCTTTTGCTACTAATATAACACATATTTTATTTGTAGATGATGTTATGATATTTGGAACAACCAAGATTGAAGATTGGAGGAATTTATTAGAAATTCTTAATACCTTGTGTTCAGCTTCAGGCATGGACATAAATCCAGAAAAAATCCATGTTCTTCTTTAACAATATTTCTGAAGACTTTAAGAGTAAGATATCCTATGCTTATATTGTTAAATTGGAAGATCAAGATGTTGCTTTTAAATACCTCGAGTCCTTTCTGAAGCTAAACAAATACATGAATGAAGATTGGGTGTGGCTGGTGAAAATAATAGAAAAAAAAGGATAAGTCACTAGGCCTTCAGATACCTTTCTTTAGGTGGAATACTAACTCTTGTTCAAGCAGTTCTTACGAGCATACCGGTTTACTTGTTCTCTTTAATTATGATCCCTCAAGTGATTATGAAGCTTATAAGATTGAAAATATTTAGCTTCTTATGGTTTTTTTTAGGTAAGGAGCACATATTACATTTGAATTCTTGGGAGTGGTTAGTGATGCCTAAAGACCAGGGAGGATGGGGAATAAAGAATGTGTTTGGTTCAATTATGCTTTATGCCTAAAACGCTTTTGGAGAACTTTGTATGGAAACAATTTATGAAGCCTAGTTTGTCAAGCTAATTATCTGAGCAAAAAAAAAATTATATCTAGACGCAGATCTGATATGGTGGACTGTAATGTTTCCTCTATTATATGGAGTATTTTCTTAAGGAATTTTCACTTGATTAGAAGATGGGAGGCTTAAATGTTGGTAATGGGGATTCCGTACAGATATAGATCCTTTCGTAGGAGATAATAAATCTTACAGACTTCCCAATGGAATTATTGGGCATCTTTAGGATATGGAAATGTCCACTCTTAATCAAATAAAAATTCCACTCTTAGTTTGATGCTAGAGACCTCGAATTCATTGGTGCGTGGGTGGATATATGGCATGGTTTTATCAAAGCACTGAATAATGCTGGTATAATGCTGTCTTCAAATGAAGATAAAATAGTTTGGTTGTGGAATAAAAGTAATGACCAGATAACAACCAAGGAGGCTTACTCAGCTATTGTTTCGATGCAAAATTTATATGGGGGGAATGGTGGAATGATAAGCTGTAGAAGTGGCATCTTCCTCAAAAAATAAAGTGTTTTTATTGGCTTTTGCTAGAAAAAAATTTCTAACATGGAGAAATTTAATGAAAAAAGGTTGGCAGGGTCCTGGAATTTGTTGCTTGTGTAGGAAAAATGAAGATTTTGTTGAACATCTTTTTGTGTTTTGTGAGTTTTGTAAAGCTGTATGGAATAATGTTTGTGTATATTTAAGAATCAATTCTACATGGGGAGGGATCAATATGGCGAATATTTTCAGGACTTGAGCTACCATAGAAAAGCAACTTCAAATTACTACCTATATTTATTAACTAGACCATATGGAATATGAAATAAAAAACCATTTTTGAAGGTTTAAGCCCCAATATTTCTTTGTGCAGTTACAAAAATATGACTTTCTTTTAGGAGTACTCATGTAACATTTAGGTATTTCCACGTAAAAGGTTGTATAATCCTTCTCCTTCTTCTGATATAACGATTGGATACTTTTATGGGTCTTCAATTGAAGGGAATTGTGGGAGTGGAATGGTAGTCAATTTGAATGAAAATCATGTGTTCAATCTCTGGATGGGAAGAGGCTTAGGGAGAAATACAAAAGAGGGATTGATTGGCATGTGGGGAGTTCTTTTTTTGCTAAATCTTATGCTATAGATTCTATCAAGATTATAGGTGACTCTAAGGTTCTGATTGAATGGGAAAAGTGGTGCAGGGGGGGGTCGGGCATAACCAACCTTACCAGCACCTCCAGGATCTTCGGCTTCCTACACTTGGTAGGATCTCCAAATGTATCCCTCGGCTAAATTCTATGCTAAAATTGCCTCCCCACAATTTTCCTTCCGCAACCCTATTTCCGCAACCGCCTTTCTGCAACAGGCTTTCCCACAGCATTGTTTCTGCAACCGCCTTTCTGCAACAGGATTTCCCACAGCACTATTTTAGCAATTGGATTTCCTGCAGCACTATTTCTGCAACTGCATTTCTGCAACGAGCTTTTCGCAAGCAGGATGCGGGATGCATGACCAAGTTTCCAAAGTTGTTCCCCCTCAAGTCACCTCCCGCAACTTTTCCTCTGCAACTCTCCCGATCATCAAATATTTGCGTCCTCCTCCACGACCGTCGATATACCCTTTGGTGTGGATCTCACAGATATTTGTAGATCTATTATCTCCTTCGCAACTTCTGTTGTGGATATCTCCTGGACTGTCAGATCTCCATTTGCGAACTTGATATCCACCGTTCGTTCTCTGCAATAAACTGGTTAAGGCATAAAACTTGTGCATTGCGCTGATTGATCATGGAATTGATCAATATAGCCTGCAACCTTGAAGAGTAATTAGCCTAACCCTCCTATGGATGCATCTACGAACTATTCCAACCATTCAAGCAATAATTTCATGCATGAATCAACGATTTTATAGAAATACATAAATATTCAGAAAACCGCCGAAGTCGGTTCCTCACGGGCACACAGTTCAAACAGTAAATGCATAAAGGCTAATAACACTATAAACACAAAGATGCTCTTCATATTAATCAAACACACACGCACACCCCTCGGCTTGCCTTCCTCCATCTTCTTAAAATATTTACAAGCGGAACCAAATGCAAGTATTTTCGTCTCTCTGCAAATGGGATTCTAACCCAGAAGAACATAACTGAAGAACAGAACCCCCTCTTTTTCTCTACTCTACCTATTTAACCTAACTGTTACCTTCGACACTGATTGGTCCTACCACCAGCAACAAACAACTACAGGGCATGATGAAAACGTCCCTGTCACAAATAAACAAACTACGGCTTGATCTCCACGCAAGGACTCATGATCTGTAATCAATCCTACTGGCGTTAACAACCTATGACTCAAGAAAACAACAAAACCAAAAATATGCCTATGCATGTTATCTAGAAATAAACTCTTTACAGGAGATTTACAATGGTTTTACAATAAACTCCTCCTTGGGAAAATGTCAAGACCTCAGGGTCTGATCAGAAATTTAGTAGTTGGCCTTGAGAGCTAATGGTCCTGTATCAAAAAGGGAATATACAATATTCAAGTAGTTCAGTTAAATCAGTGGTGCAAATGAGTTAAAGATTTAATCAGGGTTCTTTTGAACATATATCCATAGTTTTTAATACTAAAGCAAATAGATTATCAAAAAAACAACTCAGAGTGAAATGGGAATAATGTATTATTAGGAGTTATTTGAGGAAGAAATTATCCAAGAAGGTTTTAAATTGGTAGCTTGGTGTAACATCCCTGGTAAACCACATTCCTTTTTGGATGAATATATTTTATATTAATTACAAATAAAATTTAACCTACCGTGTAACCGTCTTGAAGAGCAGTTAGGTGTATTAGCTCTTCTCATCGAGATGGAAGGAGTATCCATGGAGTTCAAAAAAATATATAACTGGTTTCATGCGAATCCTTTTTCTATTCCATATCATCATCCCATGGAGGGAATTATTCATACTATAATGTGAAAAACCTGAGCTCAGTGATTGGTTCGACGCCCAATTGGGGTTTGTTCATGGAGTGGTCGATTAACCACATAAATCATGTTGAATGTGGTCGCAGAGATAAGAATATGAGGAAGGGAGTGACAAGATAGGGAGGAGAGGAAAGGGTGGATAACTAACTATTGGTGGAGAAAAACACATCTCTGATTGATAATTCGACTAGTAATCTCATTCATTTATGGTTGGGATCTCAATGAGGAATTGGACCCAGGTCTTCTCAAATTTGTCATGGGTACTTATCCGGATTTATGCAGGAACGCAACATAATACACAAATAACCATAGAAAAAAATATGCAGTGGAAATAACACTTCATTTCATTAATCAAAGAACTAAAACTTGTTTACATACAAAATGGAAATAAACTAGCTAGAGTGCTAGTAGCATTACATTACAGACCATCGACCTCTGCAGTTCATACAGACACAAGGGAAGTTACAGAATGATTACCATTAGAAGTGGTCCACATATCTACAATAATTTCATTTGAATATCAAGTACAAGAAGGGAAGCACCAATAATGTTGTAGACTGCCTCAGCCAACCACCGATCGTGGCGATAACCACTGTTCTAAACTCTTGTGGGAACGAGACCTCTGATTGGTCGCTTCTCTACAAGAGCGATCCAGAATTTAGCCATACATACAGGACACTCTTGGAGGGAAACCAAGTTCCAAATTTTCACCTCCAGGATGCACTACTATGTCACATGGGACACCTTTGTGTTCCTTCAAGCAAGCGTGCCAATATGATTTGGGAAGCGCACTACAATCGGGTCGCTGGGCATTTCGGGGTCGAGAAAATAGTGGCAGTACTACAAAAGTATATCTAATGGTCGAACCTTCGACAGGACGTCAGGAAGTACATCCGATTCTGCACTGCCTGCGCCATTGCCAAACCGTCCATCAAGAAGCAAGGCCTCTATACTCCGTTGTCTACCCCTAGTCGACCTTGGGAATCCATCTCCATGGATTACATGTCGAGCCTTCCTTCTACTAAGCATGGCAACGACTGTGTGTTAGTGGTCGTCGACATATTCTCAAAGATGGCCATAATGGCGGACTGCAAGAAGAATATCACAACAGAAGCCACTGCTAAACTCTTCTTTGAATGAGTGTGGGTACACTTTGGGATCCCACAGTCTATAATCTCAGTCTATGGTCAATGTTAGACACCAAGCTCACAAATTCCACAGCTTTCCATCCCCAGACTGATGGCTAGATAGAGGTCGTCAATTGGATGATCGTACACATTTTGCGCATGTACAACTCAAAGCATCCACTCACATGGGATGAGAGCCTCCCCTATGTACAACATAGCTATAACCAGGCCCTCCACAACTCAACCGACCACATCCCTTTTTACGTGGGCTTGGGATTCCAGCCACTATGTCCCATTGACGTAGCCATGCCATTTGCAGCTACTCAGGCTGATTCAGCTCATGTCCAATCTAAATTTTCCAAGGTGAATAGCTTCATTGAGCGCATTCAGCACATTCTCCAATATGTTCATGACATATTGGACAGATCCAATGCTAAGTACAAGCAGCAACATGATTAGCATCCGGTGCAACACAACTTCTAGGTGGGCGACAAAGTATGGCTACATTTGCAGAAGGAGCGCCTCGCTGGACCCCACCGCAAGCTTCGCCCGCTCCGATATGGGCCATACACCATCACCAAGGCTATCGGGGACGATGCCTTCGAGCTCATTATTCCACCATTCCTTGGTCTGCACCCAATGTTCAATGTGGACCACCTTTGGCCCTACTTTCCACCTGTACTGGACACATCAGACGTGGCAGAACAACTCACACCAACGGAGTTAAACCCCGACTGCATGGAACAAGCCACAACTGATCGGATTATGGACACACAGATCAAGAACACTCGCTGGTAGAATATCAAGCTATATCAAGTTGTCAAAGCAGGCCAACTCCTTCACCAAGGAAAGTGGCCCACTAGAGATGTAATGCTTCCCCAAAATGTAATGCTTCCCTTGTCAGCAAGCCTGTACAATGGAATACATCTCTTTATCATAAGTAGGATATTTGTGGACTGTGTCGGACAGTGTCTCACTATGATATGCCACTAGATGCCCTTGTTGAGTAAGGACTGCCCCAATAGCATAATCAGAGGCATCTGTCTCGATCTCAAATGGTTGTTGCAAGTATGGTAATGTGAGCACTGGGGCATAGCAGAGGCAATGTTTCAATTCTGCAAATGCCTTCTGTTGAGTTTCTGACCAGAAGAATTTTGCTTTTGCTCCTCCCCAGGGATAATTATGGGGGCGAATTTTAGCCCAGTGGGCTATTTTTCCATGTTTTTCTCTGAAAAAAGATTCGCCATTTTGCATTTTTTGAAGCCCTGTTTCGCCCAATTTCGATGGGGTAAAAATTTTTCACCCTAAAAATCGCCAAATTATTATATAAATGATATAAAATCCTTGGAATTTTTATTTTTTTTTTGAAAAATATCGCTAATCATTTTATAGTTGGCGTTTTAAGAATTAGTAATATTCGCCAACATTTATATACTTTAAAATAAGTATGGTTCCTTAAAATCATCCCTGCTCCTCCCTTGGTGAATTGACTCAAGGGCCAAGTGATATGAGAGAATCCCAACATGAACCTGCAGTAGAAATTAGCAAGACCCAGGAAGCTGCGAAGCTTTGTTAGAGTAGTTGGGGCTGGACAATCCTGAATGACTTGGATCTTGGTTGGATCCACATGTACCCAATACTCATCAATAATGTATCCCAGATACTGAACCTGAGTCATGCCAAAAGTGCACTTGTCCAAATTGTCACATAAGTTGTGCTGCCGCAGCATTTGGAGGACCTATTAGATGTGGTGGAGGTGCTCTTCCCAAGTCTGGTTGAATATGAGGATGTCATCCAAGTACACTACTACAAATGAGTTGGTGAATGGCCGCAAGATGTCGTCCATCAGTCTCATGAAGGTTGCAGGAGCATTCGTCAGCCTGAAAGGCATGACCAACCATTCAAAAAGGCCCTCCTTGGCTTTGAAGGCAGTCTTCCACACATCGGTCGGTTCGATCGGTACCTGGTGATACCCAGACTTTAAGTCGATCTTGCTAAAATATTTCTCCCCTTTAAGCTGGTCCAGAAGGTCATCAATCTGTGGGATCAGGTACCTATTCTGGATAGTGATCTTGTTCAACGCCCGATGGTCAATACAGAGTCTCCAAGTCCCGTCCTTCTTTTGTACCAACACAATTGGGCTCCCACAGGGAGATGAAATCGACCGGATGTGACCCTTCTGCAGTAGCTCTTGAATTTGCCTCTTGATTTCATCATTCTCCATAACAGAGCGTTGATAGATTGATAGAAGCGACGCACCTTGGGTCAGATCGATGGGGTGCTTGACCTAACTGTGCAGAGGCACCCCTGTGGGTGAGGTGAATATGTCCCAGTACTCCTCCATGAGCTTGTCCATTTGTTGTTGTTGTATGGATGGGCCCTGTCTGGAGGTTGTGGCCATGTTCTTCTTCTTTCCCTGAGGGTGGATCATCAAGAAAACAAATTTCTCGGTTTTGGAAATGAGCTTACTGCATTGTTTTGCAGTAACCAAAGAGATAGCGACAGGAGGTGGTACCTCTGGTATCCTGTACAACTTATTTCCCAACGTAATAATAACAACATGAGGCCAGGACTCATACAGAGCATGTCGCTTCCATAAGTATGGTTGACCTAATAATACATCACAAACATCAAGAGGAACAATATCACATAATACCTCATCAGTGAAGGGCTTGATGCTGTAAGGAAGGCAACACTACTAGCTGACGTGGAGCTCTCGTCCTTGGTGAAGCCACCAGATGGTGTACGACTGCGGGTGTGTTGTGGTCGGCAATCCCAACCGCTTCACGACCTCTGCTGAAATGAGGCTCTTTTGGCTCCCACTTTTGACAATGAACTGTAGCGGGGAACCCTTTACCAACATCCGGGAGTGGAAAAGATGCTCCTCCTCCTCTGAATCTTTTGGTTCTTCCTTTTGGATCTTCGTGGTGGCAACAGTGGAATTGGGCTCTGCATCGATAATATTCTTCCCTCTGCCATTCCCCTTCTTAGGTTCTGATTCAATGTTAGAGTATGCATCTGATTCAGAAGCCTTTATCTCGGCCACTAGTGACTGCTTGGCCCAACACTCACTGGTGTTGTGAGTGGGGCTCTTATGGAACTCGCACCACTTTCCCACTTCCTTCTTCAGCTTCACAATGTTTATCTTTGTTTGTGGCTTTGGCAAGTTGTCTTGAGTTTCCATGCCTTGGTTATGTCCTTAGTTCTGCGGTTTGGGGGCACCTTTCGATTGCTTCTAATTCGTAGATCCAAAGTCTCGTTTTTTCTGTTTGAATTTTTGCTCAATTTTGGCAGCATACTGGTATACCGTACCAAGCGAGGAGATGCCGAGGAACTCCATTTCCTCCTGAATGTATCTGTGCAGACAACTGCGGTACTTCAGCACCAAATATTTAAGTAAATATTTGATACCCAACTTGGTGCATAGGGTATGGAACAGATTCGTCAGCCCATGCACATCTTGATCTCTTTGCTGCCGCAACGTAGTCCATTGTATGTACTTGTCCTCATAGCTCCCCACGGGATAATATTGTCCCTTTATGGCATCTTGGAATGAATTCCAAGTGGGTACGGCCGAGAACAGAGAGGGTTCCTCGTCCTTTTCTCTCACAGTAGATTTCCCACCAGTCCTTGACATGGGGCGCGGCTCTGAGTAGTGAAAAAGTCCCGAACAGAGAAATATCCTTCTAATAGATTCAACCATCTATCTATGGCGTCTGCATCTATTCGGCCATCAAATATGGGAATGCCAAAGTTTACTTGTACCTTAAAAGGGGTTGCGCCTCCAGAGTGGCTGCTAGATACAGATGCCCCACCAGTGGGAAGTCGTTGAAGGATCTGGGTGAAGTTATCCATCATCGCGTTCCTTTGTTTTTCGAGGCCTCCACGAGCAACATTTTGATAGGATCTTCTACGCCCTCATCTTTCTTTTCGTCCCATGGGAGGCCGTCGGGATTTGTGAGGTTGATCTTGCAAAGGTTCAACCAGATCGAGCCCTAACTCTTTATACCCCGCCCTCATTGGGGACATGAAAAGAAGGATCGAGAAAGAGCAGATTGCTCTGATACCATTGATCTGGATTTATGTAGGAACACAACATAATACACAAATAACCATAGAAACAAATATGTAGCGGAAATAACACTTCATTTCATTAATCAAAGAACTGAAACTAGTTTACATACAGAATGGAAATAAACTAGCTAGAGTGCTGGTAGCTTATCTATGAGAAGAGATGTGGTGGCTACATGCCTCTGAACTCTATGTTACAATGAGGCTCAAAGGCCTATATTATTGAGAACAATGAAACCCTACACATCCAAAAACCTAACCCTAGGAGGTGAAACGTCAGAATGTGGGCCCCGTTGGGTAACTTGGTACATCCATTTCTCGGGGTCTTAACTTTGGCATATTACCTCCGTTTGACGCGCATGATACATCATTAGAAAGATCTATTCAAGGACTACATCCAAAAACAACAAATATCAAGTTTGGAATGGCTTCAAAAGTTTAGGACCCAAAAACTGCAAAAAAACGTCGTTTAGGGCCTAAAAAATGACTACGGAAGTTTAGGACCTGAAAACTGCCAAAAATAGTAAAGCTACAATTAAGGAAACTGGAAAACTGAAAGAAACAATGGTGGGGTCCAAGTGGTATAGGTGGGTGGCCACCAATATCTTCCTGGATCAGGTACATATGTCTCCTCTTTAGTTATTTATCTTGCATTCAGTATGGAACACTCCTAGAATTTTATTATTTGCACTATTGTCTGGTTAAATTAAAAGGAGAGGTCTTCAGTGAAATATTTATTTAATATTGTATTTGGATGAGGATGATATGCTATGCATGGATGAGAAAACCAGGGATCCACTTTATTTTCTTTTTCTTATATCTCTTACTCGACTGGATAAGCTAGGTAATTGAATCTTTAGAGTTCAACTAGAATATATGAAAAACAAACTTTAGGCAGGTTAAAATAAAAAGAAAGTATAGAAAGGTTGGTCACATAGTAGGAGAATACCCAGAAATGCATACCTAAAGAAGCCAAGTGCCGATTGTAAAGCATATCGTTATCTTGGGCGTTGGTGATAACATCAGCCTTATCCTTTTCACTTGGGCAGTAAACCCTACTTACAGAGCATATCTATCCTATCTATCATTTTTATGAATACATGTTTTTTATCTGCTAGAGATTTTCTATCAATTGTGTACTCATATATAGCGCTCTTACTCAGCTGAATTATAGTGAACGGTCTCTCTATGGAGACGATCAACACCATGTGGTGTATTCTATGTTAATGTTTTGGAAATTTTGTGATAAGAATCAAATAGTGATTCACTTCATAGTTAACTTGGATGTGTTGAGTTTAAATGAAAACCAAGAGTTATTCCATGTCTTGCTTACATTAATAATATAAAGGTCATATAAATCCTATAGACCTTTATTAATGCATAAAAGTCAATCCTTTTAAATAGTCTATCATTCTAAATAATTGTGTTGGTTTTTGGCTTGAGCGACCTATGATTTGGAGTTGATCCCTTATTGTTTAAATTGGCATTCTTTCTAAAAGGTTGACTTTTGTCCCTTATTAAGGGAGGATCTGCAACCCCTTCGAAGGTTGGACCTCACCTTTAATCTTTACCCAGAACTCACTTCACATAAGTGGGGGAGGACGCATTCTATTTATGCTTCTCAAAATTAAGATGTGGTAATCCTTAAGGAACACTAAGTTCCTTTCACGTATCAAAGATATAAGAAGCAATTCAATTACTGTCGATGAAGGTCAAGCTTGTTGTTTATATAGCGGCTTAAATTTACTATGTACGAATAATAAGTAGGGCATTCCCATATGTTCTTTTTAGGTATATAATCATGTGTTTAATGCACATGGTTTGAGGAGGAGCGGCATAGTTGGCCACCATACAGAGGTAATAACCATGATGTGTCACTTTGAATGCATTATGACTATTCTCAAGGGAGAATAATACTCGACATGCAATGCGACATTTAATGTGAAGGCCGTCGCACTGTGAGCCGTTGGATCTCAACTTGTTTGAGATCCAACGACCCATAGTGCGATCGCCATCGCATTAAATGCCGCACTGTATGTAAAATATTTTTCGCCATTCTTAAGGGAATTTTGTTAATACGATAATCACGGTAAAAATGTATATTACATAAAGTAGTTATTTTATGAATTTTAGTTGTCCAATTTAGTTGAGACTTTTAATTAAAAGGATTATGTGTTAATGACTAGTTTTAATATATATATATATATATATATATATATATATATATATATATATNTTAGTTTGTATTAACCCTTTAATGATGATCTTGCATTAAGGCTAAGTAATATTTTTAACAAAAATATCTGTAGAAAAGACTTAGAGGAATAACAAAATGAAGTGTGGCAATTTCGTTACATATTTGTAATTCTATTTGTTGGATAAACTAATATCAAAACATTAACAACTTTTGGTGGACGTATCCCAAAGTTTGGGTGAATCACGTATATTGGTGTCTCTCTTGCACTTGTATCTTATTTGGTGTCATGCATATTTATTGCTTGCAATCCTATATTTCTAACTTAATACTATTTTCCTTAGTTGTAAACAATAGATGAGATTTGGAGCGTGTTAATTGAATATGTATATTAAGACTTTATATGCAGGAAGCATATAGGTGTTTATGTTCAAGAGAAACTAAAAACAACCATATGATGTTATCATTAATCAATGTTAGTTTATAGATGATTGATAATTATATTATGAACTAATAAGCTATTGATAGATTATATCTTTTGTTACACTTGACCAGGCTTCTTGTCTAATTTTCCTCAAAAGACTAGTTGTTTACTTTGCTTGTAATGATTTTGGAAAGAAATGGTTTGTCTCTTTTCTATTGACACCTAAAGTCCGGTTATGTCATTTTGGATAGTAAAGGTCTCTATCTTGATTGTTCTATCTATATGTTCAAGTTATGAGAAAAGACAAGAAGTTTTGATAGAGTCAGATCAAGGTTGAAGATCTGATTTGATATTTATTTATTTTTCTTTGATTGATAAGAATATAAAAAAAAAAAGTTTTTTTCTTTGACAAAAAAAGGTTCAAGACCTAACCATTATTTTCAAATTAAAATTTGACTTATGGAATCTAACATCAATAATAGGAGACCATGTTATGTTATTATTTTATTAGCACAACCACTTAACTTATGGTCCATAAATATGGATACGTTACAAGTTAAGTGCTAGTTGCAAGAACTTCCTATTATCCATGCATTAACTATGAATTATTCATGCATTATCTAAGAGTTATCTATACATAGCTAACAATTATGTTTAATCTTTTTTTAATAATTGTTTATTTAAAATTTAAAACAAATATCATAAAATTAATGAAAATAATACACTAAAATAATAAAATATTTTAATATAATTTAATATACAAAAACTATTTACAATTTGATGTGTAATTTTATTTTAATTTTACTATTTAATGTGAAACATAATGCCGATCAAAGTTAAAATGCAATAAGCGGTTCATTTCGGATTTGCCTCTTTCATTTAAGTTTAATAAACACATGCCTTTTGAACACAAGAGTTTGGAGGTTTTCCATTTCTATCAATTTCACGTGATGGTTTTTATGATTTATGAACAATATGGTTCATTTTTGTTTTTTAACATAAACTTAAAATAGATTATATTAAATAGGTTGTGCACATCCATTCAGTACAAAAAACAACAGCTTAAACATTCTGATTGTTCTAAAGAAAAGACAACAAAAATTGGCCCTACAGGAGACCTTAACAAGCCGAAGAGAGTTCTAGTATTTCGAATAATTACAGACAAAGGATAAATACGAAAAAACTGTTGATTAAGCAAAATGCAAAAAAAACATTTCCTGAGAGGATCATTTTGGTTTGCCTGATTGACCCATAGGCTGGGTTATTGAATCCTCCTCCTTCTTCTGGTTTGCTTCTCTTGGATTTTCTTGGACATGGCTTCCCTGGTTCATTTAGACCAACAGTTGCAGGTCTTCCTGAATGCGGTCTACTTTACCCATAATTTCCTTGAGATTCATCCCATTGTCATCAATCCTTGCATCATGGTTGATTATCTGGTACGAGAGGTAATTTACCTCATCAACAAGTTTTTTGACCTTTTTAGCAGCCTCTCTGTTGTCAGAAATTCCAATAGACACAATTTCATACAAGCGTTGTATATTTATCCTCAAATCAATAAACCCTTCTTCATTCCTACAGTCCATTTCCAACTGGAGAGGCTGACTGGTATAACTATCATGACTGTTGTTTAAACTGAGTCTAGATAGATTCCTGAGAACATAAACTAAGAGAGGAGAAACTCTATCTATGAAAGGGCCTCCAAACTACTTAAAATCTTGGGCTTTTCTAAAAACACAAAGCGAAAAACCTAACTGAGATTCCCCCAAAGAAGAATAGTGATAACCTAGTAAGAAATTACCTTCAGAAAGGAACTGCCATTGATAGTTATCATCGTTCAACAAGCAGCTAAGATTCACTGATCTTGAATAGGAGGAACGCCCAATTGCAAGGAGAGGATTATGGCGAGTGCTCAAAGAGCCAGCCTGGACGAAGCTTCTGTTATCCCTATTGTGCATTTAATCCACTAAAGCATCAAACAGAGCCTAGAAGAATTGAAGCAAAGGAGGGTCTGTTGTAGGGAGGAGCCCTTCACCGAAAACCAAAATGACGAGAGGACGCTCTTCTTCAGAGAGGGAATTCACAGACAAAGGAAACAATGAAGGGCCAACGGAGGGAGGGAGGCATAAAAAGCTTCGTTGAGAAGCCATTGTACTCAGATGGAGACGGGCTAGAGCATGCGAGCTACGCAAAAAATAAAGCCTAAGGTGAGTGTTAATGAATGCATCAGAGGATGGGAATAAATGGAGGAAGGGTGAAGTCCACTTGTCACTGTGGCATGCCAAAAGAGTGCCACTGAAAACCATGTCAATTGACTTTGTGGGTTGGGGCTTATAGGTGTTTATTAGGTGGGTGATCAATAAGTGGGTGAGGGACATTCTAAAGGTCAGGGTATAGGCTTAAGGAGAGGAGCGTAGCTTTCAATTGATATGAAGCCTTGGGGGAGAGAGGCTCCAACATTAGCCAAGGCGCTCGCTTGAGCATTATTTGCTCTAAGAATGTGAAAGAATTCAATGTTGCCCGTGGTGAGAAGCTTAATTTTGTCGAACAGTCTTCTGCATTTGATAGCGCCAGAGGAGTAGCCGGTGATCATTTTGAGAATAACTTGGTGTGAGTCTCCAAAAACTAACAACCTTGAAATGGCTCTTACATCTATTAGATTGAGGTCCTAAAAGAGCACCATCCACTCAGCCTCATTATTCGTCTTATGGCCCAACCCCCATGCAAAAAATTTTGTCCTTTGTCCTCTGGGATCAAGAAGGATCCCCCCGCACCTGCCTCCTCGTTAATATGGTTCATTTATAAATATAATAAATTAAGATTTTTTTTATAAAAATAAAATATATATTGGTATTTTTTTTTTCATTTTACCAACAAAAATATATGAACAAAAATTATATATAAGTTTATTTATAAAATAATTAAAATAATGTAAAAATATAATATTTTTAAGTAGTGAAAAAACTTAATTACTTTTTATTTGAAGTAAATTTGTTAATTTTTATGTGAATGTTAAATTTGTTGAAAATAAAAGATATAAATTATTTTTAAAAAAATTGAAAAATTAAAAATTATGTTTTATATAACATATTGGTTTACAACTTTTTAAACTATTTATAAATATATAATTTATAAAACATATAAATCATTTTTTTAGATATCTAATTTATAAAACATATAAATCATTTCTTTTCTTGAATATTTCAAGGGGAATACTATAATAATGATTAATATTTTTCTAGGAGAAAAATAGGAGTTCCTTGTTATTCTATTGAATCAAAGGTAACCTATTTGCTGCAGCAGGTGTGCATTACAAGGATAGTCTAGTACAAGATATGAGCTCAACACAAAAAACATCAACATGAACAATACCATCAGGTGTAGGACTCGAAAACCTATCCTGGGTCACCTAGCTATAGAGGTACATCAAAGCTTGATAACTTAGCTAAGGAGGCACTTCAGGGTACACCCACAGTAATAATAAATGTTGGACTATTCCAACACCAAGGGGTGTGTCATCAAATCAAGCCAAGTGGTTGATAAATAAGTCTATAACTAGTAGAACTGAAAGGAGCCTTCTAATTGCATTCACCCTCAGTGAATTCAAAAAAATGCAGGTACCCTGAAGACAATCCAAGTGCCTTTTTAGATAGGTAATCCGCTTTGGTATTTTCACTCCCTGTAAACATGGGCGGCTTCAAGATGGGAGAAGGAAGCATGTAGAATTCTGATATTGTTAAACCAACCTTTGAGATCGAATGGCAGAAAGTTTCACCATTCCATTAAACCATTTGATGATAGAAAAGGAGTCTCCTCGGATGTGTAGATATGGAAGTCCAAGTAATTTGGAGAAGGTAAGTAATACCCAGAGTGCGAGAAGTTCAGCACGGGTGTTGGTACTTAGTCCACATCCCATCTTGATATAGTAAAAATGCTCCTTGCTAATCACAAGATATACACCAGTACCTTCATGATTATTGGTTGAGACTCCATCAAAAAAACCAATAGGATATACCATGCTCTATTGAATATTTTCAAGCTCCTGTTGCATTTGGTGTGAATCCTCACCTTGTGAAACTGGAGCTGCTCCAAAATGCCAGAAATGATCAGATTTAAAACTGGTTTGCGGTCTTCAAAAATAAGTTGATTCCTCGAGAGCCATATGTTCCAAGTTATCAGTAGAGGGAGATATAACAAATCCTTTTCTTTACTTACCCAGATTTCCCAATTGTGCCTAAAGGAAGACTCATTACAGTCAATAGGACGATGTAGACCCAAGTTGATTTCTCGTAAGATAATCTTCATGAATCTATAGTCAGAGAAGAGATGATCCACTGATTATGACCCCGAGAAGCATAGGCAATAGTAATTCAGTCCAATCCAACCTTTTTTACACAAAGTATCCTAGGTGTTGATACGATAGGTAAGGCATAACCAAGCAAAGAAGATAATTTTAAGTGGAAGATTGTAATGCCAAATTTTGTATAGAATGCTTGCCACATGTGTTGGATGTGTGCTGGATGCAATCAGTTCATATGCCAAATGTGCAGTCGCTCTCCCTGATTGCTTGTTGAACATCCAAACAAGTGAATCATTAATATTACGCAACTATATACATCCATGAGTGAGACCCTTGATGTAATTTTCCCAAATCTCTTTCCAAGAGCCATCCAGATCGAGGTTCGTGGCAGTAAACCAGTACTGGTTCCCATTGAATATGTTATGTGCAACGTGGAGAGTAGAGATACCATAATATTCCAGGTAGCTACGAAGCTCCTCGGAGAGGAGAAAGTTTCCATTTAAGCCTGCAATTGGATCAACACCAATCCTAATACTGCATCCATCACCTACTTTCCATCCAAGATGGGAAGTGATCCAAGACAACGCTCTGATAAACCCATTCCAAATGTGAGAAGTACCATGGACCATTAAATTTTTACAATGAATCCAAGTATCCATGGATTGGTCCTTGAGATATTTAAACTTGACAATGTGTGACTAGATGCGCTCACTATTTAGAACGAACCACATAATTTTTAACCTTAGTGTTGTACTAAACGATTCCAAATTTTTGATGTTCCAGCCGCCACGATCATAAGGTCTGGACATTGTTTGCTAGTCCACTAGGTGTGTTCTATGATTCCCATTATAATTTCCCCAGAGGAAGTTAAAAATGGCACTTCTAAGATATTTCATGATGGATTTTGGCATACGAGCTAGTGTTAGCCAAGACTGCCAACCCCCTGAGCACTGATTTGTTGATGTATTTGTAACTTCGGAATGTATTCACTTATGTATTTCATATATTGTATTTGATTAAGTCCCTGATGTTCCTATCGGGAGAAAAAATAATGTAAACAAGTCATGTAAATTCATAGAGGTTAACCCTCCTAGTTGATCAGGGGTTAAAGTCCCTGCAGTTGTGGGCCACTAGGGTTATTAGACTCTCCTAGAGAAGTCGGCCTTGGTAATTTATTGTCAAGTCGGAAACTAGTATAAATAAAGAGTGAGCCTCTCTATTTATTACACAATCACTCACACTCAGTTGTAGCGCATGAGTGATAGAGAAGGAGTTGGGATAAGAGAGAGAACAACTGTCGAAGATCATCTTACTGTCTTTGGGTTTTACTGCTGCCATTGGTGCTTATTCTATCTTGAGGAAGTTGCGGGGTTTTCTCCTTTATGGTTTCCCAGAGGAAAATCTTTGTGTTTATTGTCTCTTGTGATTTATTGTCATGCATGTTATTCTCTCAGATACGATCCTAAGGTAATACTATCTAAATTGATAAAATTCTAACATGGTATCAGAGCTAACCTGAGAAGAAGACACCGTGCGGCTACAGAATCTAGGGCTTCTTACTTTTTGGGTCTCTCTCCACAATCCATCAGCAAAAGGAGGAGAGGCTGAGCCTCCATTGAAGGGAGCATATTTTTGTCAAAGCAGAATCTGATTCTGAGCATTTTTTAGTTTTTGACCTACCACTACATCGGGAAATTAGGGATTTTCACTGAAGAGGAATTTTTGAGTGAGCCCAGGCTAGGATTGCTCTCCTCCTCAAAATCAAAGTTTAGAGACAAAAATAGAGGTTTTGGGTTGGGTAGAACTCCGGGAAAGTCAAACCCTAATTTTCCGTAGAACCAGAAAACTAGCACTGCAGAAGAACAACTCCAAATCCAGTTTTCAGCTTCTCAAATTGATAAGATCTAAATATTTTGTATTTCCATTTGAGGTTATCAGTTAAAATGTCTCATCACACCAATATTGATGAAAATCTTGAGGGAGATGATAACTTCCGAGCTTGTAAGTATAGGGTCTCCTTGGTCCTGGAAGAAAATGAGTTGGACTCTTACATCAGTGAAGAGCTTCCAGTTCCAAAGGGAGATGAGGCTAATACCTTACACAAAAAGAAATTGGTCATGGCTAAGAGGATTATTGATGATTCAATCAAGGATCACCTCATACCACAGGAGTCCTCCCTAAAGACACCTAAAGCAATGTTTAATTCCCTGGCCAAGCTATTTGAAGGGAAGAACATAAACCGAAAGATGACTTTGAGGAACCAGTTGAAGAATGTGAAGATATAGAATGCGGAGACCATATAGTCATACTTTACAAGGGTCTCCTAGATCAAAGAACAACTTGAAGCAGTGTATGAATAAGTGGAGAATGTAGAGATTGTGATGACCACCTTGAATGGTCTCCCTAGGTCATGGGACTCCTTCATTCAAGGGATTTGTGCTAGAAGAAAGGTAGTCACTTTCAGTAGACCGTGGGAGGAATGCTCACAAGAAGAAGCTCAGATAGTATCCCGAGAAGAAAAGATGGGAAGTGAAGATCAAGCTCTGACAGTACACTCCAAGAAAATACAGGACTATCATCATTCCAAAGGTAAGCATTCTAACCTGAAAGATAACTCTAGAAAATCTAACAAAGACATATCTAAATACAGATGCTTTACATGTGATGAAAGAGGACACTTTGCAAGAGATTGTCCCAAGAATAAGAATAGCTCTCACAAGAAGAATGGAAACAAGAGAAGACATCATGCTCATGCTGTAGAGGATGATGAACCTTCCATAAAGAGAATCAAGCAAGAAAGTGATGATTCTTCAAGTGATGAAGAATATGTTTTTATTTTCGCTCTCACGGGAACTATCACACATGGAAGCAATTATTGGCTTCAGACAATGGGGCTTCCAAACATATGATGGGATTCAAAGAATCCTTTGTGAAACTGTCCGAACATCAGTCACCTCACAAGGTGAAACTTGGGGATGACTACCAGTATCCGATAAAAGGTAGTGGTGAATCCTCCTATAAGCTAGACTCTGGAAAGTATATGAAGATGAAGGATGTCTTGTTTATACTAGGACTAAAGAAGAATCTCCTCTCCATATCTGCATTGGATGCAAAATGCATAAGGGTTGCATTTGTAGATGGCCAAGTTCTTATGTGGCCAAAGGGAAAGACTATAGATGATGCAGTTGTGATTGGAAAGCAAGAGGGAGGATTATACAAGCTGAAGGGCCAACCAAAACAAGCCTTGGTCCATGACTCAGTAGAGCCAAATGAACTTTGGCATAGAAGGCTTGCACATGTGCACTATAGAGCACTACCACTTGCAAGCAAAGCTTATTGAAGGTCTTCCAGAAATATAGACAAAACATGACGGTGTATGCAAAGGATGTGCGAAAGGGAAGAACACAAAGAAGACATTTCCAAGTAGCGAGAGCAAGGAAAAAGGAATATTGGAAATCATCCACTCCGATGTATGTGGTCCTATGTCATCCAGTTCATTGAGTGGGTATGTATACTATGTTTCTTTCATTGATGATTTTTCTAGGAAGACATGGATATACTTATTGAAGAACAAAGATGAAGTATTCAATAAGTTCAAGGAATTCAAAGCCTTGATCGAGAACCACATAGAAAATAATATCAAAACCTTTCGATCAGACAATGGCGGAGAATTCACATCAAATTAATTCAAAGAGTTATGTAGAAATTCAGGGATTAAGAGGGAGTTGACCACTCCATATAATACACAACAGAATGGGGTTACATAAAGGAAGAATAGAACGATCATGGAAGTTGCAAGGGAAATGCTTCATGATCAAGATCTTCCCATGCATCTATGGGTAGAAGCTTCCATGACAGCGGTGTATGTACATAACAGTACTCCACACAGAGAATTCGAGAACAAGACACCTGAAGAAGTATTTTTTGGCAAGAAACCAGAGGTCAACCATCTCAGAATATTCGACTATCCAGTGTACATACACATTCCAAAAGAAAAGAGGAAAAAATTAGATCCTTCTGGAAAGAAGGGTATATTTGTGGGATATAGTGAAAGCTCAAAAGCTTACAGAATATACTTCCCAGGATTAAAGAAGATCGACATTAGCAGAGACGTAACATTCGACGAAGATTCAGCTTACAACAAATCCAGAAAGAGAACAGTTGAAGACTATGAAGAAACAGAAGTACCCATAATTCAAGATACAACTATGAATAATGCAAATCAAGATGAAGGTCGAGAAATAGAAGAACCCCGGGAACCTGTAGATCCAACCCAAGAGAATAATCCTCACAAGAGGAAACCTACATGGGTACAAGAGGCTATCCAAGGTGCAGAGAGATATGGGGCTCCAGAAGAAATGCACAGAGAGAGGAAAAGAACCAGGTCCTACTCCAGTTATGTAGACCTATTACGTGACATCATTAATAAAGAACCTTCCAACTATGAAGAAGTGGCAAAGAAGAAAGGATGGAAGGATGCTATGATCAAGGAGTACCAGTTGATCATGAAGAATGATGTTTGGGATGTTGTCCCAAGACCAGAGGGGAAGTGTGTTGTGACTTCCAAGTGGATCTACAAGATCAAGCATGTTGCAGATGGTAGCATAGAGAAACATAAAGCAAGATCCGTGGCTTGTGGCTTCTCCCAGAAAGAAGGAATAGATTATGAAGAAACTTTTGCACCTGTAGCTAGATACACTTCCATCAAATCAGTACTTACTATGGCTGCAGTAATGAAATGGAAGATACACCAGATGGATGTCAAGACTGCTTTCTTGAATGGTGTAGTGGAAGAGGAATTGTATGTGAAGCAGCCACTCGGTTTTGAGACACATGACAGGGAGACTCATGTGTGTAAATTGAAGAAAGCCCTGTACGGTTTGAAACAGGCACCCAGGACATGGTACGGAAGAATTGACATCTTCCTATCCAGTTTGGGCTTTACTAAGAGTAAATCATATTCCAACCTTTACTACAAGGTTGAAGAAGGGAACCCAGTGATACTCCTATTGTATGTAGATGATCTGTTTGTAACAGGTGTGGATGGGTTGATTGCTGATACAAAGAGGAAGCTTGCTACCAAGTTCGAGATGAAGGACTTGGGTATGATGCACTACTTTCTAGGCATGGAGGTGTGGCAGAGTACAGATGGAATCTCCCTAGGACAAGGGAAGTATGTAGTAGAGATCCTGAAGAGGTTCATGATGATGGACTGGAAGGACATGACCACACCTATTGCACCGAACCTAAAGCTATTGAGTGATGCTTCATCAGAGTCGGTTGATGCTACGATGTATCATCAGATGATTGGGTCCTTGATGTACGTGATGAATACGAGACCAGATATTTGCTTTGCTGTGAACACATTGAGCCAATTCTTGACGGATCCTAGACATGTTCACCTGATTGCTGCAAAACATATTCTGAGGTGCCTGAAGGGTACAATTGATTATGGGCTTGAGTATGAGGCAAATCAAAATATTAACCTAGAAGGTTATGTTGATTCAGATTGGGCAGGTAGTGCCTTCGATAGGAAGAGCACTTCAGGGTGCTTCTTCAGTATGGGATCAGGTGTGATCTCTTGGTTTAACAGCAAGCAGTCTTGCGTGGCACTGAGTACAGCTGAAGTAGAGTATGTCGCAGCTTGTTCAGCTAGTTGTGAGGTAGTGTGGCTGAGGAAGCTACTATATGATTTATTTGATCTCCAGTGGGATTCTACTTATATATATTGCGACAACTAGAGTTGTGTGAATTTATCGAAGAACCCGGTGTTCCATGACAAGTCGAAGCATATCGATATCGAATATCACTATATCAGGGATATTGTGCAGAGAGGAGCAGTGAAGCTCCAGTATGTTGCGACGGACGAGCAGATAGCTGATGTGTTGACCAATCCATTAGCTAGAGTGAATTTTGAGTACTTCAGGGAGAAGCTTGGTGTTCTCTAGATCGAGGTTCCCTCCAAGGGGAGGTGATGAGTCCGGGAGCCTTTCTGACATGGTAGGATTGGTTCCTTCTATGGTCAGATGTAAGTGCAGAGACTTTCTGACTGGGTCAGATGTAAGTGCAGAGCCTTTCTGACTGGGTCAGATGTAAGTGCAGAGCCTTTCTGACTAGGTCAGATGTAAGTGCAGAGCCTTTCTGACTAGGTCAGATATAAGTGCTGAGCCTTTCCGACATGGTGGCAGGTTGGGCCTCCCATGTTCAGATGTGAGTGCTGAGCCTTTTTGACATGGTGGTAGGCTGGGCCTCCCATGTTCGGATGTGAGTGATGAGCCTTTCTGACATGGTGGTAGGCTGGGCCTCCCATGGTCGGATGTGAGTGCTGGGGCTTTCTGACATGGTGGCAGGTTGGGCCTCCCATGGTCACATATAAGTGTTGGACAAGCCTTTCTGACATGGTGGCAGGCTAGTCCTCCCATGGTCAGATGTGAGTGATGGGCCTTTCTAACATGGTGGTGGATGTGTTCCTCCCATGGTTAGATGTGAGTGCTAGGCGTGCCTTTCTGACATGTGGGCGAATTTGTTCCTCCCATGGTCAAATGTAAGTGCTGGGAGGGCCTTTCTATCTGGGTCAGACATAAGTGCTGAAGAAGATGAAGACCTACGTGGAGGCTAGGCTTACAACTAGCATGAAAAAGAGATGGCTCTATAGAAATTCCTAGCACCAGTTGATCGAGATAGCGGAAGCAGTGATGATGATGATCCAATGATGATCCAGCTTTGATGATGATCCAATAATGATCTAGTTTCAATATGATCCAGTGTAGATGATGATCCAGACTTGATCTAGAGAAGAAGAATTGTGCCGACGAATTGTGTCAAGATAATACCTTCCTAGTTAAGAGGGAGTATTGATGTATTTGTAACTTCAGAATGTATTCACTTATGTATTTTATATATTGTATTTGATTAAGTCCTTGATGTTCCTATTGGGAGAATCAATAATGTAAACAAGTCATGTAAATTCATAGAGGTTAACCCTCCTAGTTGATCAGGGGTTAAAGTCCCCACAGTTGTGGGGCACTAGGGTTATTAGACTCTCCTAGAGAAGTCGACCCTGGTAAGTTATTGTCAAGTTGGAAACTAGTATAAATAGAGAGTGAGCCTTTTTATTTATCACACAGTCACTCACACTCAGTTGTAGTGGATGAGTGAGAGAGAATGAGCTGGGATAAGAGAGAGAACAACTGTCAGAGATCATCTTATTGTCTTTGGGTTTTACTGCTGCCATTGGTGTTTATTCTATCTCTGAGGAAGTTGCGGGGTTTTCTCCTTTATGGTTTCCCCGAGGAAAATCTTTGTGCCTATTGTCTCTTGTGATTGATTATTGTGCATGTTATTCTCTCAGATAAGATCCTAAGATAATACTATCTAAATTGATAAAATTCTAACATGATATGACCAAGATTAGTCTTCCACCAAGCGAGAGAAGTCTAAAAGTCCAATTGCTGATTCTCCTGTCAAATTTTTTAATAAGCCACCTCTAGTCATTGACAAATATAATGTTATTAAAGGATAGACAAATATAATGTTATGAAAGGACAAACATGTAGGATACTTAAGACTAGTTAAGAAGGAGCTTGTGTTAAAGTCAGACATATAACTTAATTAAAATATTATTAAATACCATGTTAACTTAATTAATAAAAAAAAGTCTATTGAATATTAAATTTTTTAATATAAAGGATGTTATCATTACTTAAATTTTACATAATTAATAAGTAAAGATGATAAAGATGAATAAGTAATTTAAGTAAAGCTTTAAGACTAACATTTAAAGTAGAAAATAAGAATTTGGATAGTTTTTATAAAGGCTCTCTAAAAGATGATATATTTTCTACCCCATGGTTTTTATAAAGAAGAAAGAAGAATGTTTTTTTTGTTTGCTAGAATAATTTCCTTGTTCCTCATAATGTAATGTTATATATGTAAAAGAGACTACCTACAAATCTTCATCATAAATTAAAGAGTGAGATAAGATGACAAATCTTTAGTTTTTATCCTATAGATTTATCAACTTAAAAATGGTCAAAACATTGTAGAAATTTTTACTAGTTAATCTATTTTTGTAAAGTTACATTTTTGTGTATTAATAATGGAGACATCTAAAAATTTGACAATTTGGATTGGAGAGTCCTTTTTTGTTGGAATATGATGTATTTTTATTTTATGAAATCAAAATTTTACTGTGTTTTAATCACAATTTTGATGGTAGAAATGGATTCAACACCCTCAGAAACCTTTTGGAGCACCCAAAATTCTAGAACTTGACAGCGGTAACTTGGATTTTGAAAAATCCTAAAAAATCCATCACTTCCAACCCAAATTGTCAAGTTTTTAGACTGTGCAGTTCAAAATAAGTAAATTTACTGTATGTAACTTGTTTTTTTCATGCTATGAACAATTCGATGAAATTTTTTGGATTGGAGTATTTTATAACAATCATTAATAGTTTTAAATAATTCTTTTTGAAGTAAATGATTTGTGGATTTATTTCTTTTCTACATTTCAAAACTATCATTAGAAAGAAAATTGGGTTGCACATTAACACATTATAGGTTAGAAAATTCCAAAGAATTCATTAATGGATCTCTTAAATATTTTTTGGGAGCAAGTTAACTTATTTAGGTAACTTATAATTAAATATTAGCCTTAACAAATGAGTGTCACTGAGGGGAACAATAGAATGTTGGTGGAAGTTGTGAGGTGCATTCTAATTCAAGGTGGGGTAGATAGAAAATATTGCATAGAGTTTGTTTCAAGAACAACCTATTTACAAAACAAATGTTTCAAATGCAATAGTGAATGACAAATCTCCATAAGAAGCATGCGCTCGATTAAAGCCACTTTTTTGAACATTTAAAAGTGTTTAGGGGTGTTGGATAAATTTAAAATGTACCAAATGAAAGAAGAAAGAAGATCAACCCAAAAGGATTGAATGTCATATGTGTTGGGTATGCTCATGAGGAAAGGAGATCTTGATTATATTATCCAACAGCTAAAACAATGCACATTGCCAAAGATTTGATCTTAAGTGAGAGTAACCTGGCATGAATGCGTAATAAATCTATTTGTTTTTTGTTGATGTGATTGTGTCTGTATTGCTTAAAGAATCCAATAATGGTGCAATTAGTAATAGGAACCTACAAAGATTTGAAAAAATGATTTTAAATATGAAGGTAAAGATGTTGAAGAGTTTATTGCATCAAGGAATGCCTTTTGTTGGAACACTAGAAAATGAGGCACAACAAAACCCCAACATAGTTCATGATCATCCCAATACATCAAACTCAAGGATTCTTTGCAAACAAAATAAACGGATCACTTGGAAGGTTTCAAAAAAATGTCGATCATAAAGGCGAGGAAGTATCCTTTTCTTTTGATCATATTCAACGTGTCTGTGCTTCAGTAACCATTGTTGAGATTAAAAATTATCAAGAAGCCACTATAGATGACAATTGCAAGGAATGGAAAACACCATTGGGGAGGAATATGCTTCTATTTTAAAAAATAAGATATGAGATTTAACTCCACTTCTAGAGGGGAGAAAGGCAATAAGCTGAGAGTGAATTTATTAAATCTAAAGGCTAAGGAAGATGTTAGCATTGACATGGACAAGGTTTGAGTTGTATAAAAGGGATATTCCCAATTTGTAGGAATAGAGTATATTAAAACATATTATCTAGATGTGAAATGGTCAACATAAGAATATTATTGACATTTGTGGTTGCATATAAACTTGAGGTATACCAAATTGAAATCAACACAACATTTATTCATGGAAATATAAATGAATAAATTCATATGCAACATGTTCATAAGGGTTCCAAATCAAAGGCTTGAAGTATTTGGTGTGCAAACTAAAAAAATCAGTGTATGGGTTGAAACAGGCATTAAGACCATGGTATGTTAAAATGGATTCGTTCCTTCGTGAACTTGATTTTGTGATAATATTAACATTAAAAAATATTTAATAAAGTTTCATAATTATTATTTGTATGTTGATGATATGTTGCTTTGTGTATAATGAAGATTATTTCAACTCTTAGGATATACATTTACTACATAGAGGGGTTTTCTAGATATAAGGTTGTTATTAAATGTTAGTTTGAGTAGTAGCACAATATAGCTCAATATAAAACAAATAATAGTAATTATGTCTTCCATGGACTCTACACTAAATATGTTGTAGCACATCAAACAATATGAGATTCATGACTATGTTGTAGCGTCCAAACAATTTATTTATAATGACCAAAGTTGTATCTCATATAGAAATTTTATATTTTGAATTCAAATGACAAAACATATAGTCCCATTATTAAATTCTTCCCTATACAAAAATTTTAAATGGAGAGATTAATGTGCAGTATATGCCTAACTCACACAATGGTAACACAATGGTAACATATATGAAATTTTTTAAATCATAAAAAAACTAAAAATATTTTCATTATGCATATACTCAAAGAGGGGTTTTACAAACACAATGCCATTAACAAATAGGTATTGTTATATGTTAGTTTGAACATAGAGATATGACTTAATAAAGAAAACAATAATACCTATGCTTTCCACAAATTTTGAATATATTATACCAGATCAAAGAATATAAGAATTTTGAATATGTTGCACCATTCACAATTTCATTATGATAATCAAAATTGTGTTGCTTTATGAAAAATTCTTACCCTTTCATAACAAGTATAAGTTTTCATAGAAAGTATATAGTCTTCTTATCAAATTTTTAAGAGAAAAATCACAATGAAGATGAATACTATGAACTCTAAACTTAGAAAATGGTGGTAACATATATAATGACCTCTAAATAATTCTTTTTGAAGTAAATGATTTGTGCATTTATTTCTTTTCTACATTTCAAAACTATCATTAGAAAGAAAATTGGGTTGCACATTAACACATTATAGGTTAGAAAATTCCAAAGAATTCATTAATGGATCTCTTAAATATTTTTTGGGAGCAAGTTAACTTATTTAGGTAACTTATAATTAAATATTAGCCTTAACAAATGAGTGTCACTGAGGGGAACAATAGAATGTTGGTGGAAGTTTTGAGGTGCATTCTAATTCAAGGTGGGGTAGATAGAAAATATTGCATAGAGTTTGTTTCAAGAACAACCTATTTACAAAACAAATGTTTCAAATGCAATAGTGAATGACAAATCTCCATAAGAAGCATGCGCTCGATTAAAGCCACTTTTTTGAACATTTAAAAGTGTTTAGGTGTGTTGGATAAATTTAAAATGTAGCAAATGAAAGAAGAAAGAAGATGAACCCAAAAGGATTGAATGTCATATGTGTTGGGTATGCTCATGAGGAAAGGAGATCTTGATTATATTATCCAACATCTAAAACAATGCACATTGCCAAAGATTTGATCTTTAGTGAGAGTAACCTGACATGAATGCGTAATAAATCTATTTGTTTTTCGTTGATGTGATTGTGTCTGTATTGCTTAAAGAATCCAATAATGGTGCAATTAGTAAGAGGAACCTACAAAGATTTGAAAAAACGATTTTAAATATGAAGGTAAAGATGTTGAAGAGTTTATTGTGTCAAGGAATGCCTTTTGTTGGAACACTAGAAAATGAGGCACAACAAAACCCCAACATAGTTCATGATCATCCCAATATGTCAAACTCAAGGATTCTTCGCAAACAAAATAAAAGGATCACTTGGAAGGTTTCAAAAAAATGTCGATCATGAAGGCGAGGAAGTATCCTTTTCTTTTGATCATATTCAACGTGTCTGTGCTTCAGTAACCATTGTTGAGATTAAAAATTATCAAGAAGTCACTATAGATGACAATTGCAAGGAATGGAAAACACCATTGGGGAGGAATATGCTTCTATTTTAAAAAATAAGATATGAGATTTAACTCCACTTCTAGAGGGGAGAAAGGCAATAAGCTGAGAGTGAATTTATTAAATCTAAAGGCTAAGGAAGATGTTAGCATTGACATGGACAAGGTTTGAGTTGTATAAAAGGGATATTCCCAATTTGTAGGAATAGAGTATATTAAAACATATTATCTAGATGTGAAATGGTCAACATAAGAATATTATTGACATTTGTGGTTGCATATAAACTTGAGGTATACCAAATTGAAATCAACACAACATTTATTCATGGAAATATAAATGAAGAAATTCATATGCAACATGTTCATAAGGATTCCAAATCAAAGGCTTGAAGTATTTGGTGTGCAAACTAAAAAAATCAGTGTATGGGTTGAAACAGGCATTAAGACCATGGTATGTTAAAATGGATTCGTTCCTTCGTGAACTTGATTTTGTGATAATATTAACATTAAAAAATATTTAATAAAGTTTCATAATTATTATTTGTATGTTGATGATATGTTGCTTTGTGTATAATGAAGATTATTTCAATTCTTAGGATATACATTTACTACATAGAGGGGTTTTCTAGATATAAGGTTGTTATTAAATGTTAGTTTGAGTAGTAGCACAATATAGCTCAATATAAAACAAATAATAGTAATTATGTCTTCCATGGACTCTACACTAAATATGTTGTAGCACATCAAACAATATGAGATTCATGACTATGTTGTAGCGTCCAAACAATTTATTTATAATCACTAAAGTTGTATCTCATATAGAAATTTTATATTTTGAATTCAAATGACAAAACATATAGTCCCATTATTAAATTCTTCCCTATACAAAAATTTAAAATGGAGAGATTAATGTGCAGTATATGCCTAACTCACACAATGGTAACACATATGAAATTTTTTTAAATCATAAAAAAACTAAAAATATTTTCATTATGCATATACTCAAAGAGGGGTTTTACAAACACAATGCCATTAACAAATAGGTATTGTTATATGTTAGTTTGAACATAGAGATATGACTTAATAAAGAAAACAATAATACCTATGCTTTCCACAAATTTTGAATATATTATACCAAATCAAAGAATATAAGAATTTTGAATATGTTGCACCATTCACAATTTCATTATGATAATCAAAATTGTATTGCTTTATGAAAAATTCTTACCCTTTCATAACAAGTACATAACAAGTATAAGTTTTCATAGAAAGTATATAGTCTTCTTATCAAATTTTTAAGAGAAAAATCACAATGAAGATGAATACTATAAACTCTAAACTTAGAAAATGGTGGTAACATATATAATGACCAAAACATTATTAAGCATATATATAAATATGGAGTTTCCTCATAATGGAAATTGGAATATGCTCACCTACTCTACTATTTGCAAACTATTTGTAACAACCCTATTTTGGGCTTTTCAATCATAGACAAATGCAGGGCCCAAGTAGTCCATGGACTTTCTTTGGAAAAAAACTGCGAAGGAAACTTTCTCGTGATATAATATGATTGGCTATATGATACCCAAAGTGACAAAGGGAAACTATATGATACCCAAAGTGGCACGGTAGGCTAAAAAGAGAGGAATCTTCTTGCAGATATGATGCCATTTTCGTTGCAATCATTTAGCATTTAATCACCTTTTATTTTCATTGCTTGTTTAATAATGCGGTCCACTGCTGCAGGGAATTTAATGGCTTTGAAAAGGCCTACGTCTAAAGCACGGGGAGAAAATCAAACAGAAACCTCTGAAAGATTTTTATATTTTTTTTCCATACGACGGGTATAGTTTTAGGTCTAGGTCTAGGTTCATTTTAATGGGATCGATTAAGATAAAGGCTAGGCTAAAACACATTTGTTTGATTTGTTAGGAGTGTTATAATTTTTTGTGTACGCTTTAATGTGATGATAGTTGTGTAGTAGGTTGTTAGATTTTAAGTTGCTTGAGATTCAATAGGCTGTTACGTAGTTGCCGTCACATTAAAACCTGCACAATAAATTGATTAATTTTCGTCTCTCCTACAAAGGCCATTTTCTTTTCTATACACGAATGATGTTTTTATTAAAGAATAAATGACAGCAGATTTCATTACTAATCTAGTTATCGAGAACGATCATAGGGATTTTACTAAAATGAAGTAAATGATGTTTTGGGTATGCAACAAATAAGGTGTATGTGTAGTCAAATATTAAATGATTATGATCATTTTTAGGGTTGATGATTATGATAATGATTATATGTATTCAACATAATTTTTCACCACAAAACCCTTAACAAGGATCAAATTACTTACCAGTGTCATTTTATTATTACTTACCAGTGTCATTTTATTATTACAAAGATTCTTATACATTGATAAGGATATAGGATTGGAAAATCAAGAATTTATAATTTCAATTCAATAGTGGAATGTTTTGTTAAATACATCGTTGACAAAACAACTATCTACATCAAGATCAGATTGTTGTGTATTTGCATATGTGCGAGCCAATGAGTAAGTTAAGTCTATTCTAGGTCATAGAATGAGTAAGTATAAAAGTGCCATAATCAATCTTTTCCCTACCTTGAGTTTAGGTGTATAGATAATGCCTTGGATACTTAGGGTTGTAACAATCTCCTCTTCCCATTACATATAAGTCATTACAATTACATATAAGTCATTGAAGTGGGGTCAACTTGTCTTCTTCATTCAAACTCGTTACCTTATCCTCCACCTTTAACGGATTGTGATTCATCATGTTCCCCTTCCCATTGCTTATGCCATTTTATTTAATTATTTATATATATATATATATAATTATTAGGTATTATTTCATCTTGGTAAAACAGTGAAAAGACAAGAAGATATTGGTGTTTTTTTTAACCATAATGCCATGGTTAAATATTATTCAATATAAAAATATAAATGGTTAATAATTTATTATCATAATGTTAATAATATTATAATGAAAATTAAAATATAAATGGTTAATAAATATTTTATAATTATAATTTATCTTAATTAATGAATTACAAATTTGAAATTCATATGGTATAGTCTAGACATTTGATCGCTCATTTTTCTAGCATGATCTTGATAAAATTTAGTTGGAATTTTTAAAAATTTAGGTTACAGTTGTCAAGTTTTGGAGTTTTGGGTGCCTTATGGGTTTTTGAGGGTGCTGAATCCATTTCTACCATCAAAATTTGGATTAAAACATAGTTACATTCTGATTTTACAAAATAAAAATAAAAAACAGATTTTAGAAAAAAAAAACATTTTTGTCCGATCCAAATCGTCGAATATTTAGGCATCTTCAATAGGAAAGAAATCAAAATCAAGGGAAGTAAAAGGCCTTCCTTTTAAAAGAGGGGTTCAGAAGATATACTCTATAATATTAGGGATAATAAAATAGGCTATATATCTTGTTTTAGGGGCCTTAATCAAATCATCTTTAGTTGGTGGAATGAACATTTTGCAATAGATTTATAAAAAAAAGTAGGTGGAAAGAAATTAACTATAAATTATAGTCATGGTCGGGAGGTAGAGGTTTAAAATGAAGAAGTTGGAGAACACCTTTGTTATTAATATTATTAATATTGATAAATAAGAAAATATGATACTCAAATTTCAATAAAGAATTTATCTTCAAACTTTTTATGTGAACATCCTTAAAGAGGCTTTTAATTTAATAAACACTTGGGCATCAATTTCATTTCCCATTTAGAGTAGAACTATGATGCTAAAAGATAATAACATTTGAAACCATTGTTATTGTTTTGAAAATAAATGTAGAAATGCTAAAATTTTGAGTGACATAAGAAAAAAATGGTTTTTCAACACTTTAGCTATCCTAGTTATTGTACATGATTGTGACTTTTGGACTTGAAGCACCTTTTTTAGATTTGCACAATCTCCTTTAGACTTAGATTTAGTATAAAAGTATAGATCCTTAAAATCTTCCCTGGTTGTCACCCTTAGCAACTATTTATTGAAAATAGAAATCAATGATATATACAAGGCACACTCTAAAAAATGTTGAAATCTTTTGTCAAAATGGTGAAAACAACCACCTGATGCAACATTGCACATCATCCCCTGAAGAGTGTTGAATTCAGTGCACAAGATGATGTCAATGGATGCCACAAGTGATGGAGAAAGTATAGAAGTGCAAGCTAAAGGTGAAAATGATACCAAATGACGCAAGAAAGAAACACTCCACAGTGGATAGCTTTAAGAAACTACAAAACCAAGTTGGTCATGTTATGAAAACAAATGCTTAGTAACACTCTATGACTATTTGCACGAATGACACATAATTCACTATTCAAAGATATAAAATAACAAATACTACCAAACAAAGTCATAATAAGTCAGAATAGCCTTTTCCTCTGAAATGTATGGCTGTCATGCCTTCTCCTCTTCTTGTTTGAGGGGTCAAAATGGGGGGATTAAAAATAGATTTATTTCCAATTAAAACCCGTAGTGCGAGAAAGCCAAAGAAGGGGCCAGACCTTGCTTCGGAGGACAAAGGCACGACCTCTCCATCTATGTAAAAATCTGTAAATTCCAGGGCGCTTAGAGGCATGAAATCCCTTGCAAGGGTTCCAAAATGATCTATGCCTTTATTAATATCAGGAGAGTGGGGGACATCCAGAAACAACTTGCCCTCCAAAGAATCATGGATAGGGATATGCCAGATGCAATTTTTTTGCAGGAGACGATGGTCTCTGCTCAAAAAGCTTGTGCTTTCTTTCTGAATGTCAAAAGTGATTGGCAGGTGACTTCAATGGACGCGCTAGGTTTGTCAGGGGGTATTTTGGTGGCTTGGGACACTGGCAAGGTAAAACTAAAAGCCTATTTTGTGTTTGCAAGGATACTATTGACTAGTTATAGCATGGACTCAAGGGAGGAAGTCAAACTTATCAACGTATATGGATCGTATAATGTTAAGGAGGCCTTCTGGAACAGGGTTGTGGCTGAAGGAACTTTGGGGCTTTCGAACTTGATAATAGCTGGCGATTTAAACTACTCATGGTCTACATGCGAGGTGTGGGGGAAGCATTCCAGAGCTGACCCACTAAGTGAATACTTTGTTGAGCTTATGGGGTTTGAAGGACTGTTGGGCGTGGAACCTACTACTTTGAGTCCAACCTGGAACAACGGGCATGTAGGTGAGCAGCGGGTGGCTAAGATACTAGAAAGATTCATGATCAACGAGTCAATGCTAGATAAGGTAGTGAAGTATAGGTCCTGGGTCGATCGTGAAAGGTTATTAGACCACCACCCAATTTTCTTGAAGCTGGAAATGAGCAGATCAGGGCCAGCCAGACCTTTCAAATTCAACCATAGGTGGCTGAAGTTTGAGGGTTTCAAAGACATGATTTATGAGGTTTGGCAAGCGGATGATAACTGACAGAACTTGAATCCCATGGATTATTTGATGGCGAAACTTAGAAGGTTGAAACAAGAAGTTAAAAACTGGATAAAGCTCTGAAATCTTGCTAACAATGCAACATTGTTACGCATAAAACAAGAGATAGGGAGGTTTAATGCACTATCAGATCCGCTGGCATGGGGTCAACCTGAAATGGAATGTCTTCTTAAACTGGAATCGAAAAAGGCCGCAATACTTAACATAGCTCACGAAAAGGCTAGATTAGAAAGCTGAATGGTCTGGTTAGAGGTGGGAGATCCGAATACAAAAGTTTTTCATAAGTTCGCTAATCACAAAAGGAATTCCAATTATATATGGGAATTGGTAACCAATGATGACCGAGTGGTGAAGGGTCAAAATGAGATCATTGATGAGGTACGGGATTACTTTCAAGCATACTATAAGGCTGAAGAAGATATATCTATAACTGAACAATTCAAGATTGTGAAAGAATTCCCAAGGATTTTCGATGTATCGTCTGGAGATGCATTATTTTCCCCTATACAAATGGCCGAATTGAAAGTGGTAATCATGGCCTCGCCAAGATCTAAAATCCCGGGGCCCGACAGGTGGACCTGCGAGTTATTCATGGAGTGTTTTGACCTCATGGGGATGGATATGTTAAGGGCGGTGGAAGATTCAAGAAACAAAGGTGTCATTTCCAGAGCCATGAACTCAAACTTCATGGACTTGATTCCTAAAAAAGCAATCTTGGCTTCCCTGGGTAATTACCGACCTATTTCCCTGTGCAACTTTGTGTACAAAGTCATAGCAGAGATCATCGGTAATTGACTTAAGCCAGAGCTCTCGTGGGGTTTATCCATGGAACAATTCATTTTTTTACAAAACCGACAGATTTTGGAAGCGGTGGGGGTGGCCTAGGAGGTGCTCCATAGTGTAAAGACGGAATCAATGGAAGCTCTTGTTCTTCAACTAGATCTAAACAAAGCATATGACAGGGTCTCTTGGGGTTTCCTCAGGCTGGTTTTGATTCAAGTAGGCATACCATTCAACATGATGAAATGGATTATGAGTTGTGTCTCGTCGGTCTCCTTCGTGGTGCTGATAAATGGTAATCCCACAGGGTTTTTTGAAGCTGGTCATGGACTAAGACAAGGATTCCCCCTATCGCCTTCCTGTTGGTGATAGAGGGCTTGAGCAGACTCATCAACAAGGCCAAGGCATCTAGTGTGGTCAAAGGGATTATGATCAAGAGAGTTTTACACATAACCCACTTAATGTTTGTGGATGATTTCATGATTATGGGATCGAGCTCACTACTTGAATGGGTTGCTATAGCCGAAATTATAAAATTATTCTGTGTTGTCTTAGGTTTATCAGCAAACCCAACCAAATCACGCCTTCTTTTGAGTAGAGATTCCGATGCATTTAGGACTGATATGGAGCTTTTATTTCATATGGCTTCTTGCCAGATTTTGGAAGGAATAAAATATTTGGGGTATTATATTAAATCGAATGGGTATAAGGTGGGAGACTGGACATGGCTCCTGAAGCAGTTTGAGAGGAGGATAAAATTTTGGGGGTGGCGATGGGACTAGCTGCTTAGCAGCTATTATACTTGTATTTTGTTTCAGTGGCAGTCAATAATTAGTTTTTTATGTAGGTTTTAATGTGATGATAGCTGTGTAGTAGGGCGTTAGATTTTAAGCTGCTTGAGATTCAACGGTTTGTTGTTATCGAAAGGTCATCCTCTTTTTTACACATGAATGATGTTTTTATTAAAAAAGAAATGACAACAGATTTCATTACTAATCTAGTTATGGAAAGCGTTCATAGGGATTTTAATGGGATCAAGTGAATGATGGTTTGGGTGTGTGACAAATAAGGTAGATATGTAGTCAAATTTTAAATGATAATGATAATTTTTAGGATTAATGATTATGATAATGGTTATATGTACAACATAATTCTTAACAACGATCAAATTACTTACCAGTGTCATTTATTATGCCAAAGATCCTTATACATCGAAAATGATATAATGAATTGGAAAATCAAGAATTTATAATTTCAATTCAATCAAGTGGAATGTTTTGTTAAAAACATTATTGACAAAACAACTATCTACATCAAGATTAGATTGTTGTTTTGTTAAAAACATTGTTAACAAAACCATCATCAAGATTAGATTGTTATGTATATGTGAGCTAATGAGTAAGTTAAGTCTATTCTAGGTCATAGAGTGAGTAAGTTAAGATATACAAAAGAGTAAAAAATGCCATAATCAATCTTTACCCTACCTTGAGTTTAGGTATATAGATAATGCCTTGGATACCTAGGGTTGTAACAATTTCCTCCTCCCAATACATATAAGTAATTGGAGTGGGGTCAACTTGTCTTCTTCATTCAAATCCGTTACCTTATCCTCCACCTTCAATGGATTGTGATTCATCATGTTCCCCTTCCCGTGCATTGCTTATGCCAGTTAATTTAATAATATATCTAATTATTAGGTATTATTTCATCTCCGTAAAACATTGAAAAGGACGAGAAGATACTACGAAAAGAAATTGGTGTTTTTTTAACCATAATGTCATGGTTAAATATTATTCAATATAAAATATAAATGGTTAATAATTTATTATCATAATGTTAATAAAGTTATGATGACAATAAAATATAAATCGTTCATTAATATTTTATAATTATAATTTATCTTAATTAATGAATTACAAATTTGAAATTTATATGGTATAGTCTAGACATTTGATTGTTAATTTTTCTAGTATGATCTTGATAAATTTTAGTTGGAATTTTTAAAAATTTAGGTTACAATTGTCAAGTTTTGGAGTTATGGAATTTTGGGTGCTACGTGGGTTTTTGAGGGTGCTGAATCCATTTCTACCATCAAAATTTGGATTAAAACATAGTTAAATTCCAATTTTATAAAATAAAAAACACTAGATTTTAGGAAAAAAATGTTCGTCCTATCCAAATCGTCGAATATATAGGCAATGTCTTCAATAAAAAAGAAATCAAAATCAAAAGAAGTGAAAGGCCTGCCTTTTAAAAGAGAGGTTCAGAAGATATATTGTATAATATTAGGGATAATAAAATAGGTTATATATCTTGTTTTAGGGGCCTTAATCAAATCATCTTTAGTTGGTGGAATGAACATTTTGCAATAGATTTATAAAAAAAGCAGGTGGAAAGAAATAAATTAATTATAGTCATGATTGGGAGGTAGAGGTTTAAAATGAAGAAGTTGGAGAACACATTTATTATTAATATTATTAATATTGATAAATAAGAGACTATGATAGTCAAATTTTAATAAAGAATTTATCTTCAAACTTTTTATGTGAACATCCTTAAAGAGACTTTTAATTTAGTAAACACTTGGGCATCAATTTCATTTCCCATTTAGAGTAAAACCATGGTGCTAAAACAATTGTTATTGTTTTAAAAATAAATGTAGAAATGCTAAAATTTTGGGTGACATAAGAAAAAAATGGGTTTTCAACATTTTAGCTATCCTAGTTATTCTACATGGTTGTGACTTTTGGACTTGAAGCATCTCCTTTAGATTTGCACAATCTCCTTTAGAGTTAGAATTAGAATAAAAGTATGGATCCTTAAAATCTTCCTTGGATGTCAGCCGTTGCAACTGTTAAGTGAAAATAGAAATCAATGATATCTACAAGGCATACTCTAAAAAATCTCAATCTTGATCAAAATGGTGAAAACAACCAACCCGATGAAGCATTGCACATCATCCCCTCGAGAGTGTTTTATTCAGTGCACAAGATGATGTCATTGGATGCCACAAATGATGGAGAAAGTATGAAAGTACAAGTTAAAGGTGAAAATGATACCAAATGGCCCAAGAAAGAAACACTCCACACTGGATAGATTTAAGAGACTGCAAAACAAAGTTGGTCATGTTATTAAAACATATGCTTAGTAACACTATAACTATTTACACGGATGATATGAATAAATGTAGAATAATAAATACTACAAATAAAAATCATTCAATATAAATCCTACCAAACATGGTCATGATAAATACCCAAAATGTGAAAGTAAAACATAACATATTTATTCAAACCTCTATTGAAAAACAGATCACACTATTGTACAAATCCACCATACTTTCGACCAAATCCACCATCATGGCCAACTTTCAAACAACGTAGCAACAAATTATAAAACACCAAAACCAATATTATCCAAAGACGAGCACAGCCTCGCTATATGGAACCATGTGATATGAAAGGGAGGGAGTTGGATCAACAATGATGAGCTCAACAAAGCCAACGGTGTACTAAATCACCGAGTGCTCTTTGTCTAGTCCGTCCAAGATGTAATAGCACCAACCAACCGACATATTAAAGTTGGAACACCAACACTTCCGTGCAGGGTTGGAGTTTCAAATGACGGATACCCGTCAAAATTACTGGTAACACGCAAAATCTGAAACGTTTTCTGTATTCTAAGCCAGATTTTGACGGTCTCTGCAAAATCTTAGCTGTATTTGACGGGTACATTGATCCATGACGGGCATTTACCCGTCAAATTCCATCCCTGCTTCCGTCAAATTCCATCCCTGCTTCCGTGAACCCTAGAACCCATACTCTGGATCTTTGGAAAGCCTAAAAATAGGTCCATGAAAAGGAGACGGTTGAATCTAAAAGGAGTCTGTTGATTTAAAATAAAATAATAACAAAGTGTATATATCCTTTGCTCGTTGATGTGAAACAAAATAATAATAAAGAAAATATATTTTTTGTTTTTACTTCAAACACAAATTATTTAGCATATTAAAGAAGGTTGTAATAAGAAAGAGTAAACACGTGTAACTTTTTTTGTGCTCATCTTAGTGTTAACATATGTTTTTTATAAAAAATAATAAAGAAAATATAAAAAATAACATGTCGACTCAATTTAAATTTAAAATATTCTGCTGAAAAAAAAATTAGATTTAAAATATTTAGAATGACATATAAATAAAACTACACAAACTAGATAAATTAAAACCATAAACAGTGCATTACACACTTCCTCAACATTTTCACTCTAAAAAATTTCCACTCTAAAAAATGGTTTGCAACTTGGGAGATTTGATCCTCTTGACACTTGTTAAATCGCTTTTAAGATGGATCTATGTTGGTAATAATAGTAACCATCATAGATCCATCTTAAAAATGATCTACCAAGTGCCGAAAGGGATCAAATCTTTCGAACTACAAACCCATTTTTTAGAGTGGAAATGTTGAGGAAATGTGAACATAATGTTTATGGTTTTAATTTGTAGTCTTATATATGTGATTATAAAAAATATTTTAAATCTAAACTAACTTGACATGATATTTTTTATAGCATTTTTTTATTTTTTATAAATGACATGTGTCAAATCTAGGATGAGCACAAAAGGACTTACACATCTCCCCCTACTGGGCTGTAAAATGCACATTTTCGACACAATAATTTATTTTCAAGGTCATAGTTTAACTAGATATAAAATTGGTGTATGAGACCCTGTTGTTTGTGGGACAAGGGGCCCTCTTTACACAACGATTTGATTACTAATGTTTACAAAGGTGTACATATCATACCCCCTTTGTATTTGAACCTATGACATCATATGAGGAAACAAATGTTCTATATTTATTATATTTAAAGATCACAAACTTATGCTAATTAAGGCCTAAGAATTGAAGGCAATATCCTCTTGCTAGGAGACTTCAATGCTAAAATAACAACTAACCAAGTTATTAATTTAAGTAATGATTCTAACAGTAATCTTCTATGGCTAGATGAGAACCTTGTTTTAGTTAGCAAATACAAAACAAACTCTGAAGTGATGGTTGAGAATTTGTTTGGTACTGAGCTCATCAAGCTTTATAGTTCTCAAAATCTAATAATTTGCAATGGTCATATGAAGTGGTCAAAATCCAACTAGATGATTTGTATTCGTGGTTTGGCTACAGGGATAATTTTAGGGGCGAATTTTAGCCCAGTGGGCTATTTTTCCATGTTTTTTTCCCAAAAAAGATTCACCATTTTTCATTTTTTGAAGTCCTCTTTCGCCCAATTTTGATGGGGTAAAATTTTTTCACCCTAAAAATCGCCAAATTATAATAATAATAATAATATATTTTTAAGGTCACCGCCAAGCGAGACACCAAATTGGTGTATGAGACCCCCTTGTTTGTGGGACAAGGGACCCCCCTCTGCGCAACGATTTAACTGCTAAAGTCTACAGAGGTGTACATACACTACCCCCCTCTGGATTTGAACCCGTGACCTCCTAAGAGGAAACACATGTTCTTAACCATTAGGCCCACTATATAAAGGATATAAAATCCTTGGAAATTAAAATATTTTTTGAAAAATATCGCCAATCATTTTATAGCTGGTGCTTTAAGAATTGGTAATATTCGCCAACATTTATACACTTTTAAATCAGTATGGTTCCTTAAAATCATCCCTGTTTGGCTGGTAGTGTCTTATATTATGTGATATCTCATGATATCCTTGTATACAACCAAATAGTAAATTTTGACATCTTAAATGACCGTGAACCTGATTATCACCATAGGCCTTTAACCCTAACTCTAAAATTTGATAGGGGCATGAGATTCATAACAAAGAATTGTAATAACCAAAAGTACTTCATATGGACAATAATAATAAAATTAATATAATTTTAAGGGATTTAAATAATGAATTAAATATACTAAATTACATTAGAGGAAATTTCAACTCAAAATGGCCCTTTCAACCCTAATTCAAATTCCATGTCATCATGTGTTAGCCAATGAAATTGCTTTAAATTTGAAATACCGTATAGGTCTTAAACAATTTTTTAATATGAAATTGGGGATTGGTATCATAAAAAACTACTTTTTTTGTTCGTATTTTCGACATATCTCCCTGTGTTTTTACTCAAATTTCAATCAAGAGAGCTCGTTGGATGCTGAATTAAATTCCGCATCCAACGAGTACCTACTCTGCATACTTTTGACGGACCCCGCTACCCCAAAAATAAGAAATACTTGAAAAAATGTGATGATGGCTACCCTCAAAACAAGAAATACCTGAAAAATGTGATAATGATGTCATCGTCACGTTTTTTTAGGTATTTCTTGTTTTTGGGGTAGCGGGATTTGTCAAAAGTATGTAGAGTGGGTACTAGTTAATTTTGCATCCAACGAGCTCTTCCGGTTGAAATTTGAGTAAAAACACAGGGAGATATGTCGAAAATACGAACAAAAAAGTAGTTTTTTTCTTTTCTTCCTCCAAAATTAATAAATACTATTTTATTATTTTAACTATTATTTTATTGTTTTCCTTAGGAGGCTCATTTTGAGTTGAAATTTCCTCTAATGACTAACTACAATTATAAAGACCTGTATCGTAATTTTACCACAACCCTCTCTACTTGCATTAACAAGTTCTCTATGATGGTTTCATGTAAAAAGGAGAATAAAAGAACCAACTCTTGGTATGATAAAGAGTGCAAGCATGCTTGAAATGCCATTAGTGATGTTTATAATGGCTCCTTAAAAACTGACAAGATCTATAGGTACAAATACCTAATTAAAAGGAAAAAAGGTGCTTTATAAATAGGAAGCAAGAGAGTCTTTTCCGCTTCTCTAAAGTAGATTCTAAGAAATTTTGGATGCAAGTTCTAAGTTGTAGAACAAAATAAAATAATGTAATTCCCTTAAGGGACTATAATTCCTATATTAAAATATGTATGGATCCTCTGATTGTGTGGACGACATTCAAATCATTTCTACATCGGAATAGGTTTTATCTTTATTAGAAGACATAGTTTGGAGTTAAACAACTTGCAAGAGGAAAATCTAAGGACATTGAAAGATACCAAGAAAAAAGATTTAAAATTAGCGGGCTTATCCTCATCCCTCACATCAACAAACTCTTCAATTTAGCAGTGAATAAGGGTTTCCCTAAACCCTAGACAAATAAACTCATTGTTCTTATTTTTAAAAGACTTGGATATATAAAAAAATCCATCAAATTATAGGACCATAGTGATGAGCCTTATTTTAGCCAAATTGTATGAAATTATTTTGGAAAAGAAGATCAACATATGGCTAGAAAATCACAGAAAAAGAGCTAAAGCCTTTGGGCATGACTTCGGGGCTATCATTAAATTTTGGATCACCTTGGTACTCTTAGGATCATTGTTAAAGAGTGTCACAATGATAAAACTAATAATTTGTGTTGCTTTGCTAACTTAAAAAGATATTTGACATAGTGCCTATAACTAACCTTTAGAATATATTAGAAGAGCTAAAAGTCCCCTTCGATTTGAGAGATGCTACTATAAGGTTGTACAAGAAGGTTATTGCCAAGTTTAGGAATTTTGAGGCCCGGTTGGAAGAAATTATTTGTAATATAGGAGTAAAGCAAGGTTTCCCCCCATCCCCTACTCTTTTTAGTATTTACATCAACAAGCTAAAGGGTTGTTTAAAAGAGGCAAGTTGTGCTAGCATGACTAGCTAGTATAGTCATCATCATTCTTCTTTATGCTAATGATATTGTTCTTATGGAAAAGATTGTCTATAATCTTGACAAGCAACTAAACATTATCAAGGATTTTGGCTCTAGTATGGGCATGCCTGTTAACGCTGACAAAACAAAGGTTATGATAATCAAATCCCCAATGATCACTTATGATAATCTCATGTAGGAGAAAAAAACATGGAGGAAGTGACTTCATACAAATATCTTGGAATTGATCTTCAACATAAGCTTAACTAGAACTATAGCATTGAGAAAATGATTAATGAGGATGAAATTCTTATTATGGACTTGAAAACAGTGGTAAATCAACACACCTATGGCTATGGGATAGGAGGAAACCCTTCTTTGATACTTCCTCCACTCTTGTTATCTTATATGGATGTGAAGCTTGGAGTTGCAACATCACTATAGACACATGGAGAAGGATAGAGAAAATCCAAAAGTGCTTTATAACATATAATATTAAAATTAAAGGAAATACACCCTATCCTATCCTCCTTGTAGAAGAGAGTCTCTCCTCAATTAAAAACAATTGGCAATGAAAGGGTATTAATGTATAAGAACAAGATAAACTACATGAGAGACACAAGGCTTCCTAAGATTGCTTCATACTCTAGTCAAAACCATTGACGACTTAAGTGAGGTTGGCATACAGATACTAAGTCTTCGCTAAATCATTTGGGAGTTAATGAAGATGTCACTCTACATAATAGTGATAATATTAAAAGTATTATGACATCTAAATTTAAGGAGAAGAAGTGGTGCGATAAAGAGTTAGCCGACTAAATACAATTAAAATATTATAAGAAGGTGATCAACATTGACTTAGATGATTATGATGATGGTGGTTAACGTCCACTCAGGCCAAACTTTGGTCTATTGGACCCAAAGAAATAAATTATTTAGTTGTTTCAAAATAGTATTTCTATGCTCAAAGAGCTTGGAGAGAAGCATCTCGAGTTCACTATAATTTTGACAAGTTAAAAGGCTAGGAAGGTCAGGATTACAACAAAGATTATGAAATTGAGATCTAATGTGGGTGTAAGCAGGGCATTCTAAGAGGAAGTGTTTTCCATCCTCAATGTTCATATTCTCACAGAGATTCCAGATCCTTTCTACTCATGGTGTTTTAAGAACTGCCCAACGACCAGTTTCACTATGAAGCTCATGAGAGTTTGCTCTTATCTTGGCTATATTAATTTTTTTCTTTGAACTAGTTAAAACCGAGAGATACTTTTGATCTTCTAGAGTAGGGTTGATGACCTCCTTAGAATACCTTATCCTCTAAATATTTCTCACACCACATTTTCTCCTTAAACTTAGAAGTGCCAATATTTTTAATGTTATTTATATTTTTCAATGCAACATTTTTGTTGATCTCCCAACGGTTTAACCAAGCCCTGATATTTGTATACCAACCTCACTTGAGCCTTAGGTGGTTTTGGCTAGACTTTCAAGCGAGTTTAGGAAGTCAATGGTCTCCCATGTTATTGATTTTGCGCTTGTATAACATGAGCCTAGTCATAGCTAGGCTCTTGATAGGGGAAAGACCCACTTCTAAAAAGAGAATAGGGTAGGGTGTATTGCTGTTATACGTTATAAAATGCTTTTGGATTTGCTCAATCTTTCTCCAGGATTCTCTAGAGATGCTGCATCCCCAAACCTCACACCCATACAAGATAACTGGAATGTCTAAACTTTCAAAGAGGAGCTTCTTTTTATCCCACACCACAAGGTTTGCTTTTTTACAATTATTTTCAAGACCAAAATAAGCTTCCCAACCTCCATTAATTCTTTTCTTAATGCTATATTTCTAGTTGAGCTTGTGATGAATATCAATTCCTAGGTATTTGTAAGAAGACATTTCCTCCAAGTTGCTATTGTCATAAACAAAATTAACATCAGTGTCCTTCTTGGATTTGATAATCATAACTTTTGTTTTGTTAGTGTTAACAGTCATACCCACGGTAGAGCAAAAATCATTAAGAAGTCTTAGTTGGTTATCAAGATCAAATGGACGCCTTGCTAGAAGAACAATATCGAAAGGAACCTTTAGCTCTTCTAATCTATTCCATAGGTTATTTCTAGGTACCGTATCGAAAGCCTTTCTAAAGTCCATGAAGCAACAATCGAGATTGGGTTTATCATTACAACACTCCTCCATAATTATCCTAAGCGTAATGAGATGGTCCGTTGTAGAGTGTTGCCTTCTAAAAAATGCTTGGCCTTTAGCCCACTTACCTTCACTTTCAAGCCAAGCGTTGATCTTCTTTTCCAAAATAATATTGTACATCTTGGCTAAGAGAGGGCTAATCATAATTGTCCGGTAATTAAAAGGGTTGTTTGTATTATGCACTTTTAAAAATAGGGATAATGAGGCTTTGAGTCCAAGGTTTAGGGAACCCTTCCTTGACTGCTTGATTGAAAAGCTTGTGGATGTGAGGGTTGAGGATAGGACCTCCAATTTTTAAGATTTCTTCCTGGTAACCTTCAATGTCCTTAGCTTTTCCATTTGCTAGACACTTAACCCCAAAATCTATGTCTTCTAATGAGAAAAATTCTTCCGTTGTGAGCAGGGTTTCAAAGCTATCTATGTCGTTCGGGGATTCATAAATCTTTTTAAGATAGGAATTCCAGTAGCGTAAAGAAATTCTATTATTAGATTTAGTTTTTCTAGTTAGAATATGTCTCCAAAAATTCTTAGGAGCCACCTTAGAGAGGTGTAAGAGATTTTCTTGTCTTTTACGAATATATTGCATTTTTTCCTTTTAGTTAGGGCTTTGTATATTTTTATCTTGTCCGTTTTAAGAGACTCATCAAGAGACTCCTTAATTTCTTTCCTTGCACTTTTACAATCTTTATCATACCAAGGGTTGGTTTTCCTATTTCTTTTATTACTTGAAACTTCAATTGAGAACTTGTTAATAGAATATGAGAGGGTTGTGGTAAAATTATGATAGAGGTCTTCTATTTTGTCTATACTTGATAAAGGAAGCAAAACAATTTTTAATTCATTTAGAAAAGATTACTTTTATTTCTATCAAAGATCAAGTTTTTTTGGGTATGAGGATTATCTTCTATAGGATCTCTTTGCATGACAAAATTGAGAGTTACAATTAAAGGTCTATGATATGAGTCAGGCTCATGGTCATTTAAGATGTCAAAATTTATTATTTCATTGTATAAAGGGATATCGAAAAACGTAGTCCACCACGCTACTACCAAGCCCATGGATACAGGTCATCTTGCTATAATTGGGCCACTTATTTAGACCGTTGCAAATTATGAGATCTTGAGCACTACAAAGCTTGGCTAGCTCAGACCTAAACAAATTATCCCCTAGATCTTAAGAGCTTCCTTTGTACCTTTCAGCTAGAGTAAGGTCTTCGTTTAGCCAAAGAGGACTAGGGTTGGAATGATTGCTTAGAAGAATAGCTTAGTTGCTTGAAGTTCGAGCATTAAATTCACCCATTAAGAGGATATTGCCTTCATTCCTTAGGCTAGAAATATTGTTCTCTAGACCATTGTAAGGAAAATTTTTATCTAGATTGTTATTCTTATAGAAGTTGGAATTAATAGGGGCAAAATGACAGATTGCTATGTAGGTTTTTTTATCATTAATGTCTGTAATCTCTATCCAAATATACTGGTTGTAAGAGTTTTTTTTACAAATCCTGGCATGGGAGGAGATGTTCTTCCTAATGTAACAAGCTATAACCCCAATGCCTCTATGGTAGGACCGCTTGTTCCAGATTGACCAAAGTAGAAAGCCATCTATGTTAGGGACCTTAGATTCTTCGTGCTCCCAAGTTTCAACTAACAATATAATATCAGCTTCATTCGAAATCCAAGAAAGAATCCGGAGCATGTTGAATTGCTATTTATTACTATCTTTTTAGTTTCTATCTCGGATAACGGATAAGTATCTCTTTGTTTTAACTAGAGTAAAAAAGAAAATCAACATTGTTAAATAAGAACAAATTCTTACAAGCTCCATAATGAAATAGGGCATTGGGTATTCCTTAAACACAATGTAATGAAGTAATTTCTCATCTTTATAATACTAAGAAGGTTGAATATGAAAATCCCTTTCTTTTAGAATGTTCTGCATACACCCACATTAAAATGCAACTTAAAAAATATTTGTTACACTAGTCACCTTCCGGACCTTCTAAATCATTACAACTATGGTGATTATGAATATTTTTCTTCTAATTTTTCTATTAATAAAAATAAACAAAACCAAATATCTCATTACTTTAAAAAATATGAATAAACCAAAATTGATTTTAATAAACATTAATAACTATACTCCTCGTTATAATATATTTTAAATAATTTTGTAATAGTAATTTTTATTATTTTAATAATTAAAAAAATTCAAACTTCATATATTTCGCCCTTATTTCACCTAAATGGATATGGTTAAGAAATATATTTTAATAGGAAGTGCTATATATTTAATCAAATGTCATTGAGCACGCACCGAATATTTTCAAAATCTACCCCCTAGAATCTAGTTAGATATAATGTTATTTCATTGTAAAGTTAAATTTGCATTGATTATAAGCGTTTAAATTCAACACCAACATTGTAAGATAAACGTGAAAGGTTTATAGATTGATTATAATTTCCATATTGTTAGTTTTAATATGGATTACTGGTTTACATTTAGATGTATAAATTTCCTCTCTTTTATTATTTTAATGTGAAACTGGATGTCAATGCCTAGTCAACTTTTGGGTAAGGATCCATTGCAAATTATCTTTTACGTGTATTAGAAATATGTGTAAACAAGTTATGTATAAAAGGCTTTTTTTTCCCCTAAAATAATGAAGATAATTTAAACTTACAACCAAATCATATGATGGATATGACTCACAGTCAGTTTAAAATACTTTCTAAATTATTATGCTTTTAAAATGGATATTGAAATGTATTAAATATGGAAGTGGAGAAGTTCAAATTGGATAAAAAAATACTTTGCAGGTATACTAGTGTAATTTTTTTATATATTTATCTTTTTTAAAGTTGGATAGGACTTTTTATTATCAGTAATTTACACACAATTAAAAAACATTGTTTAGTTGACTTGTAACCTAGGAAACTAGGTTAACCCATAGATCATATTTGGTCAAGTTCAAGAGGCCAAGTAATTTCTTGTCTCGGTTTGTCCTATTGTTTAAGCTTAGTCATCTCATTATCAATTCGGATTTGTAACTTGTGAGTTGTAAGCATATTATGGGTAAGCGGACAGTTTATTGAAAATCAATCTTTTAAATTAACCTAGGATTATAATGTTGTTATTTCTATCTATTATTAAAGAAGAATAATATACAAAAAATAATACCAATCTATTATTAAAAAAGAATAATATACAAAAAATAATACCAGAAGATCAATAAATTCAAGGAAAGAAATCAATCACATAATAGTAAGGTCTGGAAATGGTACATGGTATTACTAACAACAAAACTACTATGTGTAAACAGTTTCAAAATTGTAATAGAAGGTATAATTAAGCTATGCTAGAATGTTATTCAACTAATAAAAGAATCTAAAAATCTAATCTATGCGAAATAAAAGTATTTAATCTCTTCTTTACTATTAGAAAGCTTGAAAAAATATATCCTAAATATATAGTATCATATCTAACTCTATTGTGAATGACTGATAATATATGAAACAAAGTATTATCTACAACTAGTTAAATCTAGAAATTATAAAATTACGAGTATTTATTGTGAAAGTCAAATAACAATCAATTTGAAAATAAATTCTAATTTTATAAAATTCTTCTTTATTTAAATCTATCTCTAATTCTTATTTTAATTAAGTAACAAAACAGAACATATAAAACTGAAAATTGATACCTAAATCTGGAAAATTACACTTTTTATCTATTATTAAAACAACTACATGTTTTACAATATGTAAATTGATGTTAAAAATCTTATTCCTAATGCAAAGTCAAAGCTCTCTACTTCACACGATCTAATGCAAAATGACTGTGACTATTCTATACATAATGAAAAGTATTCTATACATAATGACTACCTGTTTTACAATTTATAAAAGATGATCAAACCAATATGTGCAATTACAAGATTTACAATTCTTTTTAAACCTTGAAAAGGGAGTCTACATGTAAATGCACAAAATATTCATATGTATGATGAGTAGGATGTATGAGAACTCAAATGAAAATATACACTATGAAATTCTTATAAATAGTTAGTTAATCTGGTACAAGTTTTTAAACACTTTTAAAATGCAAGTATTATGATAAGAGAGAATTATTATGAATAAGAAGAAGTAAATATGCACACACTTTGTCATAGGAGTCAACAAAAATTTAAATAAGAATGTACCAATGAAGTGACAAAGATGTAAACTAAAGAGAAAAATGCTACATAATGTAAAATAAATAGAAAGAAAAAGAAAACGAAAAAAGAAATATTTACTATCAAGGAAGTAGGCCTTATCAAGGAGGTAGGCCCTTTCCTATTGGTCAACAAGGTTATTGAAATGTGATTTACAATGATAATATGTTCATTTCAAAGAAACTCAGATCTTTAGGGATAATCTTCACATCAATACATATCAAAAACGAATCATCTTCAATGTTTGATTAATCTCACTTTAAAGCTCTCTCATAAACATCAACACAACATGACCCTCACTATGACTGAGAATGGTATTTTATAATGTCTTAGAGATAAAATTGCATCCCATTACAATATCAACAACTCTACTAAAATAGACAACAATTTACAAACCCACTCATAAGAAGCAGACCTAAACATGGTTGTCAACGACCTTATCTCTATGGCATAAATGTCTAGAGATAAGGAGTATGATACGCATAAAGAAGGGCTCTTGTGAATCCATGTTACCATGTAAGGAGAAAGGAGTATAAAGATCATGGAATGAGTTAGGTGCATCTACATCAGGGTAAACATGATCTCAAGAGAAAGCATTTGATATGGAACTTCGAGAACCATCACCCACTTGTCAAATCGTTCCTTCATAAATTTGCTATTGCCCATGCTAGCTGCAGAAACCATAACTGGTATAGGATCTAGTACCAGACATGGGGTGACTAAACAATGTTGAAATGAGGACATACTAATAATGCATATGAGCATACATATTCCCACAATAAATTCAAATTATTAAAACATAAAGAATAATAAAAAATAAATTGTTGTTACCTCAAATTATTCATAAATACATGATCAATCTTGATTGATTGAAATTGTGTGTTATAGCGTGATTTGCCACACTTGTTGCATCATGCCTTGATGGCCTTCCCTTCTCTCTATGCAAAATCATTATACCCCGTTTACTCACCATATCCTTGATGCTCCAGTTTAACCTTGTAAAATACACTTTTGAAGATACACGCGGGTCACAAGTCTACAACTCGTGTATATACAGCTTGCACCAATGTCACCAGCGTACATTGGGTTTATGCTAAAAAACAAAAAAAATGGACTTTTCCCCATCAAGTAACAAATGACTTGATCTTTGGCCTTCCATATGCTAGGAAACGCTCTGATTCGACCCTTCACTTTCTGTTGAGGGGCTATATATTGAGTTATTGTGAAGCATTGAAAGGAGGAGAAACTTGGAGAGCAAGGAGATTATAGCAGAATTTTCCCCCATTCTCACATGTTTGAGTATGCATCCCTTTATCCTTTGAGGAATCCATTAGTGTTCTTTTCTCAAGCTTGTCATTGTCTTTGTGAGTTTTCCATTTTGTGGAGGATTGAAGTGTTGGAGACCCAAGTGGAGGGACTTTGTTTCTTGGTTCTGACGAGGTGTTGTCATTTGTATCTCTGTTTACATTAATAGAATATCCATTCAAAGATATGCGAAGGTAATTCAATTAGTAGAGATAAAGGTCATTTAATTAGAGTAGAGAGAAGGTAATCAATTAGTAGAGCTTGTCGTTTATATAGTGACTTAAGTTTACTATGTACGAATAATAAGTAGGGCATTCCCATATGTTCTTTTTTGGTATATAATAATGTGTTTAATCATTGATAAAAGAAGAAATTGCCTTCGAGGAGGATAGCGGGTTTCATTCACCCTCTTTTAATGCACATGGTTTGAGGAGGAGCGGCATAGCTGGCCACCATACAAAGGTAATAACCATGATGTGTCACTTTGAATGCATTATGACTATTCTCAAGAGAGTTTTGTTCATACGATAATCTTGTAAAAGGTATATTAGGTAAAGTAGTTATCTTATGAATTTAGTTGTAAATTTAGTTGGGACTTTTCATAAAAAGGATTGTGTGTTAATGCTTACATATATATATAAAGTTTAAATGAAAGGTAAGGAGAGTCATGTAAGTTTATGTTGTAGTCTTTATGTATATATTTGGGATAAATTGGGTAAAAATGTTTTTGAACCGTTTTAGTTGGTATTAACTTCTTGGAAAGGATGATCTTGCATTAAGGCTAAGTAGTTTTTTTTTGACAAAGATGTTTGTAGAAGGGACTTAGAGGAACAACAAAATGAAGTGTGGCGATTGCGCTGCAGATTTGTAACGCTATTTGTTGGATAAACTAATATCAAAACATTAACAACTTTTGGTCGATGTATCCCAAAGTTTGGGTAAACCACGTAAATTGGTGTCTCTCTTGCACTTATATATTATTTGGTGTTATGCATATTTATTGCTTTCAAATCCTACCTTTCTAACTTAATACTAATTTCCTTATAAGTTGTACATAATGGATGAGATTTGGAGCATATTAGTTGAATGTGTATATTAAGACTTTATATGCAGGAAGCATATAGGTGTTTATGTTCAAGAGAAACTAAAAACAGCCATATGATGTTATCATTAATGAATGTTGGTTTATAGATGATTGACAATTATAGTATGAACTAATAACTTAATTGACTTATGTTATTTTAGTCAAACAAGATTGAAGATAAATGATAAGGTAATAAAAAAAATATTACCTTGTCTCTTTTAAAAGTTACTTGAGGATTTTGGGCTTGTTACAAATGGTATCAGAGCATGTTCACAACACTTGAACCTTATGGACTCTCATGCATACAGGTATGTGTGAACCTTGTGAAGAATTTGTTATTTGAATGCAAAACTTTATGTTTAATTATCAGTATGCATGCTATAGAAATGATATTGTTTAAATCATTACAGGGCATAGACTGTCACATCCCCGACCCTCCGACTGGCGAAGAGGACGCGACCAAACACCAATACATCCGGGCAGACAGCCCCATGAACATGAAACAAACATAAATAAATGCTGAAATTAACACAAGCTTAAACAACTATTGCATAACAGGATGCATAATCCATCATACAGAGATGCATAATTCCTCAAGTGCAAATGCATACTAAGATCCATGAAACATACAATGATGCACAGTTATTCAACATTCAGCGGAAGCAAACAGAAACATAAACCAGCATTCACCATGTTCATCATTTCTCATGAAACAATAGAGATAATTGTAGAGATGAAACAATCAGGATTACTTATCTTTTGATGAAGAACTCGCCCCGCAACTAGCTACGTCGCTACAACGTTCCTCCCAACCATAGGCTAGCGTGCTCATCAATCTCTCAACAACACTGCCACCCCCGAGCTGGGCATGATTCCTCAAGGAATAAGGGTCAATGCAGGCTTACACATAGCCAAGGTTTTCCAACACACAGCCAAACCCACACCATAGGGTTCACCAGGTTTTCAAGGAGCTAGGATAGGCTAGATGCCAAGCTGGTGACCTCACACCAGTATTCTCATGCATACCTAGCCTCTAATCCCACTCTTAACAGTCCAAAGACCACCCACTGCATACCGCAACAAACAACCCACTCTCGACACTGTGATGAAGGCAAGGACAATTGGGGACAGTCCCGAACACCAGATGAAACACAACTCAACCCACAAGGCAACTCAGAGTTGTTCTTGGCCCTAGCGTGGCCAAAACAACTCAACAACAACCCAAACCAGGGTGCATCAACAGCCCACACTCACAAGGAATGATGGCAACAATCCACAACCCACAATGGATAATAAATAGCACTCCCAGCATAGCCATGGAAACTCAAACGTAGACCACAGCAGAAAATGGCTCACTACGAATACACAGTGGCCCAAAACGCAATTGGACACTACAACCAACCAAAAACGTGGGGAAGATGACAGTCCCACAACTTAATTAGTGAGCACGGCTCACAACATGGGAAAACGACTCCAACGGACTGTGCGGGAGGAAAACTTGCACCAAGCCACAAAAACGCAGAGGAAAACATATGCACTAGATCCCCAAAATATAGAGGAAAGACATACCTGATTCCACTCTATGGAAAAATGTGAATGACCACCGATAAGCGGCTCCCCTCCTGGTTGCGTGAGATCCAGCAGGACAACTGCCTGTGCGTGAGGATGCACAAGACTTCCGCTCCTGCGTGAGGGTGAAAAGCTCTGCTATGCACGCGGATGAACAACAAAACGTGAGGGACGAATAGACCACAGAGATCCTGCGTAGTGGAGAGTGCGTGAGGGAAAACAGATAGTCACGAGGCATGAACCAACAATGGAGGTAATGCATAGTGGAGAGAGTGGAAGGGAATGGAAAGTTGCCCCTAAGCCCCCAGCGACGTGAAGAGGAAGAATCCGCTGGTGGAGTGAGCACGTGGGAAAGGATGGACAATCCTGCCACACCCACCACCACTCAACAATAACTGCCCCAACTAACTCAACAAAGCATTGAAGAGGTTGGATGAGACAAGGGAAGATGGCAAATCAAAACAAGGTGGCAACATATGGGTTCCCCCCCCATAGACCAAGGTTTGACATCCCCCGCCCCTTATCCTTTGGAATCATGCCCTTTTAATTTTAACGTTGCACTGCTGTAGCTGGTTGTGGTTTATTTTAATTGATGTGCGTGTTTACATGATGCCAAACTATGATGTGCCAAATAGCACAATATACCATCAGCAACTATCCCCGCTACCGAAACATACACAACCAAATCGATGGTGGGGATTTTGCCTTTAGCTCCTCACCACGATTAATTACATTATATACATCATGCAAACAGGGTCAAAACCAGGGTGTGACATTTCCCTCCCCCTTGGAATAACATCGTCCTCGGTGTTCCAATACATCGAATACATATACCATATATATACAATTGCACATCAAAATTTCAAAATTTTGCAGATCTGTCCCGCGTTCAATCATTCACTTTGAACGTTCAGGACTAAGCCCCTCGGCTTCCATGAACTTCTTCTGCTGGTTCTCAGCTTCCAGCTTATCCCGAAGTCTAGGAACTTTGCGGCTATTACCCTCATCATGTTCCCTCGTTGGGCAGTCCCGGCATAAATGATGTCCTCCGCATTCCCAGCATTTCACTGGCTGCTTCATCTTTACCTGCTCAATTTCCTTTGAGCCTTCAGGCCTGGACCGTTTCTTATCGGGTTGCTTGGACGAATGTCCCATCGCTGATCCACCCTCCTTTCCTTTTTCGATTACTCCCAGAAGGATTTTCACCTCCCTTTGCAAACCAATAGAGTCTTGCAAAATATGGTGGTTCATTTCATTTTGCCTTCTCTGTATCTTGAGCATCTCCCCAAGATTCTCTTGGGTCTTGGAAATCATTTGAAGGAGACTTCTAGCCAAGTCCAGCAACTTTTGATCTGCTGCCATGATCAATGTGCACCACTCGGTTTCACTTTTCTCACCTGTGAAATGCACCATTGAAATTCTGTCAGACCAAGCATAATATAGACATTAAAATCAGTCAGTTAATTACCCAATCGGCATGACAGTCTAAGCCTCATCAAGGAGACTCTCATATTTTTCATGCCTTCCCAACAGGCACATGAGCTCATTCATGTCCATTCTTGGGCAGGGAATTAACTATTCCAGCATTCATAATTTACTTTCAGCAAATACACACATTCCATTTTCAGTCATACATGCATTCAACAATCTTTTGTTTTCACAATGCATAAGTATATATATATATATAATCAAAAGGTAAAGAGAGAGAAACAAGAGTTTTTCCCTCTTTGTTTCGTCCCATCCTGGAACCCACACCACCGTTGTGGCTTTTCATGCTCTCAACCTCTTTCACTTCACCGTGAATGCTGGACCAATATTTATTGGTCATGACACTTAGTGTCTTCGGTCCATTTTAGACCTCTAAACCATGGAGTCTCTCCACATGGTTTGTCTCAACTGCTAGGAAGCTCCCGGTCTCACTAGCACCCTTTTTCATTGCCGCTCATTCCGAGCTTTCCAGGACAGTCACATGTCCACATGCACCTTTAGGATGCCCTCATAGTCCTCGCTTCCACCGATACCTATATCCAAACATTGAATAGATTCACATGTTTAGTTTATTTTAATCGGTTTCATCTCTAGAACAAGAGCTTAAAACATCATAACCAAATCATATACACATGTATATTCATAAGCAAAATAATCCAATACTTATCTGTATTGTGCGTTTCCTCATTCGTCCATAGGATACTGCTTCGCTTTGCAAGCCTTGGGATAGCCTATGGACTTGGATGTTCGGTCAACACGCAGGCTACTCCACAACATCCTTTTATATATATATATATATATATCAAGCACAGTCAAGCCAATACATCAAATAATTCATGTCCAGCCAGTACATCCTCATGTCAACTGGGCTTGGAACTTTACCATGACCATTTCCAGGTCTAGGATCTACTATGGATCCTCAGGCATATAATAGCCCAACTTACACTCGTATCAACAATACCCCTTACTCCGCAACCCCTCACAACAACCATTTACCTTTTACCTTTACCTTTAGGGTGCAACACCCAACTGCATCTATTTAGCCTGTCAACACAAGCAATACAAGCAAACTCATCAGCGTTATTGCTCTAAAACTGTAATCACATTTCATATCATTCACTATCAAGCATTGAGACACCAGGAGTGCGTCCACTCCCTAGGGTGTAATCAATATTGAAAACCCTTTCATGATCCGACATCGAAAAATTTTGCACTCTTTTCTGGTGTGTGCCATGTAGGCCCCATTCATACTCAAGCAATCAGTCATCATGGATATTAAATCAAAACATGCCCTGCATATTGAATTCAACAATCAAACATGCATATTCTTAGCAAGGGTCACATAACACTTATCCATTTGTCGACGCAGTATGCCTTTGTTAAGGAGGAATGGTGGCTCCTTCTCTGAGTTAATAGTCCCTCGGTTAGCCATCCCAACTCCTTTTTACATTTCATATCCACACATGTCTTACCGACATAATTTATACCATCTCACTCATGTTGCTACCAAACATGCAGTGCAAATGAGACATTTCCAAAATGTCCAACGGAGTTTCACCCGAAACCCATTTCCAAAACAAGGGAAAACCTTCCCATGAAGTTTGGCTCCTGCGGGCCTTCACACATGATCTTCCTGCAGTGTGTACCCCTGGCACATTTATCAAATAGCCAAATAGTCAATCATTATCTGATAATACAATCCAAATTGATTGTTACATAACCAAGCAATTACATTAGTAATTAAATTCAATAAGAATTTGCAATTCTGTCTACTACAGAAATTAGTTTTCTTGGCAATGAGGTGATCCTCCTGTCACAATCTTATACAAGCCAACAGTGATTAGTAGTCGTCAGCAATTTCTTAAATCTGAAATTCACAATTCAAATTTAACAACCCATTATGCATGCCAACTATTTTCACAACCATGAGACTCTTCTCATAAGGTTTGGCTCTTTTACATGGTAGATTCTGGCATTGGTCAGGGTCTTACCTCTCATTGCCATGCTCGAAATAATCTACCTGAAACATGAGCTTCAATCAACCAAACACTTGGTAAGTCTGGATGCATATAACCTTTTCATTGCTACAACCATCACTGAAGCATTTTCAGAATTTATAAAATTCAAATACTTCCAGCTGTTAGTCACATCAATATTACCAAAACTCATTTACTTCACGCAATCACTATCATACTAACATTTGCAGGGCATAGTCACATCATTCATACAATTAAATGAAATGTTTAGATACTCCTTACTTCACAAGCATATCATTTGTACCACCTTGCTCTTCCATAGAGAATTTCTGGTAGCCAATTGATCATGACTATCCTGCATTCACAACAGCCTTTGAAATGGTTCCTAAATTGTCATCAATTCATCATTTCAGCCATTAGTTATTCATAATATCACATGCACTCATCTCAATGCATCACAACATTTGCACCTATACTCTTGCAATCAGTCACTCATGTTGGAGCAGGGTCCTGCAGCTACAGAAGAAGCTGCTAGTTTTGGTGGAGAGATAAGTTTTGGCGGAAAGAAGTTAAGACAGAGCTACGACGCCGTAGCACGTTTCCAGCTAGAGAGCAGAGCCAGAAACTATGACTTTTAAGATAGAAAATTCAATAAAGGCAACGGTACCTGAGCGGCCGAGAAGAGAGAGCTCAACCACTACATTGAAGGCAGCGGCGGAAGACAGGAGGGCTCAACGACCCTCATAAAGGAGAAGGAGCAACGAGGCTGAAGCATTGAAGACGAAGGACAAAAAAGCGAAGCGGTGCATAGTACCCATGATCAGTGCCGGGAAGCATGGAAGACTGCAGAGAGTTGTGGTGTGATGGAAAGCGGCTACCTCAAGTACAAATATGGCCGACTGTCACTAGTTAGGGTTTGGGTTACTGTTGGGACAGGCCCACAGTGTTGTAATGGCAAGACCTTCGGGCTGCCTATAAAAGGATATATTTTGTATTGTAAAAGAGTTGGAGGGTTGTAAAAAGATACATACTACATAGTTAGAGGGTTGTAAGAATATACATACTACATAGTTGGAGGGTTAGCTAGTCATTTTGTTGGTCAGTTAGTTGAGTCAGTCGGTTGTTAGTAGTGTTCTGCAGACTATTAGACTATTGTAAAAGCCTAGCTCTGGTTCTGTTATTAGCGGTAGCAATCTTACGGTAACCAGTAGCTGGCTTATAGAATATGCATGTAACGATCTGCAGGGATCGACAGAGAGGGAAGAGTATATTGTAGGAGAGCAATATAGAAGAGAAAATAGATCTAAGAGAGAAGATCTTAAGCTGCATATGCGGTGCAGCAGAACTGTGTTTTACCTTCCCCTGAGCTATAATAAAAACACAGTTCTGTGGACGTAACTTCCATCCTGGAGGTGAGCCACGTTAAAATCAGTGTTATACGATTGGTTTATGTGTTATGTTTACTTATGCATTTCTCCATCAGTTTATGGACTTTGTTTATAGTTTAATGAATGAATGTGTTAATCAGTTCACAGTAATATAGAAGGGTAAATATAGGTTAACATCTTTGGCACGCTGTTTATGGTTCATTTATGCTTTGCGTAAAACAGCCTCTATTGCTGTATCGAATAGCCTTGTATGTTAAGTCTTACACGTCGACACAAGCAACGCTAAGTGCGCTAAACCGCGGAGGTAGGATATCACAGAGAGGTGATACCGCATCGGCAGAGGAGCTGCGGTGTGCGATACCACAGGTTGGGGACTTAGCGTTGGGCAGAAGCTGCATGTCGCACAGTGCACGGCGAAGTGATAAGGTCGGAGATATCGCGAGTCAGGGGAAATGCGCGTTGCAGAAGAGGATCGCGCGACGGTATAGAGGAATATCTCATGGCTAGAAGAGCTGCGAGACGAGGAGATCGCGCGACGCGAGCAGGAGATCGCGCGACGCGCAGAGAGAGACCTCGCAGCTAGGGGAGCTGCGCGCCTCTAGCAAGATTGCCACAGAACCTGGTATAAGACACTTGAGTCCTTGGCCAACCCATTAGAGTCACTTCGGGTGAGACTTCAGGCCGTTTGCGGTCTGTCGCCGAAAGGGCCAGTGACCTAGGGGTGTTGTTGGTTGATTATAGTTAACCCGGGTCTGCCCACAGCAGCCAACAAATGGTTCCGTTGCCGGTTTTGAACAACTGAGCGCTAATGTTCTGTTGGCATCCCACCAGAGAAGAGTTTCACCAGTGGCTGGATTCAAACCTAAGGGAGTTTGCCCAGAAAGAAAATCGGAGCCCTAAACTGAGCACAGAGGACTGGTTACAAAAGCATATCGCTTTAGATATACACGCTATATTTTTTGCAACCTATGGAAACGAGCTTTTCGACTGGTTATCCAAGTTGACAGATAGGAACACATTCAAGAAGAAAAGAAACATTTTCTGGACACCGGAGCTGATTCAGACCATACAGAGACTCGACAATCCCCTTACGAGAGCAGTGGACTTCTGGCTTGCGAGTGTGCTAGGAGACTTTGTAACAGAATTTGCAGTTGACCAGAGAAAAAGCTTCAGCGAGGCTGAGCGGTACTTCTTCAAAGGATATCGTGGTAAGTACCTAAAGTCTCTAAACTTGTCCATTAAGATGTTGCTACATGAAAAATGAGTAATGGACATGATTTCAGATGAATAAGTAAAGATAGTAATGTCACAAGAGTTTGAAAGTGATTTTGATGACATTGGACGCACACGTAGTGGCAAGAAATATAAAGTAGCTTTTGGCTCTCCTGTATTTGGAGATAGTTCAGACAATATTAGGCAACCGATTCCTAGTACCATAGAAGAACCAGAGGGGGGTATCCCTTACCAGCCCTATACCCCACAGAAACAGACTGGGACTCAGAGTAATCCCGTAGGTACTCCATCCAGTAGCTCACAGACAGCACCTACTACCGCTACATCACCTTCACCTACACCGCCGAGTGGTAGTAATCCAGTCAATTAGAACCTACTGTAGAGAAATAGAATGGGAGATGATATGAAGCTACCTACCTTTAAGGGTACAGGAGCAGAGGACCCAGAATAGCATTGGTTTCTATGTGAAGCCATGTGGACCATTAAAACAATCAACGATGATAACCTTAAACTTGTACAGTTGGTCACTACACTCAGAGATTGAGCTTTAACATGGTACATAAAGTATACCACAGTACCCAAGACACTTGCCCAAGTCAAGAACGCCATGATTAAAGAGTTCAAGAAACCTAAGTCTGAATCTCAATGCATTACAAAGCTCAAGGATATTAAGCAGCTACCATCAGAATCAGTATGGGACTTTGACCAGAAATTCAAAGCTCTTATAGACCAAGTAAGCTTTGAGTTTGCGCCAGAGCAGCATAAGGAATGGTTTATTGCAGCACTGCTCCCTCACATCAGAGTGCCACTAATGCAGCAGAAAATCCAGACGCAGGATGACGCGTTGGAGATGGTGATGAAGCTAGAAGCTTCTCCCTTAGCTGAAACCAGTGCGGGCATGACAACTCTACAGAACCAGTTGGCCAACCTAACCTTACAGATACATGAACTTAAGAAAGGAAAAGAGGTTATGCAAGACATATGGTGCTTACGATGTAGAGCATAGGGTCATACCAAAGACAACTATCCAGTCTTTGCAGAATATTTAGCGTTAGGGGCTCCTAACCCCTTACCACGAACGCAAGGGCCATGGTGTGAAATATGCAAAACACAAGGACACCCACCTTAGCAATGCCCTTTGCTTCAGAAGTATGTACAGACACCTAAGAACCTATACCGTGTCTTCTGCAGTTCTGTCGGACATGATGAACAGAATTGCCGAGCCTATGATCTCATGTTAGATAGAAAACATGATGTGTACAGAGTCCAAGCAGAAACACAGGGTCCAGCAGCAGGACCACAGCCTGATCCGACTTATGGTGGCCGTGGAGGAGAATTCAGAGGACAAGGCCATGGAGGAGGCTTTGCAAGAGGAGAGGGTTTTGGCCATGGTCGCGGACCAATCACTTGTTATAACTACGGAGTTGTAGGACACTATGCTAGGGACTTCCAGAGCCCCACTACTACTTGTAATTACTGCAAATCTTATGATCATACCATAGAGGAGTGTCCTACCTTGATAGCTAAGATCAAAGACCCTAAGCCAGCAGTACACCAGAACATCCAGCTTATTGCTTCTGAGCAGGCAGAACCAGAACCAAGAGTCAGTATTGTGACTCGTAGCGGTGCTTCCACCAGTAGGACATCGCAGGAGACCGAAAAGAACACAAGTCAGGAGTGGGTGCATAGAGCTCCTAGTAAAGCAACAACACTCGACCTACAGAAGAATAAAGAGACATTTCATGAAGCCAAGGCTTCCTTTGATGAACCTACACAATCAGGATCGCAGGTACCGCCATCTAGGGGCGTACCGCAGCAAGCACCTTGTGGCGATAGCCCAGAACAGATACCGCAGGCTACCACATCGGGAAGATGCGACGAGGATGAATCGACAGGAAGTATACAATCCTTCCTTCGTAGTTGCTTGAAACTCTTGAGAAATGAAAAAGCTATCGGCGAGTTACAGCACATCATAGACCAGTGTTAGCAACCTTCTCTCTCGGGAAGTGCACACCGCGCTGTTCATAATATTACAGGACATACAAGGACTGGAAGAGAGATGAAGCTCACTGCACAGATTGGAGAGTTCGAAATGGATGAAGTCGTCTTAGATCTAGGATCAGAGGTGAATGTTCTAACTAAGCAGACATGGGAACAGATGGGTAGCCCTCAGTTAGTCAGATCCCCTATCCACCTGAGATTAGCCAATTAGCAGCGAGTATCACCATTGGGTCGACTACCGCAGGTGCCAGTTGACATCGACGGAGTTCGTACTTTTGCGGACTTCGAGGTTATAGAAATCATTGGCGACAGTTGATCGTATCCAGTATTATTAAGTATCGATTGGGCGATCGGTAGCAAGGCTGTCATCGACCTAAAGAGAATACAAATGACCTTTGAGGATGCGTAGATTCGGGTCATCGCGCCGCTGGATCCTCACCAGGGTCCTAGATACATTGAACCTATCCGAGCAGAGGAGGAGGCACATAACATGGACAGTCTCTACCAGATGACTGTGAACCAGAACGACTACATCAATCCAACCATAGAAGGTAACATTAGTTGGCGATGCGACAGCTCATGCGCATCGGATTCCGATATTGGTCTAGAGAACTGGCAGAACAGACTTTACGAAGTCTCAGCACGCAGATGTGCATTTATGAGTAAGTCACTGCGATGGATTGGCGCAGAGATCACTGAAATTCCATCATATCAAGGTCTGACAGATATCCAAGACTTATTTGAGCAGTTTGAGCAACAAATTCCTTATGAGCAGAGGATCGTAGCTATGGACCTTGCAGTACGAGCCACACCTGCAAGATGGTGGTATGCGCATAAAGAAAATATCGCATCATGGGATGATATTAAAAAAATGATGGAAATCAGATTTTCGGTCGACAAAGATTATGTCTAGCAGAAGTACACAGGAGAAAATGATCCCAGGGCACACATTCATACATGTGAATAGAACTGGTCGGACATTCCCAAGGATGAATGGGTTCACAGATTCATTCACACATTGGACATAGTTCCAAGGAACTGGTACACAGAGATTGAGTTGCGCAAGGGTACGACCACATGGTCACTTATGACAAACAATTTCCTACTCACCTTCGCGTTTGAATCAGAACATCCAAGTGTTGCTTAGGCCCTAGACATCATCAAGATCAAGATATTTGAGGACTGTACCATCTCAGTGCAGGCTCAACCTGAGTGGGCCAACCAGTTGCAAGACGCGCTTGAGTGCTATAACTTCGTAGCAAAGCCAGACAATGAAAATAAGGATGAGGATGAGGATCCTTGCAACACCAACATTCCGTAGTCAAAAGGAACTCTCGATGTTGGGGGACCACAGTTAGAGATTCCAGCAATCACCGAACCTATCAAGATTAAAAAGAGCAATATTGGCACAGACGCAGAACCTAATTTTGCCTCTATTGGAGACTATTGGAACGATGAAACAGTCGCACAGATTGCCGATTTGTTACATGACTATGAGGACCTATTTCCCACCAAGTTCAGAGAGATGAAGGGAATAGTTGGAGACCTAGGAGTTATGAGGATACCATTGAAGGAGGATGCTAAACCAGTTAAGCAGCGCCCATATAGATTGAATCCGCGCTACAAAGAAAAGGTAAAGGAAGAAATTGATAAGATGCTAGCAGCAGGCATCATTGAGCCGGTAGAAGAAAGCGAATGGGTTAGCCCCATGGTCGTACAAGAAAAGAAAAAAAAAGGAGACATCAGGATCTGTGTCGATCTGCGCAAGCTCAACGATGCATCGCTTCACGATCCATTTCCGACACCGTTCACTGATGAGGTATTAGACAATGTGGGAGGACAGGAGGTCTACTCCTTCACTGATGGCTTTTCAGGCTACCATCAGATCAGAATACATCCAGAAGATCGGTTCAAGACCACCTTTGCAATAGAATGGGGCTCGTTCTAGTATACGGTAATGCCCTTTGGTCTTAAGAATGCACCAGCTATATTTTCTAGAGTAGTTGTTGCTGTATTTAAAGAATACATTCATAAATTCTTAGAAGTATATTTTGATGATTGGACTGTATTTGGACTAATCGACAAGCATATAGGAGACTTAAGACTGATGTTAGAGAAATGTAGGCAGTACCAGATTTCTCTAAACTTGAAGAAATGTATATTTTGTGCATCATTTGGTATTTTGTTGGGTCACATTGTTTGCAGACAAGGCTTGATGGTAGACCCCGAGAAGATCGCCATCATCGTAAACCTTCTAGCACCCAACTCAGTCAAGCAACTGAGGACAGTACTTGGTCATACCGGGTACTACAGAAAGTTCATCAAGGGCTACGCAAAGATTACAGCACCAATGGAGAAATTGCTAAAGAAAGATGTAAAATTCCTATGGAATGAGGAATGTCAGCAGAGTCTAGACACATTTAAAGAAAATATGGTGACAGCACCCATCTTAGTATTTCCTGACTGGACTAAGCCATTTCATGTACATGTGGATGCATCTGGCATCGCATTAGGGGTTGTTTTAACACAACCAAGAGAAGGGGACATTGACCACCCTATCGCATATTCCAGCAGAAAGCTCTCGACAGCAGAAAAGAACTACACCACAACTGAAAGAGAAGGCCTAGCTATGGTGTACGCATTGCAAAAGTTCAGGCACTAGCTGTTGGGTGCCTCGTTTAAGATGTTCACTCACCATTCCGCCTTGAAGTATTTGGTCAATAAGCCAGTGTTAGGGGGGAGAATCTGCAGATGGTTACTCCTCTTTCAGGAGTATGATTTTGAAATCATCATGAAACCAAGAAGACTGAATGCAGGACCTGATCATCTGTCGCGGATAGACTCAGGAGAAGAGCCAAGTAACCTAGATGACAATATGCCAGATGCGCCACTGTTTTCCATCCAGATCGCAGATGAGTACTATGCCGATATTATTCAATTTCTCACTACAGGAGTAGCACCTGATGAGTTTACTAAGCAGTAGAGGAAGCAGTTGGTTGTTAAAGCAGCAGACTTCACCCTCATCACAGGACACCTATACAAGTTAGGTCCGGATGAAGTTCTGCGCAGATGTGTGATGCCGCATGAAAAAGACGCTATTATCAGAGAGGCACATTCAGGAACCGTAGGAAGTCATTTTGCAGGAAAGTCGACTGCGCAGAAAATCCTGGAGGCAGGATTATGGTGGCCTACGTTGCATAAAGACACCAAGGACTTTTGCAGATGCTGCGATATCTGCCAAAGGGTAGGAAAACCCTCGTGACGCGATGAAATGCCGCTGCGACCGCAGGTCATGTTGCGTGCATTTGACAAATGGGCTATAGATTTTGTGGGTCCTATCAACTCACCAGGAAAGCGCATTGGTGCGAGATATATTATCACGAGAACAGAGTACCTCACCAGATGGGCAGAGGCCAAAGCAGTAAGAAATTGTGATGCTGCTACAGCCGCACAGTTCCTTTTTGAAAACATCATCAGTAGATTTGGATGCCCAGTGATTTTGATGAGTGATCAAGGCACGCATTTTTTGAACAGCACTATTGAGGCATTGACAGAAGAATTCCAGATTCAACACCATAAGAGCACTCCCTACCACCCCCAGGATAATGGTACGGTGGAGGCCTTTAATAAGATTTTAGAAAATGCTCTTACTAATATCTGCAATAGCCAAAGGAATGATTGGGACCTCAGAGTTAACGCTGTATTATGGGCATACAGGACCACATGCAAAAACTTATGGGACACACACCTTTCAGCTTGGTGTATGGACAGGAGGCTGTTATGCCTATGGAGTATATTCTTCCCAGTTTAAGAATCGCTCAGATTACCGGGATGATTCATACAGACACAGTGGAGGAAAGGCTAGCACAACTGCTTGTCTTAGAAGAAGACAGATTCATCGCCGGATTCCATCAGAAAGTGCAGAAGGCATGAGAAAAAGCTTGGCATGATAGACACATTAAATATAAGACTTTCCAGATCGGAGACCTAGTGCTCCTCTATGACAGCAAATTCATTAAGTTTCCAGGAAAGTTCAAGACGCATTGGCTGGGGCCATATCAGATNCCCCAGGATAATGGTACGGTGGAGGCCTTTAATAAGATTTTAGAAAATGCTCTTACTAAGATCTGCAATAGCCAGAGGAATGAATAGGACCTCAGAGTTAACGCTGTATTATGGGCATACAGGACCACATGCAAGAAACTTACAGAACACACACCTTTCAGCTTGGTGTATGGACAGGAGGCTGTTATGCCTATGGAGTATATTCTTCCCAGCTTAAGAATCGCTCAGATTACCGGGATGACTGATACAGACACAGTTGAGGAAAGGCTAGCACAACTCCTTGCCTTAGAAGAAGACAGATTCATAACTGGATTCCATCAGAAAGTGCAGAAGGCACGAGAAAAAGCTTGGCATGACAGACACATTAAGAATAAGACTTTCCAGATCGGAGACCTAGTGCTCCTCTATGACAGCAAATTCATTAAGTTTCCAGGGAAGTTCAAGACACATTGGCTGGGGCCATATCAGATACAGCAAGTCACAGAGGGAGGTGCCGTTCAGCTCAGCCAGCTGAATGGGGAGCTTTTTCCCACATGGATTAATGGCAGTAGGCTTAAGCCCTATAGTGATAGCCACCCTGCCTCTCAGCCCTAGCTTAGCCAGTCTATGGTGGTGCAGATGTCCAGTGTAGTTGAAAGGAGGCATCACACCGGGAACTAGTCTACACCGGCAGGTATTATTCTAAGTATGAGGAATCGCATCAGGTCGGTTCAATTAAAAAAAAAATAAAAAAAAAATGAGTAGTATTATTGTATGCAGGTGATGCGGAGTCGCATCGCGGCAGCGCGAAGTTTCCCCGTGCCACGTACTCAGTTTTGCCGAGTACTCAGTTTTGCAACCGACAGAGGGCCAGTCAAGTCACCCTCTGACAAGTAGTTAATGAGGTAATGACCGGTATATCTTACCGTAGATTTGGCAGCAGTATAATCAATTTTTCCAGATTTAGCAAATCTCTGACGAGATCGGCGCCTGTACACACACACATCGAGGGAAATTCGATCGGATTTCCGCATTTATTAGGGATCGGATGGCGGGTGTGGTCTTGTCCAGGCATTAATGATGACCGACGGGTTCAGTCTAGATGACCGTTGCGTCCGGGATTATCGTATTGGGCATAAAAGCAGAAAGTATTCAATTGAGACGGTTACATTTGCAGAAAAACCGAGAGCTATAGAGTAAGTTGTTAAGAGTTCTGTGTCCAAAGCTAAGTTGTTACAGAGTGCTGTGATTTTCAGAAGTTGCAGCCAGTGCACGTCCACCATTTTGTACTGAGTGGGTTATGTCCGAGGAAGAACCGATAGCAAACATTTTGAGAAGATTTCAACGTCACGGCCTTGCAGGAGCTATGGCGACGCCACCAAAGGGTGCTCCACCAAGTTCGTCACAGCCCAGACAACAACCACAAACGAGGAGCCAATCTCAGGTCAATGATGAATCCGGTTCAGAGCATGAGGAAGAAGTCCACAGCAAAACAGACTACATGATACCACGAGTTGAAGGTGCACCAGAACCAAGAATTTCTAAGAACGCTAAGTATACTATTCCCATACCACCCATTGATTCTCGAGTAAAGGAAAATGGAGATCTAGTAGGATATGCTGCTATTGTTAAATTTGTAGATTATAACCTGGGAGATGGTAAGACATATCCTCAGTTCAAGCCGGACAGCTATCTGAAGATTGAGAAGAACCCAAGGACAGGGAGAGATGAATGTGTTCCCTTGTCGCATGTCCAGATTCTTGAGCGGTCAGGACTGCTCAATTTGCTGAGATTACTTCATTTTGGACGGGGTGCAGAGGTTAATGCCGTGGTGCGCATTTTACTCTCTTGCGTACACGGAGGGTACCTCTGGCTAGGCAACAAGGTAGACCTGAACATTGATTTGATACATCGTATCACCGGCCTGTCAAAGACGGGTAGACACCCTGATATACAGACAGCAGGAAAAACCAAGGACTCCAAGTTACCACAAGCCCTAGTAGCTAAGTATCAGCTACAGAGAGGAGGACGGGCTTATGACATTTCAAGCATACCAAATGAGACACTTAAATTCACCGCCATTCTGCTCGCGGGCAGACTGCTAACCAAGGTTCGACCAAAGGAAGTTACAGGATCCGTAATTCACCTTACCATACAGGTCACAGAGGGGGAACAGTTTAACTGGTCTTTATTCTTATTAAATATGCTGCAAGCAGATTGCTTGGCAGCTCAGGACGAAGCCAACCACCCTTTCCATTTCTCGTGGTTGCTTATACTCTGTGCATTTGTTGGATGGAAGGAGCCGCCCCATACCCAATTTCCATAGATAGCAGGTGGCGTGCCCAGAGGAGTGCGCTATGCCAGCTTATGGGAGACCAACCGCCCAACCAAGAAAATGATCAATACGATGGTATTCTAGGACTACTATAAGCTATTGATGAAGGTCATTCAAGAGACACCACGGCTCAGCACGGAGACTGTGGACATATATGATATCCGACTTACTTTTATGGCAGACAGCCATTTAATCTATCTGCGGCCGAAAAGGACTAAGTGGGATGATTGGGCTACTGGCTCGTTTAGGATGACAGCTCGGGACGTCGAAGGAGTCATAAGAGACTTTGACGACCAATGGAAGCAGGAATATGAATATACCGTACCACTATCATCAAACAGTGCAGAGACAAAACACCAGGACAAGGACAAAGATACCACAGACACCCAGACGCAATCTTCAACAGAAGTACCGCTACAAAGGAAAAAGAGAAAACCTGCACAGCAAGTGCCACTAGAGGCACAGACAGCAAAGACTAGAGAAGAAGGGCCACCACAGACACAGCAGAAGAAAAAACAGAAAACTTCAAAGCCAGTTCCGAAGACCGCATTGACAGACGATGACTATGAACTCATCGCAACAAGGACATGTGACACATTGAAGGACTCACTTGACGCGATGAAGGAGTCACAGGAAAAGAGCCAGAGCGCAGTCAAAAAACAACTTCTAGAATTAAAAATGATTACAGAGAAGACTGCCATGAGGTACATTCCACCTGTAAAGCCGACCACCGGAGAAACCTCGACACCGCCGATGTCCCGCCAGGAAAGCTTAGCCAAAGATCGCCTAAATACTGTGTTAATTCCACCAGGGAGTATTCGATTCCCTCCCACAATGAAGGACCCACCAGCTCAGTTTAGACAACCCATCGAGGTTAATCTTGCAAAGTTTCATATTGAGCAGTTGCAGATGATCCAGCAGCAGCTAGGCGCAGAGCTCAAGAGTAGAGAGCTCGAGACTTACAAACAGAATACGCAGCTGAAGCAACAGAATGCAGCACTTTCTATCAGTGTTCAGAAAAAGGTAGACGAAGTACGAACATATGAGGAAAGAGAGCAAGATCTTTCTCAATTTTTGCAGAGCATTGCATTGGAACTGCCACAATGTAACATTGAGTTCGCCTTACCAGTTCCGCAGAAGCTAAGAAGAGTAGCAGACAGAGCAAAGGCTCTGGAAGAAACCGTGACTAGGATGGACGAAGAAGTGGCCAAGATGAAGGCAGACCATGAGGTGAAGATCGCGGAGCTTGAGGCTCGCATACGAGACACCTCCCAGGCAGACCAGAAAGCGCGAGTAGAAGCCCTTCGACTTACTTCTGTGCAGATGCAATCTCGCATCGACGAAGCACGGTTAGTACTAACCGATGCGACGAACACATGGGCCGAGTTAGATGAGCCGCTGGAGAAAGTAGAAATCCAGCAAAGTATTCAGCAGATAGAGAATACTGCTGCGGCAATGAAAGAAGAAATTAAGGGCTTGGTAGCTCTTCAAAAGATGAGGAAGACAAAGGAGATGAACTATTTGCAGCAGGAAGCGCAACAATTAAGAACCAAGGAGATGTACATTAATGACCTGCTTCAACTGTATCAAGAGCAAATCGCAGAGATAGTTGATATGGTTGAACAGAAAATGAAGGAGTTCACTACCACCAGAGAGAAAACTGACGCCACAGAAGACGCCAGTATTAGTCAAGCTTTGCTTGAATCGGCACAAGAGCGTGTTGAAGTGATGCAGAAGGAAGTCACAGGACTTCATGACAGGTTGCAAAGGGCTTCACAGGAAGCCAAGGCAAAGCTACAGCAGGAGAAGCCCGTTGGAGGTGGCTCGAGGGCGAGCCACAAGTAAGTGTTAGGGGACTGTTGGAGCAGGGTCCCGCAGCTACAGAAGAAGCTGCTATTTTTGGCAGAGAGATAAGTTTTAGCGGAAAGAAGTTAAGACAGAGCTACGACGCCGTAGCACATTTCCAGCTGGAGAGCAGAGCCGGAAACTATGACTTCTAAGATAGAAAAGTCAAGAAAGGCAACGGTACTTGAGCGGCCGAGAAGAGAGAGCTCAACCACTGCATTGAAGGCAGTGACGGAAGACAGGAGGGCTCAGCGACCCTCATAAAGGAGAAGGAGAAACGAGGCTAAAGCATTGAAGATGAAGGACAGAAAAGCGAAGCGGTGCATAGTACCCATGATCAGTGCCGGGAAGCATGGAAGACTGCAGAGAGCTGTGGTGTGACGGAAAGCGGCTACCTCAAGTACAAATATGGCCGACTGTCACTAGTTAGGGTTTGGGTTACTGTTGGGACAGGCTCACAGTGTTGTAATGGCAAGACCTTCGGGCTACCTATAAAAGGATATATTTTGTATTGTAAAAGAGTTGGAGGGTTGTGAAAAGATACATACTACATAGTTAGAGGGTTGTAAGAATATACATACTACATAGTTGGAGGGTTAGCTAGTCATTTTTTTGGTCAGTTAGTTGAGTTAGTCAGTTGTTAGTAGTGTTCTGTAGACTATTAGACTGTTGTAAAGGCCTAGCTCTGGTTCTGTTATTAGCGGTAGCAATCTTACGGTAACCAGTAGCTGGCTTATAGAATATGCATGTAACGATCCGCAGGGATCGACAGAGAGGGAAGAGTATATTGTAGGAGAGCAATATAGAGAGAAAAGAGATCTAAGAGAGAAGATCTTGAGCTGCATATGCGGTGCAGCAGAACTGTGTTTTACCTTCCCCTGAGCTATAATAAAAACACAGTTCTGTGGACGTAACTTCCATCCTGGAGGTGAACCACGTTAAAATCAAGTGTTATGCGATTGGTTTATGTGTTATGTTTACTTATGCATTTCTCAGTCAGTCCATGGACTTTGTTTACAGTTTAACGAATGAATGTGTTAATCGGTTCACAGCAATATAGAAGGATAAACATAAGTTAAAGTCTTTGACATGTTGTATATGGTTCATTTATGCTTTGTGTAAAACAGTCTTTCTAGCAGTATCGAATAGCCTTGTATGTTAAGTCTCGCACGTCGACACGAGCAACGCTAAGTGCGCTAAACCGTGGAGATAGGTTATCACAGAGAGGTGATACCGCACCGGCAGAGGAGCTGCGGTGCGCGATACCGCAGGTTGGGGACTTAGCGTTGGGCAGAAGCTGCATGTCGCACAGTGCACGGCGAAGTGATAAGGTCGGAGATATCACGAGTCAGGGGAAATGCGCGTTGCAGAAGAGGATCGCGCGACGGTATAGAGGAATATCTCATGGCTAGAAGAGCTGCGAGACGAGGAGATCGCGCGACGCGAGCAGGAGATCGCGCGACACGCAGAGAGAGACCTCGCAGCTAGGGGAGCTGCGTGGCTCTAGCGGGATCGCCACAGAGCCTGGTCCAAGACACTTAAGTCCTTGGCCAACCCATTAGAGTCACTTCGGGTGAGACTTCAGGCCGTTTGCGGTCTGTCGCCGAAAGGGCCAGTGATCTAGGGGTGTTGTTGGTTGATTATAGTTAACCCGGGTCTGCCCACAGCAGCCAACAACTCACACCCTTCATATGCATCCATTCAATGCATAACTACAAGATTCATAAAATCTTCTTAATTCCTATCCATTCAATGTTACCTTGCATTGATTCAGGAATACTATGCATTCAAACATACAATGCATGGCCTAACCATGACTACTTCATGTAGGATGCATGACTATAATCAAGATCATCGGTATTTACTTCCCTTGGGATACTAAGCTCAATCAATATATACAGGCATGACACCCTTCTATATTCAAATATCCACATGGTAGGAGGTTTCTTACCTTTACCATTCCATGGAATTGTCATAATCAACTCTTATCTGCATGGGTCCTACTTACACCCTTGGCATGACCAATTTGGTTGGTCCTTTGTAGGAGATTGCAGAGTTTGCTCACCAACTTTTGATTATGGAGTGGTTGCCTTATCCCTTTCTTCATAGCGTTTCTGGTCTCATTCATCGGCATCAGCAACATACTCAACCATGTCAAGGTTGTCGTTGGTTTTTCCACTAATGCCAACACCAATGCAATAGTTATCATTAGTGGCTCATTATAATGTATAATCCTCAATATCCTATGTATGCAAAACATATCCTCATGCATTTCATGCATAAAACTTATAAAATGTAGTTATAATCAGCAAGATAGGGTTTTAAGGAAACTTCCCTTTTCAAGTCCCACATCCTCGCATGGAACTCTTCTTCCACACAACAGCTGGTTAGCCTTCATAGTCCTTGCTACCTCTAGGCATTCGAATTTCCAGATTTGTCCATTTGATAGCAGCGGCCGTCATTAGCACTTTGTTGCTCCATGCTAAGATTCTGGTGACTTTTCCTTGTTCCCTACTGGATAAGCTTTCCAACGCCTATCCACATGCTTCATTCCGACCTTGGGTGTGAAAACCACACCACTTCTAAGAATGAACATTTTCACCAAATCCTGGCATACAACTACATTTTGGACTGGGTGCCAACTTCAACCACCTGTAAACCCCACTGAAAAACTGCTGAAAAACCTTGCTAGAAAACAGTCAAAATCTGTTGGAAAATCCCCTTTGAAAAACTCAAATTTTCCTCTACAGAATCGGCTCCCATTATGACTATCAATCTGATGTTTCGGAAGTCCAAACAGCTAATTTCCTCCGCTGCTCATCGGCTGTCGGATCCACTAAGCACTACGCATCGGCGATCCGATCTTCTATTTTTTTTTTCCGACGTGTCGGATCTGTAGTCGTCTACCCAGCCGCAACGACGGATGTTCGATCCACTTTCTTCAACCGACGTCACTCATCGACTGTCCAATGAACTAAAATTTTCCGACGTTTCGGGCCGATCTTCCTCTGGATTCCGACGTATCGGCGGATCGATCCTCTAAAGTTTTTCGACGTTTTCTATACTTAGAAATTTTTTTCTCTTCTTCTTCTTGTCGCCACATCGGATGCTCGATCAACTATCCCCTTCCGACGTTTCGGCAATCTTTGGAAGATCTCTGCCGAAACTGTGGCTCCGACTTGAACTTTTTCCTCCGAAACTTCTCTTTCTTCGGCATTGGCAACTTCATCTTCTATTTTCTTCCGATTCTTGCTGCCACATCGGCTGCTCAAACAGCTCGCTTTTTCTGATGGTTTCCATACTTTGTCGAATTTTCAAAATTTCGTCTTCCGTCGACGGCATTGGAAGTCCAAACCACTAACTGAACCAACGTATCGGCTGCTCAAACCGCTAACGTATTCCGATGATCGGCTCCATTTCCTTCGTCCTATCGGCCAAATTGTTCCTTCCGTAGCCGCAATGGCGGAACACAATCCTGGATCTTCTCCCGATCGGCGGCCCAATCTGCTATGGCATGACCTGATCGGCATCGGTGGTCTCTTCACATCGGAAGTCTAGTGCTCTAGACTTCCGCAATGCACGAAGAAATTTCTTCTTCCGATAGCCAATGATCTTCCATACTTAGAAAATTTTTGAACTTAATTTTCCTGTGGCGTCGGCGGTCGAAGGTCTTTCTCGTCGGACGCGTAACTGTTTCTCCATCCGCAACAGCGGGTGTTCGTTCGACTAAATTTCTCTGACGAACTTCGAACACTTAGGCGATTTTCCTTCCAACCGCTCTCCGTCGCCTTCCACTACGTCGGAAGTCAACTCCGCTAACTCTCCCGCTACATCGGAAGTCAATTCCGCTAAGTGTTCCGACGGCCCAAACACTTACACAATTTTTTCAAAAATTCTTTTCCGCTGCTGCGCCTCGTTGGATGGCCTTCCGACGTATCGGAGGAGCTTCTCACTAGCTCTTCCGACTGTTCAACACTTAGGCAATTTTTTTTTTGGGAGTTTTGCTGTCATCAAATTCTGATCTCTGCTGGGCAGAAGGAAATTATGCTTCTGTCACTGCACCTTGGTGGTCCATTCAGGCCCATGCTGTAACATGAGCGCTGATACCACTCTGTCACATCCCCGACCCTCCAAACGGCGAAGAGGACGCGACCAAACACCAATACATTCGGGAAGACAGCCCCATGAACATGAAACAAACATAAATAAATGCTGAAATTAACACAAGATTAAAAAGCTAATGCATAACAGGATGCATAATCCATCATACAGAGATGCATAATTCCTCAAGTGCAAATGCAAATGCAAATGCATACTAAGATGCATGAAACATACAATGATGCACAGTTATTCAACATTCAGCGGAAGCAAATAGAAACATAAACCAGCATTCACCATGTTCATCATTTCTCATGAAACAATAGAGATAATTGCAGAGATGAAACAATCAGGATTACTTATCTTTTGATGAAGAACTCGCCCCGCAACCAGCTATGTCGCTGCAACATTCCTCCCAACCATAGGCCAACGTGCTCATCAATCTCTCAGTAACACTGCCACCGCTGAGCTGGGCATGATTCCTCAAGGAATAAGGGTCAATGCAGGCTTACACATAGCCAAGGTTTGCCAACACACAGCCAAACCCACACCATAGGGTTCACCAGGTTGACAAGGAGCTAGGATAGGCTAGATGCCAAGCTGGTGACCTCACACCAGTATTCTCATGCATACCCAGCCTCTAATCCCACTCTTAACAGTCCAAAGACCACCCACTGCATATCGCAGCAAACAATTCACTCACGACACTGTGATGAAGGCAAGGACAACCGGGGACAGTCCTGAACACCAGATGAAACACAGCTCAACCCACAAGGCAACTCAGAGTTGTTCTTGGCCCTAGCGTGGCCAAAACAACTCAACAACAACCCAAACCAGGGTGCATCAACAACCCACACTCACAAGGAATGATGGCAACAATCCACAGCCCACAATGGATAATAAACAACACTCCCAGCATAGCCATGGAAACTCAAACGTAGACCATAGAAGAAAAAGGCTCACTACGAATACACAGTGGCCCAAAACGCAATTGGACACTACAGCCAACCAAAAACGTGGGGAAGATGACAGTCCCACAACGTAATTAGTGAGCACGGCTCACAACATGGGAAACGACTCCAACGGACTTTGCGGGAGGGAAACTTGCACCAAGCCGCAAAAACGCAGAGGAAAACATATGCACTAGATCCCCAAAATACAGAGGAAAGACATTCCCATTTCCACTCTGTGGAAAAATGTGCATGACCACCGATAAGCGGCTCCCCTCCTGGTTGCGTGAGATCCAGCAGGACAACTGCCTGTGCGTGAGGATGCACAAGACTTCCGCTCCTGCGTGAGGGTGAACAGCTCCGCTATGCATGCGGATGAACATCAAAATGTGAGGGACGAACAGATCACAGAGATCCTGTGTAGTGGAGAGTGCATGAGGGAAAACAGACAGTCACGAGGCACGAACCAACAATGGAGGTAACATGTAGTGGAGAGAGTGGAAGGGAATGGAAAGTCGCCCCTCAGCCCCCAGCGACGTGAAGATGAAGAATCTGCTGGTGGAGTGAGCACATGGGCAAGGATGGACAGTCCTGCCACACCCACCACCACTTAGCAATAACTGCCCCAACTAAATCAACAAAGCATTGAAGAGGTTGGATGAGATAAGGGAAGATGGCAAATCAAAACAAGGTGGCAACATATGGGTTCCCCCCCCCCCATAGACCAAGGTTTGACATCCCCCACCCCTTATCCTTTGGAATCATGCCCTTTTCATTTTAACGTTGCACTGCCGTAGTTGGTTGTGGTTTATTTTAATTGATGTGCGTGTTTACATGATGCCAAACTATGATGTGCCAAATAGAACGATATACCATCGGCAACTATCCCCGTTGCCGAAACATACACAACCAAATCGATGGTGGGGCTTTTGCCTTTAGCTCCTCACCATGATTAATTACATTGTATACATCATGCAAACAGGGTCAAAACCGGGGTGTGACATAGACTGGTTCACTTAGAGTCATGTACTTGAATGCATGAAGCTAGTGCATATATTGAATTCCAAAAATATATGCTTAAAGAGTGAAGTGTTGTATGAAATATACAATGTGAAATGTTTTATTTTCTAAGATTATAAGGATTGGTGAATTAGAAAATGCATTACCATTCTAACAATTGCTTTGATTGGCATACTTATGTAAAAACATGTTTCTGATATCTTACATGGTTAATGATGGGTAATCAGCATGTCAATGTATCACTTGTTGAAAAATTTGCTAGAAAAGATCAAGTGCACGGTACTTCTACATTGAGTCAAGAATGTTGAATAGAAGTCATGATTGAGTAAAGTTAGTCATAACACTAAAAGTTTAATGTAAATGCAAGTTTATAGAAAGTAAGTTACGAATTTTGCTCGGTGAAAAATTATTACGACTAAGCTGTCAGGAAAGTAACACATTGATATTATCCAAAAGTACAATTTGTTGCACCAAGAAGTTATGAGCATCCAAAATTGGAAATATTTATTATATTTTATAGTTTGCTTTATGGGAGTTTGATGCAACTTATTTTTAGTAAGCAATTATGAGCAAAGAATGCAGGTTCGCATGGTTGCTAGGAGCATTACCACACATGAATAAGTAAGAAAAGCGAGGACAAAGGATAAACTTCTTGATCGAAAAGGTAACATCTAGAATTAGTATGATTAATTGATTATTATGAAATGTTATCAATATGTTATCTGTTGATAAAACAAATGCAAACCATCGTTTAGATAATTGGACATGTTCAGAGAAGTTGTAGTGTTTTTGACAAATCAATTGTGTATATGACATATCTGTGATAAGGATATTGTTTCATAAAATCTTTTGAAATGGTTTTTACATGTGTAGATACTAGAATTATCAAATTATTGTTTAGTGATAAAGTGTCATTAAATACGTTGGATGTGTAATATTGTTATTTAATTTATGGAAGAGTTAGATAAATATGCCTTGATATCAATTGAGAGGGTAAGCTCTGTAGCATTATGTTTTTTTGAGTTACCATATTGATATAGTGTTGAGTTGGTGGGTTCACGAACATAAAAAAATGATTTGAATGATAAAAATTTTGGTTTGATGTGGAGTCTAGAACATTGAATATGATCTGTGATGATAATGATATTTTGTGCAATCAATGTTTATTTTGAAATGATATCGAACCTAGGTTGTTGTAATTGACAAAAACTTGGGTTTAAGAAGTTACCATATCCTCAACATTCTTTAAGAAGACAAGTGGCCAGTACTAAGGAGAGTTAGTTATTTGCTATAAAAGTCCTAGGCAAAGAGAAGAGGGCATGCAAAAGGATATAGAAATCAAGAGGAATTGAAAAAGAAGAGCTTCCAGAGATCACACGGGTGAAGGATTTATTTGATGTATCCATGAAATAGCGCAGAGCTTCCAGAGAACATCTGTAAGATGTTAGGATCTCTATTGGAACCACCAGTGAGCATAAGAGAATGCTAGGTTCTGGAGTAAATAACTCTCTTTAGTTACTGGTGGCAACTTGAATCTACAGGGAGCAAGTTTTAAACCCAAGATTCTGGGCAATTAACCGTGTTGCTGCTTCAACTCTTATATTCAGAATTATATGTATATAGAAATTAATTCACTTGTTCCAAGGAACGTTTCTACACCAAATAAACCTTTTTAAGACAAGTATACATGAGCAACTAGTTTATGAAGATGAAGAAGAAATCTGGATATTTAAACTATGTGTTTAAGCAAGAGAAATCGAGTTTGGTGTCGAGTGTGTTTCCTCTAAGGCACCTAAGACGTTTAGACTTTGCAATTTTTGATAAGTTGGTCATAGTTTCTAGTGAGCACCCTTGTGAGGTGTTAGATTCCGTTGAGCACTCTATGATATTAAAATCCTAGGAAAAAAGCTACTAGTGAGCACCCAGGGGAGGTGTTAAGCTCTGAAGCATCTGGAATTTTTGATAAGTTGGTACATAGCTACCAGTGAGCACTTATAGGAGGTGTTAGGATCTTAAGCAGAACCACTAGAGAGCACATGGGTGAGGTGTTAGGTTATGTAGTGATATCTTTTGTGATGTTAAGATTTTAGGATAAGAGATATTTGGGCTTCCAGATTCTAAGTAAGAGATACACTCGATTGCTGTAAAAAGCTAATGAGGGGTATTGTCCTTATATTGGATGAATATAATATATACAGGTTGAGGAGGCATGGACATGAGCTTGTGGTTTCATGAGGAGATGACCCTCATGTATATATATGCATACTAGAATTCTTGAAATATAATTTCAGCCAAGTAGTGTTGGGAACATCAATGTCATATAAAAGTTATTTATAAGGTAAATCCTCATGTGACAAAAGAGATTAATTGATGGTTGCTACTGCAATGGTAATGCTTTTTATTTAGTATATGTTTTAGAATATGTGAGAACATTATGATTATGCATATAATATATGAATGTGATATGAAATACTTATGTTGCATAACAATATGTAAATGATTGAATGTACTTGACAAAGGTATTGCTATACAAAATGATAAAATTATGCGCTAGGAGCTGAAAAATACATAAATAATTTGTTTTAAATTATGGATGTTATATATATGTCATGTATGACTGATAGATAACGCAGTTACATTTTGAGGGAAAATCTAATCTTTTAAATTTATCAAAAACAATGTATAATAAAGACCAAGCTCGCAAGATACCAACGTCGAAGACGGTGTACCTTTTAGGTGGAGTACAGTAACGTCCTTGATAAACCGCATTATTTTTCGGATTAATATCTTTTATATTAATTAAAACTAAAATTTAAACTACCATGTAACCGTCTTGAAGAGAAATTAGGTTTACCGGCTCTGCGCATTGAGAGGGAAGGAGTATCCATGGAGTTAAAAAAATATAATATGAAGCCTTTTTCTATTCCGTATCATCATCCCACGCAGGGAATTCTTCATACTATAATGTGCAAAACCTGAGATCAGTGATTGGTCCGATGCCCTATTGTGGTTTGTTCATGGAGTGGTCGATTAACAATGAAACTCCTGTTGAATGTGGTTGCGGAGATAAGAAGATGAGGAAGGGAGTGGCGAGATAAGGAGGAGAGGAAAGGGCGGATTGCTAAATATCTTTAGAGAAAACACATCTCTGATCGGTAATTCGACTAGTAGTCTCGTTCATTTATGGTTGGTTGGGATCTCAATGAGGAACTGGACCAGGTCTGCTCAAATTCGTCACGTCTCCTCTTTACTCATTTGTCTTGCATTGGGCATGGAACACTCCTAGAATTTTATTAAGGGCAAGTAGTATTTTTGACAGATCTATGTACAAGAGATTTAGAGGAATAACAAAATGGAGTGTGGTGATTGCACTACAGATTTATAACTCTATTTGTAGGATAAACTATTATAAAAACATTAACAACTTTTGGTGGACGTTTTGGTTTGGGTGAATCTTACCTTTCTAACTTAATACTATTTTCCTTATTTGTACACAACGAATGAGATTTGGAGCATCTTAGTTGAATATGTATATTAAGACTTTATATGCAGGAAGCATATAGGTGTTTATGTTCAATAGAAACTAAAAATAACCATATGATGTTATCATTAATGAATGCTGGTTTATAGATGATTGATAATTATATTATGAACTAATAAGTTATTGATGGATTATATTTTTTGAAATTAAGATTATCGTAATGGTGACAATGTCATGAACATATGGTTGGGTAAGTAAGAGTAATTATCTTATGTTATTTTAGTCAAATAAGATAGAAGATAAATTGTAAGGTAAAAAAAATATTACCTTGTCTCTTTTAAAAGTTATTTGAGGAATTTGGATTTGTTACACTTGACAGAGCTTCTTGTCTTCAAAAGACTAGTTGTTTATTTGCTTGTAATGATTTTGGAAAGAAAGGATTTGTCTCTTTTGTATTGACAACTAAAGTCCGATTATGTCATTTTCATTTTTATAGTAAAGGTCTCGATCTTGATAGTTATATCTATATGTTCGAGTTATGAGAAAAGACAAGAAGTATTGATAGAGTCAGATAAAGGTTGAAGATCTAATTAGATATGTAATTTTTTTCTTTGATTAGCTATGAATATCAAGAAAAAAATATTTTTTCTTTGAAAAAAAGGTTCAACACCTAACCATTATTTTTAAATTAAAATTTGACTTATGGAACCTAACATCAATAATAGGAGACCATGTTATGTTATTTTATTTTATTAGGGTTCAACACCTAACCATTATTTTTAAATTAAAATTTGACTTATGGAACCTAACATCAATAATAGCAGACCATGTTATGTTATTTTATTTTATTAGCACACTTGTGGCCCACGAATATGGATAGGTTACAAGTTAAGTACTAGTTGCAAGAACTTCCTATTATCCATGCATCAACTATGAATGATTCATGCATTAGCTAAGAGTTATCTATGCATAGCTAACAATTATGTTTGATGTTTTTTTAATAATTGTCTATTTAGAGTTTGAAACAAATGTGGTAAAATTAATGTGGATAATACACTAAAATAATAAAATATTTTATTATGATTTAATATACGAGAACTATTTATATTCGTGACATGTAGAATATTCGGTGGCAGGGTATGGTTAAGATGCCCCTAAGCGGAAAGGTCGGTTAAGATGCCCCTAAGCGGAAAGGTCGTCGGTTCAAATCCCACAGATACCAAAACATACAACCATGTTAAGGGTTGGTGGCCTCGAGTTTGTGGTAACTTAGCCAATAACAAACCTGCTAATCAAAAAATTTCTTCCATAAAACTATTTACAATTCAATGTGTAATTTTATTTTATTTTTACTATTTAATGCAAAACATAATGCCAATCAAAATTAAGTTTAATAAACAATTTCCTTTTGAACACATGTGTTTGAAGGTATTTGATCTCTATGAATTTCACGTAATGGTTTTTATGGTCTATGAACAATTTTGTTCATTTATAAATATAATAAATTTTATTTTATTTTTTTTATAAAAATAAAAAATATATAATTTTTTTTTTCATTTTAACAAAAACAAAATTATACGAACAAAAGTTGTATATAAGTTTGTTTATAAAATAATGAAGATATAATATTTTAAAGTTTAATATATTTTGTATATTTTTGTACAGGTTGGTGGTCTTGGGTTTGTGGTAACTTAGCCAATAACAAATTTGTTAATCAAAAAGTTCTTCCATAAAACTATTTACAATTCAATATGTAATTTTATTTTATTTTTATTATTTAATGCAAAACATAATACCAATCAAAGTTAAGTTTAATAAACAATTGCCTTTTGTATATAAATTTGTTTATAAAATAATGAAGATAATTTAAGGATATAATCTTTCAAAGTTTAATAGATTTTGTATATTCTTGCCCTTTGTATCCACTAAAGATAGTTTGAATGGTTTTTATATATACATAAAAAGAGTAAAGGAAAGGTGGAGTTGAGTTTGAATGATATGTTATGAAGTAAATTAGTAAAAAAATTTAAGTATTTTTTATTTGAAGTAAATTTGTTAATTTTTATGACAATTTGTTAAAGATAAAAGAGATTAATTATTTTAAAAAAATTTAAAAAATAAAAAAATATTTTATATAACATATTGATTTACAACTTATCTTGTTAAATTATTTATAAAACATATAAATCATTTCTTTATAAATATCTAATTTATAAACATATAAATCATTTCCTTTCTTGAATCTTTGAATGAGGATACTATAATAATGATTAATGTTATGAATAGACAACAAATAAAATGTTATGAAAGGACAAACATGTAGGATACTTAAGACTAGTTAAGAAGGAGCCTGTGTTAGAATATATTGATAAAACTCATAAAATGTTATGAAAGAACAAACATGTAGGATACTTAAGACTAGTTAAAGAAGGAGCTTGTGTTAGAGTATATTGATAAAACTCATAAAATGTTATGAAAGGACAAACATGTAGGATACTTAAGACTAGTAAAGAAGGAGCTTGTGTTAGAGTATATTGATAAAACTCATATTTTAGAGATATAACTCAATTAAAATCTTATTGAATACTATGCTAACTCAATTAATAATTTTTTTATTGAATACTAATTTTTTTAATTTAAAGGATGTTATCATTATTTAAATTTTACATAAAAATAGGCAAAGATGATAACTTAGATGAATAAGTAATATAAGTGAGGCTTCAAGACCAAAATTCAATGTAGAAAATAAGAATTTGGATGATAAAGATGAATAAGTAATATAAGTGAGGCTTCAAGACCAACATTCAATTTAGAAAATAAGAATTTGGATAGTTTTTATGAAGGCTCCTAAAAGATGACGTGTTTTCTACCTCATGTTTTTTATAAAGAAGAAAGAAGAATGTCTTTTTTTGTTTGCTAGAACAATTTAATGTTATATATGTAAAAGATACTACATAAAAATTTTCATCATAAATTAAAGAGTGAGATAGAATGACAAATCTTAAGTTTTTATCCTATAGATTTATCAACCTAAAAATGGTCAAAACATTCTAGAAATTTTTACTAGTCAATCTACTTTTGTAAACTTACAATTTTGTGTGTTAATAATGCAGACATCTAAAAATTTGACAATTTGGACCATCCTTTTTTTTGTTGGAATTTGATATTTTTTATTTTTATTTTGCAAAATCAGAATTTTACTGTGTTTTAATCGCAATTTTGATGGTAGAAATGGATTCAACACCCTCAGAAACCTTTGGAGCACCAAAAATTCCAGAACTTGACAACCGTAACCTAGATTTTGAAAAATTGCAATTGATTTTTTTCAAACTACTACGAAAAAAATCCATCACTTCTGACCCAAATCGTCAAGTTTTAGACTACGCCATTCAAAATAAGTAAATTTACTGTATGTAACTTGTTTTTTTTCATGCTATGAATAATTTGCTGAATATTTTTGGATTGGAGTATTTTATAACAATCATTAATAATTTTAAATAATTCTTTTTGATGTAAATGATTTGTGCATTTCTTTCTTTTCTACAATTCAAAACTATCACTAGAAAGAAAATAGGGTTGCACATTAATAGATTATAGGTTAGAAAATGCTAAAGAATTCATTAATGGATCTCTTAAATATTTTCGGAAGCAAGTTAACTTATTTAGGTAATTTAGAACATAATGGCCTCAACAATAGAGTGTCACTGGAGGAAAATATGATGTTGGTGGAATTTGTGAGGTGTATTCTAATCCAAGGTGGGGTAGATAGAAAATATTGCATAGAGTTTGTTTCAAGAACAACATATTTACAAAATAAATTATTCAATGCAATAGTGAACGACAAACCTTCATAAAAAGCATGCGATAGATTAAAGCCAATTTTTTGAACATTTAAAAGTGTTTAGGTGTGTTGCATAAATGTAAAATGTACCAAATGAAAGAAGAAATAAGATGAACCCAAAAGGATTGAATGCCATATTTGTTGGGTATACTCACGAGGAAATGAGATATTGATTATATGATCCAACATCTAAAACAATGCACATTTCCAAAGATTTGATCTTTAGTGAGAGTAACCTGGCCTCAATGCGTAGTAAATCTATTTTTTTTGTTGTTGATGTGATTGAGTTTGTATTGCTTGAAGAATCCAATAGTGCAATTCGTAAGAGGAACCTGCAAAGATTTGAAAAAATGATTTTAAATATCAAGGGAAAGATGTTGAAGATTTTATTGCATTAAGGAATGCCTTTTGTTGGAACACTAGAAAATTAGGCACAACAAAACCCCAACATAGTTCATGATCATCCCAATACGTCAAACTCAAGGATTCTTCGCAAACAAAATAATATGTTCACTTGGAAGGTTTTGAAAATATGTAGATGTAGATCATGAAGGCGAGGAAGTATCCTTTTCTTTTGATCATATTCATCGTGTTTGTACTTCAGTAACCATTGTTGAGGTTAAAAATGATCAAGAATCCACTATAGATGACAATTGCAAGGAATGGAAAAACATGATCGAGGAGGAATATGCTTCTATTTTGAAAAATAAGATTCAAGAGATTTAACTCCACTTCTAGAGGGGAGAAAGGCAATAAATTGAAAGTGAGTTTATCAAATCAAAAGGCTAAGGAAGATGTTAGCATTGCCATGGACAAAGTTTGAGTTGTATAAAAGAGATATTCTCAATTTGTAGGAATAGACTATATTAAAACATATTATCTAGATGTGAAATGGTCAACATAAGAATATTATTGACATTTGTGGTTGCATATAAACTTGAGGTATACCAAATTGAAATCAACACAACATTTATTCACGGAAATATAAATTAAAAAATTCATATGCAACACGTTCATAAGGGTTTCAAATCAAAGGCTTGAAGTATTTGGTGTGCAAACTAAAAAAAAATTATATGGGTTGAAAGCATTAAGACCATGGTATGTTAAAATGGATTCATCCTTAGTGGTCTTGATTTTGTGATAATATTAACATTACAAAATATTTAATAAAGTTTCATAATTATTACTTGTATGTTGGTGATATGTTGCTTTGTGTATGATGAAGATTATTTCAACTCTTAGGATATGCATGCACTAAGTAGAGAGGTTTTCTAGATATAAGGTTGTTATTAAATGTTGGTTTGAGTAGTAGCACGGTATATCTCAACATAAAACAAATAATAGTAATTATTTCTTCCATGGACTCTAAATATGTTGTAGCACATCAAACAATATGAAATTCATAACTATGTTGTAGCGTCCAAACAATTTTAATTTATGATGACCAAATTTATATCTCTATATGGAAATTTTATATTTCATTCAAATGATAAACCATATAATCTCATTATTAAATTCTTCCATATGCAAAAATTTAAAATGGAGAGATTAATGTGTAGTATATGCCAACTCACAAAATGGCAACCTATATGGAATTTTTAAATCATAAAAAAACTGAGAATATTTTCATTATGCATATCCTAAGAGAGGGGTTTTGCAAGCACAATGCCATCGGTTGATGTATTGTTATATGTTAGTTTGAACAAAGAGATATGAATTAATAAAGAAAACAATAATACCTATGCTTTCTACAAACTTTGAATATATTAGACCCGGTCAAAGAACATACGAATTTTGAATATGTTGCAACATTAACAATTTCATTATGCATATCCTAAGAGAGGGGTTTGGCAAATACAATGCCATCGGTTGATGTATTGTTATATGTTAGTTTGAACATAGAGATATGACTTAATAAAGAAAACAATAATACCTATGCTTTTTACAAAAAAAATTAAATTTACAAAACCTAAATTCACCTTATTAATATAAAACCAAACCGACATAATTATAGAATTTTAAAAATATAAAAACTCTTTATGAAACACAAAAATTCTATATTTAAAAGATTTTGGGCAAACATATTCTTCAACAAGCTTCCATTGGTCTCGTGAAGATGATCTCACAGAAGAGATCGAAACGTCGAGATAAAGAAATACTTGAACGCAGTTCCACACCCACCAATTTCATTATGATAATCAAAATTGTATTGTTCTATACAAAATTCTTACGAAAACCTTTCGTAACATGTATAAATTTTCATAGAAAATATATAATCTCTTTATTAATTTTATTAAGAGAAAATTCATGATGAATAATATACACCCTAAACTTAGAAAATGATGGTAACATATATAATGACCAAAACATTATCCATCCATATATATATATATAAATATGGAGTTTCCTCATAATGAAATCTGCTCACCTACTCTACTATTTGCAAACTACTTGTAACAGCCCTATTTCGGGCTTTTCAAACATAGACAAATGCAGGTCCCAAGTAGTCCATGGGCTTTCTTTGGAAAAAACAGCAAAAAAAAACTTTCTCGTGATATAATATGATTGTTGACATGATACCTAAAGCGACAAATGAAAACTATATGACACATAAAATGGCAAGGCAAGGCTAGAAAGAGAGGAATCTTCCTGCAGATATGAGGCCATATGCGTTTTTCAATCATTTAACATTGTATGTTTAATAAGGCGATCAATAACTAGCTTATTGTGTAGGCTTTAATGTAATGCTAATTGGATAACAACTTATTAGATATCAAGCAACTTGATAGCTAATATCACGCTACAACTGCTATAACATTAAACTTACCCAACAGGCTAATTAATTTTCGGAAAATAATACTGTCCACTCCCGACTTTTATCTACTGAGAATTTAATTCCTTTGAAAAGGCCTACGTCACTATTAGACGTGGCGTCTAAAGCACCGGGGAGGAAATCAAACAGAAAGTTCTGAAAGATTTTTATATATTTTTTCCATACTACCGGTTTAGGTCTAGATTCATTTTAATGGGATCGATTAAGATAAAGGGCCATGCTAAAAAAAGATTTGTTGAATTCGCCAGGAGCGTTACATCACCCTCGGTGAGGGCCGTCCTCTTCTCTACACGCAGATTTCGTTATTTGAGTTATTTTTTTTTATTAGTGAAGAAATGACGCGGACGCAGATTTCGTTTTTCAAATACTAATCTACTCATCCACAACGTTCACAGAGATTTTACTAGAATCAAGTGAATGATGGTTGGGTGTGTGACAAATAAGGTGTTGTATGTGTGGTCAATTTTTGCTGCTGTGTTTTTTTCCAGTATTCATTACAGTACTTGCTTGTTTGAGACTTTTATAGCCAGCTAGTTATGCTCTGGGTTATCTTGCTTGTAATCACCTTCTATATTTTTTACCCACAGATCTGACCTGATTTATCAGGAATGATGAAAAAAAGTCTGCTATGATCAGACTTGATTGATGAAAAGAAATGCTCTTTTTTGAGGTTTCTCTTTATGTAATAACAACTTTAAAACAGTTGGATCAGTTTTTTTGGATATATTGTGTGCTCTTCTTGAGGCAAATATCATGTATTTTGACAACTTTATAGTTGATTATATTGTACAATGGACCTTTTGGACCATCTACTAAATAATATATTTACAAATTTTTTCTTTGGAAAAAAAAAAATGTGTGGTCAAATTTTAAATGATTACGATAATGATTATGTATTCAGCATAGCATGTATTAAAGTTAATTTTCTACCACAAAACTCTTAACAACGATCAAATTATTTACGTGTCATTTTATTCGGCCAAAGATTCTTATACATTGATAAGGATACAATGGATTGGAAAATCAAGATTTTATAATTTCAATTCAATCTTATGTGGAACAAAACATTATTGACAAAACAAGTATCTACATCAAGATATTGTTGTGTATATGTAAGCTAATGAGTAAGTTAAGTCATAGAGTGAGTAAGTTAAAGTATACAAAGAGTAAAAAGTGCCGTAATCAATCTTTTCCCTACCTTGAGTTTAGGTGTATAGATAATGCCTTGGATACCTAGGGTTGTAACAATCTCCTCTTCCCATTACATATAAGTCATTGAAGTGGGGTCAACTTGTCTTCTTCATGGTTAAATATTATTGAAGTGGGGTCAACTTGTCTTCTTTATTGGTGTTTTCTCAACCATAATGTAATGTCATGGTTAAATATCATTTAATATAAAAATTTAAATGGTTAACAATTTATTATCATATTGTTAATAATGTTATGATGAAAATAAAAATATAAATGGTTAATAATATTTTATAATAATTATAATTTATCTTAATTAATGAATTACAAATTTAAAATTCATATGGTATATTCTAGATATTTGACCGCTGATTTTCCAGCATGATCTTGATAAAATCTGGTTGGAATTTTAAAAATTTTAGATTATAGTTGTCGAGTTTTGGAGTTTTGGAATTTTGGGTGTCCTAAATGTTTTTAAGAGTAATCCATTTCAACCATCAAAATTGGGATTAAAACACATTTACATTCCCATTTTACAAAATAAAAAACACTAGATTATAGAAAAAAAATGTGATCCAAATGGTCAAATATTGAGGCATCTTCAATAGGAAAAAATCAAAATCAAGAAAAGTGAAAGGCCCACCTTTTAAAAGAAAGGTTCAGTTATGGTCCTGAGCATGGCATAAGGTCTATTTCTGGGTGAAAACAAACAAAATACGGAGGGCTTATATTCCCTTTCATTCCTGCCCGATTTACCTTACTATGTCTTACACTGACTTTGGAATGTATACTGTATAATATTAGGGATAATAAAATAAGCTATGTTTTTTGTTTTAGGGGCCTTAATCAAAGCATCTTTAGTTGGTGGAATGAACATTTTGCTATAGATTTATGAAAAAAAAGGTAGGTGAAAATAAATAAATTATAATCATATAGGCATAGGTTTAAACTGAAGAAGATGGAGAATACCTTTATTATTAATATTGATAAATAAGGAAATATGATAATCAAATTTCAATAAAGAATTTTTAAAATGAAGAAGTTTGAGAATACTTTTATTATTAATATTGATAAATAAGAAAAATAATCAAATTTCAATAAAGAATTTATTTTCAAACATTTTATGTGAACACTCTTAAAAATGCTTAATCTAATAAACACTTGGGCATCAATTTCATTTTCCATTTAGAGTAGAACCATGATGCTAAAAAGAAAATAACATTAGAAACAAGTGTTATTGTTTTGAATATAAATGTAGAAATGCTAAAATATTAGGTGACATAAGAAAAAAAAACTTTTGGATTTTGAAGCATTTTTTTAGATTTGCACAATCTCTTTTAGTTTTAGACTTAAAATAAAAGTATGGATCCTTAAATTTTTTGTAGTTTCCAGTTGTTGCAACCGTTGAGTGAAAATAGGAATCAACGATATGTACAAGACACACTCTAAAAAATATCATTCTTGCTCATAATAGTGAAAACAATCACCCGATGAAGTATTGCACATCATCCCCTCAAGAATGTTGAATTCAATGGACAAGATGATGTCAATGGATGCCACAAATAATGGAGAAAGTATGGAAGTGAAAGCTAAAGGTGAAAATGATACCAAATGACCCAAGAAAGAAACACTCCATAGTAGATAGCTTTAAAAAACAACAAAACTAAGTTGGTCAGGTTATGGAAACAGATACTTAATAACACTCTATGAATATTTACACGGATGGCACATAATTCACTATTAAAATTTGTAGAATAATAAGTATCGTAAATAGAAATCATTATAGACAATTATCTTCGATATAAATCCTACCAAACAAGGTCACAATAAGTACCCAAAGTGTAAAAATAAATTATCGCATATTTATTCAAATCTCTATTAAAAAACAAATCACAGTGTTGTACAAATATTTGTCTCTCTCCTTTTACAAACTTTTGACCAAATCCACCATCATGGCCAACTTTCAAACAACGTAGCAACAAATTATAAAACACCAACACTTGATAACAAAGTAAAATAAAAATTGTCGACACCAACACTTCCGTCAACCCTAGAACCCATACTCTGGATCTTTGGAAAGCCTAAAAATAGCTCCATGAAAAGGAGATGGTTGAATCTCAAAGAAGTTTGTTGATTTGGTAAATCCTAAAAAGCAGTCCTAATCTCTAGAAGCCTAAAAATAACTCCATGAAAAGGAAACAGATGAATCTAAAAGGAGTTTGTTGATTTAAAACTAGCATTTGCACCGAGAGGTGCAAAGGAATGCCGAGAGGGTAAAAATATTGAGACTTTCCGTAATTGAACCTTTTTGAGTTACCTTGGCAGACTGAAAATTAGATTTTAATAATACTTTTGTGGCTAATAATTTAATAATAATACTTTTGTGGGTACAACTGAGATTTTACCTCAAGACATTCATGATTAAATACATCAACGGAGGATCAATGTATCTCTCACCCCTCCCTCTCTCCTCCTCACTTCCTCGCTCCATATCTTCTTCCCTCTCTCTCTATATCTCTCTTTCCCATTTCTATCTCCCCCCCTCTCTCTGCTCTCTTTGGCTCCTAATCACCGTCTCCTAACACTTACCACCCACAGTCTCTCTTTATTTCTCTCTCCTCGCATCCTATACCTCTCTTTATCTTTAAATGCCCTAATAAACATATAACGTACCTCTAACTTATTTAGGTTTGAATTTTGATATAGTCAAATTATAAACTTTTGACATAGTAAGAAAACTCACATCAGGAAAATTAAAAAAATTAAAAAATTTAACTACCTTAAAAACAAACCCCCTAAAAAATTTGTGCACATTGTGAAATCTCGTTGTAGATTTAGCGGTGTTCCTTATAAATCATCCATGACTAAGTACTTAAGTTAGCAGTGTATGATATACATTTGATATCAAGAATTTATGGAAATTAGGAAGTTAACTTTTTAATATATACATTCTAAATTATTTATAAAAAAAAATTAATGATTAATTTGTTTTTTAAAATAATAATAAAAATACGTTTAAAAAAACTTAGAATTATAGTAACCATTAACTAGATCGCTTCACACAAATCCACAGGATTTGTATCCAAAGGTTTTTATGATATTCCTGATTTCCGACTTCTGATTATCATATTGCGGAAGTTGGCAATATCACTTTTCACACTTATGATTTTTCAGTTTTCTGATTTTTGCCCTTTCCCGTTCTGAGTTCGAAAAACGAAACAGTCACATGTTTGTGCATCGAATCTTTACTTCTCGATTTTTGACTTCCGAATTTCACAACGCGGAAATTGGAAACTACATTGTTTTGTACTTTATCACTTACTCGTTATATTTTCTGCCCCTCCTTGCTTTCCTCCGTCCATGTATCCTAGATCTACGGTCTAGATCGTTTTGGTTGTTTAATTTTGGGTTTTAAATATGTTTGAAGTTACCATAATTTTTTACCATTTTGCCTTTGATTTCTTGTTGCGGTCAAAGTTTTTACGGTGGATTTTTCTCCTTGCTCCAGCTCACGGATCTACGGTTTTTGAGTCTTTTTACCAGTAAGTAATTTCCGCTCGATTGTTTTTTCTGTTAATTTCAACTTGTGTCATTGTTTTAAACATGGTTGCCAAAATCCAATCAGAGACAGTTTTCACCACCTCCAGGAACACCAGGTCGAAAACAACTCTTCAGGAGCAAAAGAAAAAAGACTCCAACGCTGGTGTGTTTACTGATACTAGTGGACATGTGTCTGATACCGTACATCTGGACTGGTCCAAAATCTACTCCTTTTTTTACAATGACAACTTTTCCTTTGTCACCCATGACTTTCCTTCTTATCAAAGAATTTAGAGTTCTTAGCTCCACTGCGTCGTTGCTAGACCCCCTTTCACGCCCTATACAGATCTCGTCAAGTGGAAATTAGATCGCACGAGCCCTAAGGAACTCTATTTTAACAACATTGTTAATGGCCCTGTTACGTCGTTCCATTCTGATGTATTTTCTAGGGCTTATGCACTTGGACCTCCTAGACAGCTTTTGACATTGAAATTTCTCGATGAAGATATTTCTCGGTTCAACTACGAAGAAGTGGCCAAATGGTCTCTACACCAACTAATGCCTGCCCAATTTCTTGGTTAAGGGAACCATTTTCTTTACTAGCAACTATGTTTTGTCACTTATATGGGTCACCGAGTTGTAGCATCTTCTAAGCAAAGTGGGTTCCTGTGGTGCACCACATTTTGATTACAGATGATTCTTTTAGCTGGGCACAAGTTTTGTCTTTCAATTTGAAAGATGAAATTGAAAAATATCAAAAGACCCTGACCAACCGGAAGCCGACATTTTACATGTCAGGGTTTGTGGTGGATGCATTATGTGCAACTTCTCCTTTCCCGGCCTTGAATTGGAATAGGGACAAGAATTCTACCCCCCATACACATATATTGTTCTGAAATGTGGGAGGACAATTTCATTCCTTGAGTCTACGAGATTTGTGACCTGTTTCTCGAGTCGATGTATCACAAAATTTTAAAGGCCGATGCTCCGGCATTTTCCGAAAGAGCCACGGCATTAATCGCAGTACATGGTGATTGGTATGTAGGAGAATATTTCTCCTATATGAGGATTTGGGGCAAGAACACTGTGCATTTACTACCCATAATAGTTCCTGATTGTATGGTGCTATATGAATTTGCATTTCAGACTGTTATCGATGGGGTTTTTCCCAAATTGACAAAACACAAGAAAAAGGTGTGGCCCAAATTTCCCTTGTATCTGGACTCTCTTGTACTTCAGAATTATACCCATCCATCCATGCTGGGTAAATAAATTACTGTTATGCATTTGGGAGAGGCACCCAAGAGGATGCATGACCCAAAGTCTTATCTGGAAAACCTGTTTTCACATGAGCGTGCTAGGTCTCAGTATGTTCATGAAAATGAGCCTGATGATTCTATGTTTAGAGAAGCTATGGATTTTCGATAGGAAATGAGAAAGATCGAGGACCTAGAGGTTAAGTCTCATCTCTACAAAAACCAAAAGGAAACCAAGGATCACACTCTTCATTACAGGGAAACTTAACTGAAGATAGAGCAAGACATTGAGAAGCAAAACATAGAGAAGGAAGCAAAAGAGCAAGCAACAATATTTGTTGCTTCTCTAGCTACTCAGCCTAAGGACAAAGGTAAAGGTGTCCTTGAAGGTCCTTCAAGCCCTCAACCCGCCTTGATGGAAGACACCCTGCAAAAGGGAGTAGAGTTTAAGAAGAATCTTGAGAGAATCAATTCTCAATTTCAAACTCAGATAGAAATGGCTGAGTCACAGGCTAAGAAAGAAAAGGCCCAATTGAGTTCTGAAGAGTTCCAATCATAGGAGGGGCAAATAGAAGAATAGATGATCCCCCTGCTGCAAATTTCTCAAAGACAACAAGCACTAATGCAAGTCCCTCCTATTCAATAGGTAAATCCTACACCTATGTGTGATATTGAAATTCATGATATATACAGTGATCTGGAACAAGAGGAAGGTACTTCTGCTTGTCCTGTTAGTGTTTAGACCTCCCTAATATCATCTATTCTTGTCCTTTAGCAGTTTGATACCATGTTGGATTCATCATTTTCCTTGCAGTCTTTTTTTGAAATAAAGTTTCCACAAAATTTGAAAGCTACCACTAGTATTCCCACAACAATGGTTGACTCATCCATTCAATACTTCTTCTCCTTCCCATTCACCACCTCACCCTATCCCAACATCCCCATTTTCTCAGCTTCCCCAGATAGACATTCCTACCATCTCTACAACTCTTTCCTCTAAGGTTGTAACACTTACACCTAATTTTTCCTCATCCCTTACAATTTCTTCTTTGACCTCTCCTATGAACATCCCACCCCTCAATACAAAAATCCCTCTTTCCTAGACACAAAATCACCCCTAGTTTCTACTCAACAACATACCATTTCACCCTGTGAAGGAATAATAGATTTTGTAGAGATGTTGTGGTACATATGGGAAAATACTACTGGAGTTGGAAGGAAAAAGTTGTGATCAAAAGAGGATCTAAGAGGACAAGAGAGGGCTCAACCAAACAGATGACTACCCTCTATCAGGTTATATGGAAATTAGACACCCCTGATATCAAGCAATGGGCATTATATACAACAGCTGCTATAGGAGCTTTTGTAGGGGCTAATTATGACTCTGCTTCACAACTGAGTGTGATCCTTACTGATAAGGAGAAAGAAATGAAAAAGGCTAAACTGGACTTGGCAGCAACTAAGGAAAAACATGAAGAAGAGGTTAACCAGCTAAAACAAGAATCTAAGAACAAAATCAAGCAATTGCAGAAGACAATAGAACATCTCAAACATCAGCTTGGCAATGCAGATGTTCTCAATCAACAACAAGCAGAAAAAATAGCCATCCTTGAGAAACAAGTCAAGGATGCTCAAATAGCATCAAAAGCCTCTTCTTTTTCAAGTTTGACACCCGAGGAGTTCAAGAAGGTGCTCTTTAAGGTACATCAAGAATTCCTCCAGTTAATGGTCAATCTATATACCTATTTTGATGAGATGCAGGGTTTATATAATTCATTTAGGCAACATTCTAAAACTCTGGAAACCCACCATGATCAAAGAAAAGTAGCATCTAGGGATTTTGAACAGGTAATAGATTGCAAATGCATATTTCAGATAGATCATATGATATGCCAATTTTGGACAACCTGCAAGCTAAAACGACTGAGGTTACAATTGAGACATGGGACAATATCCGTAACTCAATGGAAGCTATAATTAGAGAAGGACATTTGTCTTGCGAACGTAGGTGGGAATCTTCTAAGGTTTTGCTTGATTACTTGGACTTGCCTCCCTTAGATCCTATGCCTCAGGTGTGTTCACCGAAAGTCCACCTGGAACAGGTTGAACGACATTTTGATGTAGCTTAGGAGCAGATCCAATAGATAAATCAACTCACCATGCAGGAGATCAAGAGTTGGATTGAGATCCTTTATGCTTCGATGGCTTGGATGTAGGTGTACTTGAACGAGTGGAAGAAACTTAAGAAGAGGGAGATCACCTCAAAAATCTGTAAAGCAGAAATCTACTTGAGACATGCCCATTTTCAAGAGATTGATGAGCTCATGAACCTACATGCCAAGTGGCATTCTGTCCTCGGAAAACCTTGAAACTGTTTGGTTTTGTAATCTGGCTTCCTAGGAATTTAATTTTCTTGGAAAAATTGTAATATTATTTAAAGGGAGGAATTTGTCTTTGAAATCTACATAGGAGAAAGGACTACCGAGATCATAACAAGAAAGTTTGTGGTTTTAGCAGTTTGTAAATTTTTGCAGATTAATGAAATTATAGTCATTTCATATTATGTTTCATGGTTCTTCATTGAATGTTTTTAATAAATTTCAGTTTATCTCCTAATTTGTGTGGCTTATTGATTATTGGTGGTTTACTATAAATGTGTTATTTCATGTACTGTTTTTTCTTTACTGAAATGACATGTGGAATGTGTATCCAGTAAATGTTTTTATTTGATATACATGATCATTAATACTGCTCGTAATTAGTTATGGATCTCTAATATTGATTTGTTAATTAATATGGTTTCTTGGACTTATTGTGTATCTTTAACACTTCAGACATTATTCTTTGCAATTTTATTTGTTAAGTTGGTCTTAAGTAAGTTGAAAGAAGTGCCCTTGATTTTTATGTTTGCACATTAAATGGTTGTTTTCTTTCATATGTTATATCCTGCAATGGTCGTATGTTGAAATTATTACTCATTGTGTTTAAGTGTCCTTAAACAGCTAGTTAGGAATAAGTTATTTTGCAATCTTTTTCCATTTATGCTCAAAGTAACTTCCGATTTCTGGAGTCTAAGGTCGAAAATCGGAAGTCGGAAGTCTAGAAAAGGCTAAGGTCAAAATTTACGTTTTCTGATTCCTGAGATCTGCACTGAAGGGCGGAAATGCAGAAAGTGGAAGTTGGGAATACAGAAAATTTTATTACGAAATTGCAACTTAAGATTTCCGTGTTCTTCACTACGGAAAGAGGAAGTTGGGAATCATGAATAAGTATGTTTAATTCGTAACTTTGTTTACAATATTTTTTTCATTCTTAATTGTAATCAATATTTCTTCTTTATTATATTACACACTTTATAGATTAATTTTTAAATATATCATTTAATATTTAAACAGATTCTGTATTTTGGATTTTCATATTTTTTATTACAATCTTGTTTTAAAATTGTAATAATTGGATTTTCTCTCCGGTTATTTTTCTTCTTACCGCAAATCGTACCAATTTAGAGGCCTATTTATATACTAAATTTTATAAATATTATAAACTAAAAATATTTATAATATATATAATGTGTTTTAATTTGTTTATATATATTGGAAATTATATGACTTTATTTTATTTCGAGAAATGAGTTAAAAATTCATTTAAAATTTAATCATTTTAAAGAATAATAATTTTTAATTTATAAACTAAATTTTCTAAGAAACAATTTTTTTAATTATATTGGATTTATATTTTCGTATATGAAGTCTATGGATCCAATAATAACAATTATTTCTATTAATAAATATGAAGTTTAAAGATCTAATATATCTAAACATATTATTTATGTTAATAAATATAAAGTTTAAATATTTAGTATGCCTAAATAGCTTGATTTGGGTATATGAAATTTAATTAAAAATCCAATAACAAATATTTATGTTAATAAATATGAAGTTTAAAGATGATTCGACATCAAGATGATTGAATGCATTTATTGTTCATCTATTTTAAAAGATTGTTTAATAAGAATTTTCTGAAAGCCGAAATCGGGAAATAAGATAAAGAAAAAATAGTCAAATACATTTTCGATTTCCGTATTTCACGCTGCGGAAAGCGGAAGTTGAAAATGTAGAAAGTTTTATTACGAACTTGTAACTTCTAATTTCCGTGTTCCGCAGTGCGAAAAGCGGATGTCGTGAATCATAAATAAGCATGTTAATTCGTAACTTTGTTTGCAATAATTTTTTCATTGTTAATTGTAGTCATTTTTTTTCTTCATTATATTACACAGTTTATAGATTAATTTTAAATATATCATTTAATATTTAAACAGATTTTGCATTCCAGATTTTCGTATTTTTTATTAAAATCTTGTTTAAAAATTGCAATAATTTCATTTTCACCAACTGTTTCTACAAAATTACGGAAAAAAAATAGTTTTAGTTTTTTTCCATATACTGCCTTGGTTGTTCTTTATTTCGAATGATTGTTGTGGAGGAATGCAAGAGAATGCTTTCGAATGCCAATTCATGCTATTGAATTGTCATTTATTTGTAGATTTTAAGCAGTGAAATTTAAAACTATCTAATTTAAAATATGAAATTCTTACTAAATAATATTTTAAAATATATGAACAACGCCCTAATGATCAAAAGACAAAGATAAGTATGGCCCTCACACAGATTAGGGTGAGGAAACAAAGGCCTGGAGAGCAAGGAAATTTCGATACCATCACCAGGAGATGTCGATGAATGCCAAATGTCTAGTCCGCATACCATGAGCTAACTGAGGAATGATGAAGATTGAAACCAGAGGTCACTTTCGCTGTTAATAGCACGATGTCGTAACAAAAATGGGTGGCAACATTGGTATCTCCGCATAAGGATTGGATCCTGAACCTACGTGACCATGCATGCTGTAATCATGCTACTCAATGATGGCATGTGTGAAGGTTTGGCGAGGCCTTTGTTGAAAGTTCGACCACCCAGCTCTTTATAAGCACCACATTCGAAGCCATTTGAAGATACAGATTGGGTAAATGTTGAAGAGAGGCAAGGGTGGATTAATGCTATTTGGCTAAGAATCCTGAGAGTCTTGAAAGGAGGTCTGTGATGGTTGTCCTGCTTAAGAAACCTATCTGTCGAGGTATTCTATTAGCTAATGGGCACCACTCCAAAATTCTGATATTTATGGGCTTTCATGCTAAGACGGATCCAACCATCAAGGTAAAGATGTTCATTACATTAGAGACATTTTTTGACACCAGAAAGGTCGATGTAAGGATGTTCATCACATTAGAAATACCTTCTGAGGCTAGTGAGGGAAGTCCTGTCCTAATAAAATGCAACACTCCTACAGAAGTGGTGCCTGTAATTTCTTGTCCAATGGGTATCCCGCTGAAGCCTCCAGACGTGGTCGTTGTATCCATAATGACAATGTGTAGTGTCCATTTCTAGGGGAGGCCAGTCAGAGTGAATGATCATACGGGAGGAGGGAGGATCATGGGCATTCGTCATCATTATTGTGGACTCCACTTGCCAACTTTATCTAGGGTGATGATGAGTCCAAGGAGGTATCGTTTCGTTATGACCTGTAGGAGGACCCTTCTCCTGGGAGAAGAGAAGCACAAGAATGAAAAGCACATCATGGAATTTTTACTGTCGAAAAATAGGTCGGTCTTCCCCAAGCCCCTGTAAATAGAATTGTCACCAAGAGACAGATGTGCTGGGCGGGGATCCGAACACAGAAGGGACATAAACCTTCATGCCAGCGGTGAACATAGGCATAACATGCCATCAAACAAAGAATGGACATAAAAGGTCCAAAAGTAGAAATATGTGTTACATGCCCAACAAGAGGAGAAACAACTCAAGCTGAGTCAACAGAAAATCGCTAAAGGTGTCTCGAGTCATCATTTTCATGACAAGAGAGCCTGAAAACTGTCAATGCTAAATTATTGTTTAATTCTATCATGCACATCTCTCCATATTCTTTGTTTTGTATGTATCAATCATGGCGAATATGCCACGTCTAAGTTTGTAGGATTTTGATTATGGTTGTAACCGATTTCTGGCCCCGTTTCGAGGTTAGTCTCGGGGGCCTTACTTCTCAAATAATTGTAAGGAAAACTTAAACCATTTCTAGTAGTATTATTTTTGGAATAAAACTATGTTATATATTAACAAATTAGACATTAGACATTCTAGCTATGTTGAAGAGTAAACATCATGAAGAAGCTTTATTAGCTTTAAAAAATAAAAACCCAGTGATTGACAACTTCATTTCTATCTCTAAAAGCTTTTTAGCTTTAAAAAATAAAAACCCAGAGACTCACAACTTCATTTATATCTCTAAAACTTTTTCCTAGAAATCTACTATTATGATAAATCTTTTAAATTTCATTTCTATCTCTAAAATTTATTTTCAGAATTGTGGCCTGAACAATTTCTATTCCAATATTTTCAATGTGCATAAGAATTGTGGCTTTGATCTCTTGCGGCTTTCAATGTGAAAGTGTTTATTTTTGTTTCTATTTTTGTCAATGGAGTTGTTTCTCTTTGTATTTGAAAATAAAATTGATTTAGTTGTGTATCTGGAAGATTTAACCATTGAAAGCATTGAAACATCATAGTTTATCATCATATTTAACCATTGAAACATCATAATTTCATAACAGTATTCCGTTTTCTGCATAAAGCGGAAAGCATAAAAGTAAATTGATAATCAATTTATCAGTTTATCTTTTTGCTTTCCTATTTATGCTTTCCGCATTGGAAAGTAGAAAGAGGAAAGGAAAATTGATAATCAAGTTATCAATTTACCTTTCCGCATTCCGGTTTTCAATTAGTTTCCATTGTTTGATAGTTTTTTGACTTTGAAGTTCCAAAGGCCCATTAATGGAGAAACAATGCATTGATGAACCATTAATGTGGATGAAGGGACATGGCAAAAGTGTATTCCATAGACTAAAGAAGCAATGACATGAAACGACAACCAAATTGATCCCAAAAACTGTGAGCCTAAAGCCACAAAATCCATTGAGAAAATATTAGCCTAAACCCACAAAAACTGATGGACTGAAACTTTCGCAAAATCCTAGGAAGCTATGCCAAATTGAGAGAAATGAACTGCAGTGAAGGACAGTGAAACCCTGCACAAAAATTATTCTAGGACTGGTCATTTTTATATTTAAAATAGAAAACTTTTATCTTTGATGTCTTTGATGTCACCTAATTGGATTTCATGTCCACTTTTAAAAATAGGGATAATGAGGCTCTGAGTCCATGGTTTAGGGAACCTTGGTTTGACCACTTGATTGAATAGCTTGTAGATATGAGGGATGAGGACAAGACCTTTAATTTTTAAGATTTATTCCTGGTAACATTCAATGTCCTTAGCTTTTCCATTTTCGAAACGCTTAACCCCAAAATCTGTGTCTTCTAATGAGAAAACTTCTTTCGCTGTGACCAGGGTTTCAAAGCTATCTATGATATTTTGGGATTCATAAATCTTTTTAAGATAGGAATTCTAGTCATGTAAATCAATTCTATTATTATCTTTAGTTTTTCTAGTTAGAATCTGCCTCTAGAATTTCTTCCGAAAGAGAAAAGCGAAAGGCGGAGTTGTTGAAAGCAGAAGGCGGAACATTAACAAACTTCGAACAAATTAAAAGGCCAAAACCAAATGGCCAAACCGATATGGATCGTAGATCTAGTATGCATGGAAATATGAGATCGAGGAGACAAAATAGAATGCGGGAGTGATAAGGTCCAAAATTTTGTGATTTCTAATTTGTGAGTTTCGAATTTCGAAAGATGAACATTTGACCCAAAATCATGTGAGACTTCCACTTTCTGTAGTGCGGAACATGGAAATAAAAAATTACAAGTTCGTAATAATTTTTTTTTCGACCTACGCTTTTCATAAAACGGAATGCAGAAATCAGAAAATTTGTTGTCTCATATTTAATATTTATTATTTCCCAATTTTCGCTTTCCGTAGTGTGGAATGCGGAAATCGGAATTTTGAGAATCTTTCTCCATAATTTCTTCTGAAGGAGAAAAGCAGAAGACGAAAGGAAGAAGGAGGAATTGTTGAAAGTATAAGGAGGAACACTGACAAATTTCGAACAAATTAAAAGGCTAAAACCAAATGGCCAAACCGATTTGGAGGCGACAAAATATGATGTGGGAGTGGTAAGGTCCAACATTTCATGATTTCCAATTTGTGGGTTCCGAATTTCGGAAGATGGACATTCGACCCAAAATCATGTGAGACTTCCGCTTTCCACAGTGCAGAACACGAAAATTAGAAATTACAAGTTCGTAATAAAACTGTATTTTTTTTCGACCTCTGTTTTGCGTACAACGGAATTCGGAAATCAAAAAATTTGTTGTATGATATTTAATATTAATTATTTCTCGATTTCCACTTTTAGTAGTGCGAAATGCGGAAATCGAAATTTTGAATTTTATTTTGGCACCTTTTTTTTAATCTGCTTTCCGTTTTCCGTAGTGCGAAAAACAGGATACAGAACTTCGATATGTTTTTGGTCTAAATAAAATTTTTTCTGACTGCCTAATCTTTTTTGCATCAAATCGTATAAAAAAATAGATACTCTAAGAACTTTATTTAATTGGAAATGAGTTTTCCCAGTTTCATGGAATTTTGTTTGTATTTTTACACATCTTATTGTTATATATTTAGAAATAGTAGTCTCCCCACTCATTAGATTTTGAGTTTTCATAATAATGTCCATTTTTTTATTATTATTATGTGTTTGATACGCTTCGAAGGATATTATATCTTACTGATTCTAACCAACCTTATATATCTAGAATTATATATAGTATAAAGAGTGGTTTCCTACACTCAATTAAAAAAATTTAAACACAGTTCTTTAAAAAATTCTTAAACTTATTTATGGAAATTGTGAAAGTGTTTAAATTGTTTAGGCCAAACATTTTTAAATGAAAAAATTAAAATTGTACTAAAAGAAATATTTAAAAAAATTACCGACTTGCCCAATTCTAATCCATTCATTCACGTCAATTGACATATTGACATATTTCCTAGTGAAAACGTATGTACATATTTCCTAGTGAAAAAGTATGTAATGTATTAGAGAAATATGTTAAGACAAAATTTAGGACCGAAACCCTTAATCCAGAGACCGGCTGCATTCTCCATCATCATAGACATGCTCCAAATTGTCGATTGATGATATACAAACCTCATGATTTGGGATTTTACTTTTTCAATTCATACATATATAAATGATGTACGGATTTAGAGTTATCTGAATTTGAACGAGTTCGAAGCAGTGGAACATGACGAATTCCAAATCCAATCATCATCGTTTGCAAAGTCAATCAATAAATATAAGCACAAAACATTATAATTCTTTCCCGAATATTCAATACAAATCTAAATTTTTGAAATTAGTAGGTCCTTGTATTTCCATCGATAGCCAAAAAACAGACATTTACAGAAAAAAAATCAAGCCCTCCCATTTCTAGGAAAACAGGATTGCAGATCGGATTAGTAGTGTCCCTTGAAAGGAAAGAAGACTGAATTAGAATGATTAGGAGTTCTTCATAAGTCTCAAAACAGAATTTTCCATGAAAACATAAAAAGTAACCATTAACAGTAGTAGTTTTTAAAACAGAGAAAGAGCAAAACAAAGACTTAGAGAATAACATGGTCAATCAAACAATAGTTCATGAGGCTCAAGATTTATGCCTAGTCTCCTAGCGAACTCATTCTGATTATCCAAAATCCTATGCAGGATGAGCATGATTTTGTCCTACTTAAGAAGAATTTTGCCATGGTGCTCATCTTTTTCCACTAAAGTTTTTCCGAGGATAAACCTCTACGACCATTGCATCTCCAGGTATTTTTGATACAGATACAACCTTCCTCTAGAGGTGCCAGGATCGGGGAGTAAGTCCTTAAATTCATGTTTTATCTCCTCAGGTCACAAGAAAATGTCTTCCAACTCCACCTCTCTCTCTGCATTCTAGATGTTTGCTTGCACTGACTCAGGAATCTCACGTTTATAATGTTTCCTCTTTTCCACAATTATTTTCCGGAAACAGAGAGCAGACTCATAAGATTTGGCCTACCCTTCCCTGGAGGGGAAGAAATAATGTGGCAGATATTATGACAAGGCATGATAACAAGTGAGATAGCTATCAGCAAGAGCCGAGAAAAAATAGCTTAATCAAGAAGTTGATCGCTAATGCTGTAAAGAAATAGCATAAACATAACATTTTCATTATATTAACTTTGTAATTTATTATGATATCACATTGGATTATTTCATTTAAGAAGCTCACTGCTGAACTGCCATTATATATAAATTTATGAAGAACAACACTTATATATCCGATGATGCTGCTGGAAATAAAGTTTTAAGATAAATGAAAACGAATGACATAGAAAACATCCTGGAATCGAAAGATTTGTTGTTTGGGGCACGTGATAATGACGATTTCTATCATGATTAAGCAATAGAAGATGGGTATAGGATTTATACGCAGTATGGTAAGGAAGTAGGAGTACTCAAAACAAGTCCATATCGATACCATTATAAGAAGGGATCGATGAAGTGACAAATTTTAAGTCCACACACCATGAGATAACTTGAGGCTGATGACAAGTGAGGCTGACGGTCACTTCTGCGATTAATATGATGAGGTTATAGAAGAAAGGGGTAGATTTATGATGAAATTAAAATATTTCATTACGTTAATGTGACCTTTCGCGTCCTCCAAGAGATGAGGGAATTATACACAGATCACATTTCTTAAGACTTAGTCAATAAATAGGGCCTCTTACTGAGGAATATATCATTTGGACGTCATTTATGGTTTTATATGTGCATAAAAACTGGACCTATGAGTGTCATTATTTCCCCTCTCATGGTTGCCGAAGAAATAAATCCCAACATGATGATATCAAAAGAAGGAATGGGAGAAGTTGGGAAGATAAGTTTGAAATCCTATTGCCGATGTAGGGGCTTCATATCTCCCCCGTTCGTCCCATAGTTTCTGGAGTGATGTGGGATTGGTGGATGAGCACACACCATTTATTATCCAGAGAAACAACTAATTGGACTGCAACCAACTACAGAATTGAGAAAATATGCAAAAGATATTTGTGCCTAAACAAATAATTTAATGTTGCTACACTGTTGGGGTTTATCCAACATTTTGACTTGTAACTGGTGCTTTAGAGTTTGGAATATGAAGGAATGACCAATTTCACATTTTGTCATTTCATCTCTTGTTAGATACCTTGATTGTATTATGAAAATATTGATGATTGAGGCATTTTTTTTAGATTGTCCAACATTCTCATTGTGTATAAAGCACTCCTGTCTAATTTTTTTACAATGAAAAATCAGTTCCTTGATATTCAATAATGAATAAAACATAACTCTGTTAATACATTAATGTTTCAGTTTTCAGCAAATTATGGAAATCCACATTCCGTAGCACATAAACTTAATTGCAAACATGTAACTTTCAATTTCCGCATTCCACACAGCGAAAAGCGGAAGTCGACAAGAAAGAAATCAAAAGTATGGAATCCACATAGGAGGAAGGCAGAAGTCAGGAAAAAATTTCCGAAATGTTAATTTCAAAAGTTTTATATTGTTGAAAATTTAAATTCGTCAAATTATCGTGGGAAAAGTTTCTTACATTTGAACTAAAAACGTATCGACATTCCGCATTCCGCATTCTGCATTTTCTACTTTAGAAAGCGGAAAGCGGAAGAAAATATTTTTTCGAAGAAAAACATCAAAGTTCCTATTTCCGCATTTCGTAGTGCGGAAACTGGAAGTTGGAAAAATGAGAAAAATAAAAAAGAGTTAATTTTATATGTTATATGTTATAGGTTACATTCTAGTTTGGCCTTTCCGCCTTCCGCATTCCGCACAATGGAAAGCGAAAGTCGGAAAAAAAATTATTTGAACTAAAAACGTATCGAGGTTTCGCATTCTGCATTTTGTACTTCAGAACGAGGAAGAAATAAATTTTGCGAAGAAAAACATCAAAGGTCCAATTTTCGCATTCCGCAGTCTGGAAACCGAAAGTTGAAAAATGAGAAAAATAAAGAAAGAGACAAATAATTTCCCGCATTCTACAATCCGTACTTTGGAAAGCGGAAAGAATACATTTCCTAAATGTTAATTTCAAAATTTTTATATTGTTGAAAATTTAAATTCATCAAATTATCGTGGACAAAGTTTCTTACATTTGAATTAAAAACGTATCGAAGTTCTACATTCCGTAATCCATACTTCGGAAAGAAGAAAGTGGAAGATTTTATTTTTGCGAAGAAAAACATCAAAGTTCTTATTTCCGAATTCCGCAGTGCGGAAACCGAAAGTCAGAAAAATGAGAAAAAAAAAAAACGTTAATTTTATATGTTACATTTTAGTTTGGCGTTTCTGCCTTCTGCCTTCTGCACTACGGAAAGCAGAAGTCAGAAATAAATTTATTTGAACTAAAAATATATCAGGGTTCCACATTCCGCATTTTGTACTTCAGAAAGCAGAAGAAAACAATTGTGACAAAAACATCAAAGGTCCAATTTCTGCATTTCACAGTCCAGAAACCTGAAGTCGAAAAAATGAGAAAAATAAAAAAAGTGACAAAGACTTTCCTGTCTTCCACATTCCACATGACAGAAAGTGGAAGTCAGAAATCATGGAAAGTTAACTGTGAACATGTAACTTCCTATTTCCACATTCCGCACAACGGAAAGCGGAAGTCGGCAAGAAAGAAATAAAAAATCTGGAATCCGCATAGGCGGAAGGCGGAAGCCGGGAATAGATTTCCTAAATGTTAATTTCAAAACTTCTATATTGTTGAAAATTTAATTTCGTCAAATTATCGTGGATAAAGTTTCTTATATTTGAACTAAAAACTTATCAAAGTTTTGCATTCCGCATTCCGTACTTCGGAAAGTGGAAACCGGAAGAAAAAAAGTTTGCGAAGAAAAACATCAAAGTTCCTGTTTCCGCATTCCACGGTGTAGAAACCATAAGTCGGAAAATGGAAGTCGAAAATAAATTTATTTGAGCTAAAAATGTATCGAGGTTCTGCATTCCACATTTCATACTTTAGAAAGCAGAAGAAAAAAAATTTGCCAAGAAAAACATCAAAGGTGCGATTTCCACATTCCGCAGTCCAGAAACCGGAAGTCAAAAAATGAGAAAATAAAAAAGCGACAAAGACTTTCCTGCATTCCGCAGTTCATACTTCAGAAAGCGGAAAGAATAAATTTCCTAAATGTTAATTTCAAAAGTTTATATTGTTGTAAATTTAAATTCGTCAAATTATCGTGGAAAAAATTTCTTACATTTGAACTAAAAATGTATCGAAGTTCCGCATTCCGCAATCTATACTTCAAAAAGCGTAAAGTGGAAGAATTTTTTTTTGCAAAGAAAAACATCAAAGTTTCTATTTCCGCATTCCGCAGTGCGGAAACCGGAAGTCGAAAAAAGAGAAAAATAAAAAAAGCATTAATTTTATATGTTACATTTTAGTTTGGCATTTTCGCTTTTCGCATTCCAGACAGCGGAAAGTGGAAGTTGGAAAGAAATTTATTTGAACTAAAAGCCTATCGAGGTTCTGCATTTTGCATTTCCTACTTCAGAAAGTAGAAGAAAAAATATTTACGAAGAAAAACATCAAAGGTCCAATTTCCACATTCCGTAGTCCGGAAACTGGAAGTCTAAAAAATGAGAAAATTAAAAAACGACAAAGACTTTCTTGGCTTCCGCATTCTGCACGATGGAAAGTGGAAATCGAAAATCATGGAAAATTAATTGCGAACATGTAACTTCTTATTTCCGCATTCCACACAGTAGAAAGCAGAAGTTGACAAGAAATAAATGAAAACTCTGAAATCTGCATAGGAGGAAGGCGGAAGTCGGGAATAGTTTTCCTAAATGCTAATTTCAAAAATTCTATATTGTTGAAAATTTAATTTCGTCAAATTATTGTGGACAAATTTTCTTATATTTGATTTAAGAATGTATCGAAGTTCCACATTCCGCAATCTGTACTTCGTAAAGCGAAAACCGGAAGAAGAAAAAAATTGTGAAGAAAAACATCAAAGTTCCTATTTCCGCATTCCGTAGTGTGGAAACTAGAAATCAGAAAAATGAAAAAAGGGACATAAACTTCTCTGGCTTCTGCCTTGTGCACGGTGGAAAGTGAAAGTTGAATAGCATGGAAAGTTAATTGCGAACATGTAACTTTCGATTTCCGCATTCCGCATAGCGAAAACCAGAAGTTTGCAAGAAAGTATTATTGACGAAAAATGAAAATTATGAAATTTGCATAGGTGGAATCCAGAAGTGGGGAATAGATTTTCCCAATGAGTTGAAAAAAAACGCATCGCCGCATTCCACACTACAGAAAGTGGAATGCGGAAAACGAAAGAAACCACTATTATAGTGGCCTTGCAGCTTTAGGCTAAGTTCCTTACCTAAAACAAGTGCATCATAAAAACTGATACCTGTCATTTTATTTACATGGCATGAGTATTACACCATTATGAAGCCACATACCAATACAATTCACAATCCTTTTTCAAAAGAGCAGGAGTCACAGTAGATTAAAATAGACCATGGGTGTTTCACCATCTCATAAGCAACATCTTCATTTAGCCTAAAATTTGATACCTATCATTTTATTGACATAGCATGAGTATTACACCATTATGAAGCCACATAACCAATACAAGTAATAGTCCTTTTGCAACAGAGAAGGAGTCGCAACAAATTAAAACAGATTAAGGGTGTTTCACCATCTCATAAGAAACTTCTTCATTTAGCCTAAAAAATGATACCTATTATTTTATTGACATAACACGAGTATTACAACATTATGAAGCCACATAACCAATACAAGTCACAAGAGTTTTGCAATAGAGATGGAGTCACAATCAATTAATACAGAGAAAGGGTGTTTCAATCTCATAAGGGTGTTTTAGATCTATAATTGTATTGACATTTAAAACACCTCTTTAGACATATATCTATATACCATGAGTTAAATAGAATTACAGAAATTTAAAGATAGTAACAGAACCTATTTGTAAGGTCAAATGCGAGGCAAATATTAAAAACATTTAAGCAGACTGAAGGAATACCTGCAAATTTAAAAAATTGAGAAAACCTCTATTGGAAACTCTCTAGTGTAAACAAAGTGCAGCAAAATCAATATAAGCAAAGAAAAGGCAAACAATAAGAAATAACGATTTCTTGAAGGCTTGCCATATATGTTCAAAGCAAAGGCGATGCAACAACAAATGCAAATAATAAAGATTTTGCACATCATCATAAGGTGAGCCAAAATTAAGTTATAGGCCCATGTCAAAATCAAATTAAGATGTAGGCCCATTAATGGAGCAACAATGCATTGATGAACCATTAATGTGGATGAAGGGACATGGGAAAAGTGTATTCCATCGATTGAAGAAGCAGTGAAACGAAACAACGACCAAATTGACCCCACAAACTGTGAGCCTAAATCCACAAAAGCTGTCGAGAAAATATTAGCCTAAACACACAAAACTGCTGGACTGAAACTTTCACAAAATTCTGAGAGGCTATGCCGAATTGAGAGAAATGAACTGCAGTGAGGGACAATGAAACCCTCCATGAAAAATATGCCAATACCAGTCATTTAGGTCAACAGATAGAAGTCTAGTGAAAACACGCAAGCCACATGTCGAAAAAACACATTAAACACCAAGTGGGAAGAAGGATGTGCCATTGGAAATCAAGCCATCAATCCATTCACGTGTAGCACTGACCATAACATAGAGGACACCTACGGTCTGCCGGACATAAGTTCTAGAATCGAGATTGTAGAATCGGGGACCCAACTGAACTGCAGTAAAAAAAAATCAAAATTGATTAGCATACGTGCATGAAAAAAAAGGTAAGGACAATAAATCCATTATGCGCAACACTAGCTGTAATAGGTGTCCATTTGGTCAGCATGCGGCCTCGTCTGTGACTCATTGAACAACACTTGTTCAACTTCCATTCACTAAGCTGACGCGACACATGTCATAGTGTCAATGGCCAAGGAGACGAGGAATCTTTTGAGACTGCATCTCCATTATGAAACGCCTTCGGTGTAATAAAATAATAACAAAGGGAATATACCTTTTTCTAGTTGATGTAAAATAAAATAATAATAAAGAGAATATATTTTTTTCTTTTTTTCAAACACAAATTATTGTGCATATCAAAGAAAGTTGTAATAGGAAAGAGTTAACAAGTGTAACTCTTTCCGTGCTCATCCTAGAGTTAACATGTGTCTTTTATAAAAAACAATAAAAAATATATAAAAAAACAACACCCTCACTCAACTTAGATTTAAAATATTCTATTGAAAAAAAATCGATTTAAAATATTTAGAATGACATATAAATAAAACTACACAAATTACATAAATTAAAACCATAAACATTGCATTACACACTTCCTCAACATTTCCACTCTAAAAAAGGGTTTGCAACTTGCATAGATCCATCTTAAAAACGATCTACCAAACGCCAAAAGGGATCAAATCTCTCGAAATGCGAACCCCTTTTTTAGAGTGGAAATGTTGAGGAAATGTGAACATAATGTTTATGGTTTTAATTTGTAGTCTTATCTATGTGGTTCTAAAAAACATTTTAAATCTAAACTGACCCGACATGTTATTTTTTATAACATTTTATTGTTTTTTATAAATGACTCGTGTCATCTCTCGGATGAGCATAAAAGGAATTACACATCTTCCCCTACAGGTTGTAAAATGCACCTCTTCAGCGCAATAATTTATTTTCAAGGTCATAGTTTAGAGAGACATTAAATTGATGTATGTGACCCTTTTGTTTGTGGGACAAGGGACCCACTCTACACAACGATTTGTTTACTAAAGTTTATAGAGGTGTACATATCTTACCCCCTTTGTATTTGAACCTATGACTTCATAGGAGGAAACACATGTTCTATATTTATTTCAATAAATTTATTATATTTAAAGATCACAAATTTATGTTAATGAAGGCCTAAGAATTGAAGGCAATATTCTCTTGCTAGGAGACTTTAATGAAAAAATAACAACTAACCGAGTTATTAATTTAAGTGATGATTCTAACGCTAATCTTCTATGTCTAGATGAGAACCTTGATTTAGTTAGCAAATACAAAACAAACTCTGAAGTTGTGGTTGAGAATTTGTATGGTGCTGAGCTAATCAAGCTCTATAGTTCTCAAGATCTAATAATTTGTAATGGTCGTATGAAGTGGTCAAAATCCAACCAGATGACTTGTATCTATGGTTTGGGTAGTAGTGTCTTATATTATGTGATATCTCATATCCTCATATACAACCAAATAGTAAATTTTGACATCTTAAATGACCATGAGCTTAATTATGACCATAGGCCTTTAACCTAACTCTAAAGTTTGACAGGGGCATAAGCTTCATAACAAAGAATTGTAATAACCAAAAACACTTTATATCCAATAATAATAAAATTGATATATTTTTAAGGGATTTAAATAATGAATTAAAATACTAAATTAACTAACTACAATTATAAATACCTCTATCACAATTTTATCACAACCCTCTCTACTTGCATTAACAACTTCTCTATCATGGTGTCATGTAAAAATGTGAATAAAAGAACCATCTCTTGGTATGATAAAGATTGCAAGCATGCTTGAAATGCCATTAGTGATGCTTATAATGGGTCTTTAAAAACTGACAAGATCTATAGGTACAAATCCCTAATTAAAAGGAAAAAAGGTGTTATATAAATAGGAGGCAATGAATCTTTTGCACTTATCTAAAGTAGATTCTAATAAATTTTGGATGCAAGTCCTAAGTAGTAGAACTAAATAAAATAATATGATTCCCTTGAGGGACTATAATTCCTATATTAAAATATTTATAGATCCTCTGATTGTGTGAATGATAGTCAAACCATTTCTACATCGGAATAGGTTTTATCTTTATTAGAAGACATAGAGTTTGGAGTTTAACAACTTGTACGAGGGAAAGCTAAGGACATCGAAAGATACCGAGAAAAAATATTAAAAATTGGTTGGCCTATCCTCATCCCTCACATCCATAGACTCTTCAATTTAGCAGTCAAGAAGGGTTTCCCTAAACCCTAGAAAAGAAACCTCACCGTTCCTATTTTTAAAAGACTTGGATATAAAAAAAATCCATCTAATTTTAAGACCATACTGATTAGCCTTATTTTAGCCAAATTATATGGAATTATTTTGGAAAAGAATATCAACATATGGCTAGAAAATCACAGAAGAAGAGCTAAAGTTTGGGCATGATTTCGTGACTATCATTTAATTGTGGACCACCTTGTTACTCTTAGGATCAATGTTGAGGAGTGTCACAATGATAAAACCAATATTTTGTGTTGCTTTGTTGACTTTAGAAAATCATTTGACATGGTGCATAGAACTAACCTTTAGAATATATTAGAAGAGCTAAAAGTCATTTCCGATTTGAGAGTTTCTATTATAAGGTTGTATGAGAAGGTTATCGCCAAGTTTAGAAATTATGAGGCCTAGTTGGAAGAAATTAATCGTGCAAATCCTTTCGTGCTCATCCTAGAGTTAACATGTGTCCCTTCTAAAAAACAACAAAAAAATATAAAAAATAACATGTCGACTCAACTTAGATTTAAAATATTATGTTGAAAAAACTTAGATTTAAAATATTTAGAATGACATATAGATAAAACTACACAATTAGATAAAATAAAACCATAAACATTGCATTACACACTTCCTCAACATTTCCACTCTAAAAAAGGGTTTGAGAAAATTGATCATCTCGGTGCTTGGTAAATAACTTTTAAGATGGATCTATGCTGGTAATAATAGTAATTATTTATTTTCAAGGCCATAGTTTAGCTAGACATTAAATTGATGTATGTGACCCTCTTATTTGTGGGACAAGGGGCCCTCTCTGCACAACGATTTGATTACTAAAGTTTACAGAGGTGTATATATCATACCCCCTTTGTATTTGAACCAATGACTTCATAGGTGCAAACACATGTTCTATATTTATTTCAATAAATTTATTATATTTAAAGATCACAAACTTATATTAACGAAGGTTTAATTATTAAAGGCAATATCCTCTTGCTAGGAGACTTTAATGCTAAAATAACAACTAACCAAGTTATTATTTTAAGTAATGATTCTAACACTAATCTTCTATGGATAAATGAGAGCCCTGTTTTAGCTAGCAAATACAAAAAAAAACTCTGAAGTGGTGGTTGAGAACTTGTTTGGTACCGAGCTAATAAAGCTCTATAGTTCTCAAAATCTAATAATTTGCAATGGTCATATGAAGTGGTCAAAATCCAACCAAATGACTTGTATCCGTGGTTTGGGTAGCAATGTCTCATATTATGTGATATCTCATATCCATGTATACAACCAAATAGTAAAATTTGACACCTTAATGACCATGAGCTGATTATGACCATAGGCCTTTAACCCTAACTCTAAACTTTGACATGCACATAAGCTTCGTAACAGAGAATCGTAATAACCAAATGCACTTCATATCCAATAATAGTAAAATTAATATAATTTTAAGGGATTTAAATAATTAATTAAATATACTAAATTAACTAACTACAATTATAAAGGCCTCTATCATAATTTTACCACAACCCTCTCTATTGGGATTAAGAAGTTCTCAATCATGGTTTCGTGTAAAAAGGAGAATAGAAGAACAAAATCTTGGTATGATAAAGAGTGCAATCATGCTCGAAATGCCATTAGTGATGCTTATAATGGGTCCTTAAAAACTGACAAGATATATAGGTACAAATACCTAATCGAAAGGAAAAAAAAGGTGCTATATAAATACAAAGCAAGGGAATGTTTTGCGCTTCTCTAAAGTAGATTCTAAGAAAATTTGGATGCAAGTTCTAAGTCATAGAACTGAAGAAAATAATATAATTCCCTTGAGGCACTATAATTCCTATATTAAAATATTTATGGATCCTCTGATTGTGTGGATGACATTCAAACCATTTCTACACCGAAATAGTTTCTATATTTATTAGAAGACATAGAGTTTGGAGTTGAACAACTTGAAAGATGGAAAGCTAAGGACAATGAAAGATACCAAGAAAAAATACTAAAAATTAGTGGGCCTATCCTCATCCCTCACATCCATAGACTCTTCAATTTAGCAGTCAAGAAGGGTTTCCGTAAACCATAGACAAAAAACCTCATTGTTCTTATTTTTAAAAGACTTGGAGATAAAAAAATCCATCTAATTATTATCCTTATTTTATCCAAATTACATGAAATTATTTTGGAAAAGAAGATCAACATATGGCTAGAAAATCACAGAAAAATGAGCTAAAGGTTGGGCATGATTTTGGGGCTATCATTCAATTATAGACCACCTTGTTACTCTTAGGATCATTGTTGAGTGTCACAATGATAAAACCAATATTTTGTGTTGCTTTGTTGACTTTAGAAAAACATTTGACATAGTGCCTAGAATTAACCTTTAGAATATATTAGAAGAGCTAAAAGTCCCTTTTGATTTGAGAATTGCTACTATAAGGTTGTATGAGAAAGTTATTGCCAAGTTTAGGAATTTTGAGGCCCGGTTGGAAGAAATTAATTGTAATATAGGAGTAAAGCAAGGTTGTCCCCTATCCCTTCTAGTCACTTACATCAACAAGTTAAAGGGTTGTTTAGAAGAGGCAAGTTGTGCTAGCATGACTAGCTGGTATAGTCATCATCCTTCTTCACTATGTTAATGATATTGTTCTTATGGAAAATATTATCTATAATCTTGACAAACAATTAAACATTATCAAGGATTTTGGCTCTAGTATGGGCATGCTTGTTAATGCTGACAAAACACGATAATCAAATCCCAAAAGATCACTTATGATAATCTCATATATGAGAATTTTTTTTTGGAGGAAGTGACTTCATACAAATATCTTGGAATTGATCTTCAACATAAGCTTAACTAGATATAGCATTAAGAAAATGATTAATATGGTTGGAAATCTTATTATGGACTCGAAAACAGTTGTAAATCAACACACCTATGGCTTTGGGATAGGAGGAAACCCTTCTTTGAGACTCTCTTCACTCATGTTATCTTATATGGATGTGAAGTTTGGAGTTGCAGCATCTCTATAGACTCATGAAGGATAGAGAAAATCCAAAAGTGACTTATAACTTATAATATCAAAATTAAAGGAAATACACCCTATCCTATCCTCCTTGTAGAAGCGAGTCTCTCCTCAATAGAAATCAATTGGTTATGAATGTGTATCTAATGTATAAGAACAAGATAAACAACACGAGAGACACAAGGCTTCCTAAGATTGCTTCATACTCTAGTCAAAACCATTGATGACTTAAGTGAGGTTGGCATAAAGATGACAACTCTTGGCTAAATCATTTGAGAGTTAATGAAGAGGTCACTCTACATAATAGTTATATTATTAAAAATATTATTACATCTAAATTTAAAGAGAAGAAGTGGTGTGATAAGGAGTTAGAGGACTAAAGACAATTAAAACATTATAAGAAGGTGATCAACATTGATTTAGAAGATCATAAGTATCTCTTTGTTTTAACTAGAGTAAAACAGAAAATCAACATTGCTAAATAAGAACAAATTCTCACAAGCTCCATAATGAAATAGGGCATTGGACATTCCTTAAACACAATGGAATGAAAGAATTTGTCATCTTTATAACACTACGGTTGAATATGAAAATCAGTTTCTTTTAGAATGTTATGCATACAACCACATTAAAATGCAACTTAAAAATATTTGTTACAATACTCACCTTCCTAACCTTTTAACTCATTACAACTATGATTATTATGAATATTTTTCTTCAAATTTTTTGATTAATAAAAATAAAATTCCAAAGAAAACCAAGTATCTTATTACATTTTTAAAAATAAACCAAAGTTAACTTTAATGAACATTAATAATTATACTCCTCACTATAATATATTCAAAATAATTTTCTAATAATAACTTTTATTATTTTAATAATTAAAAAAAATCAAACTTCGGATCTTTCGCCCTTCACCTAAATGGATATTGTTTCGGCCTTGCTTCACAAATTGATATTGTTAGTGGTATATATTTAATCAAATGCCGTTGAGTACGCACCGAATATTTTCAAAATCTAACTCCTAGAATCTAGTGAGATATAATGTTATTTTATTATAATTATAGTTGCATTGATTATAAGCGTTTAAATTCAACACCAACATTTTAAGATAAATGTGAACGGTTTACAAATGGATTATAAATTTCCATACTGTTAGTTTTAATATAGATGACTGGTTTACATTTAGATGTATACATTTCCTCACTTTTATTATTTTAATGTGAAACGGGATGTCAATTCCTAGTCAACTTTTGGGTAAGGATCCCATTGCAAATTATCTTTTACGTGTATCATGAAATATATGTACACAAGTTATGTATAAAAGACTTTTTTCTAAAATAATGAAGATAATTTAAACTTACAACCAAAGCATATGATGGACATGACTCACAGTAAGTTTAAAATACTTTCTTTTAAAATGGATATCGAAATGTATTAAATATGGAAGTGGCGAAGTTCAAATGGGTTAAAAAATACTTTGCAAGTATACAAGTGTAAATTATATGTAAAGTTAGATAGGACTTTCTATTATCAATAATTTACATACTTTCTTTTAAAATGGATATCGAAATGTATTAAATATGGAAGTGGCGAAGTTCAAATGGGTTAAAAAATACTTTGCAAGTATACAAGTGTAAATTATATGTAAAGTTAGATAGGACTTTCTATTATCAATAATTTACATACATAAAAAAAGTTGTTTAGTTAACTGTCACCTAGGAAACTAGGTTAACCAATAGATCATACTTAGTCAAGTTCAAGAGGCCAAGTAATTTTTTGTATCGATTTGTCGTATTGTTTAATCTTAGTCATCTTATTATCAACTAGGATTGGTAAACAGTGAGTTGTAAACACAGTATGAGTAGGTATGAGTCGGTATACAGTTTATTGGATAGTAATGATAACTATCCTTAATAGGTTGAAAGAAGGCCGTAGTAATGATAACTACTCTCAATAGGTTGAAAGAAGGCCGCAGATGAAACTGGGAGATGGAAACCTTATTGTGTCGCGGTTCTAAAATTTACCCTTCTACGGCGGTCTCTAGATGGCCGGATTGGCTATGACTATGAAGAATAGCTTGAGTGGAGGGTTGGTGCTGGTAAGCGTGCCAGGTCTGTGAGGTTTTTTTTATGGGATCTGTCACCTTTTAGTCCCAATCTTGTTTATTTATGATTATATTGGTCTGGATAGACCACTGGGCACATGGAGTCCCTCCCCTAATATAGGAGACTAGTACCAACCATGGATTAAAAAAGTGGGAACGACCATTACAGCTTTGCTGGTTTTTTGGGTTTCTTTGCTTATTTGTTACTTGCTGCATGGGGATTTACGTCGTCTTCTCCTTTTTAGCATTAGGGCCATGATTGTTTACTGTTTTGGCTTGTCCTCAGTCGTGGAATGGTTTAGGGTTTGACCGTCAAAACCTCGTTACGTTTTTTCTGGGTTGTGTCGGGTTTCTTTCCGCTCTATCTTCGGGATGCCTGGTCAGATAGGGTTTTGTGTTCTGTTGTGACTGCCGACTTTTATTGTTTTTGTCGAGGGTGACGGGTCCTGTTGTTTGACCTCTTTTGTCCTTTTGGATCCTTCCCTGTTTTCGCGGTCCCCTGGAGGGCTGAGGGTTGTTTTTGCTTATGCTCTGGGGTCTTTTGATAGTAGATTCCACAGTCCTTTGTTCTGGGGCTGACCTCTCCCCTCTACAACCCTTGTCGTCCTGGGAGGTGGTGCCTTGGGTCCATAGGCTCTTACTGGACTGTGTGGTGGAGTTTGTTATGTCTTGGAATGATGGATGGTCCATCTCATGCATGGTTTAAGCGTCACAACAAGACGATAAAAGCCCGGGAAGGAAAACTCAGCTATGTCATGTGATGTGTAGATGGACAGGGTTGGCACTTTGTGTCGACAGGCATTGATCGATGGATTGGAATATTGCAGCCTGGGAAAGAAGGAATGGGTCGAGTGGGAAACGGTCCACTGGAAACCTATCTTGACCTATCTCCCAGCCATCAGTCTCCTGGAAAAAGGCTAGCTAGTTTTTGTTTTCCTTGAAGATTCTCATGCATCTTTAATTCTAAACAAATTATGGAAAATAGGCTTTGGCTCTTTGGTCCTAAACCGTTGGCACATGACCTTTGACCCTCGGTGGGAGCGTGTGGTTAAAAGGCACCTTTGGGTTCTTCTCCCGATTCTGCCTTTCCACTTTGGAGCAGGGACATTCTGGTAGGGGTGGCGAATACTATCGATCGCTTCGTGGCTGTGGATGATGAATTTCAGTTAATCTTTGAGAAACGCATGGCGCATGTGCTGGTTGAAATGGACCTCTCAAGGGGCCTACCTACGGAGATTGAGCTCCAGTGTAATGATTGAACCTTCTTCCAGAAGCTGGACTACCTCCATGTCCCCTTTCGGTGCAATAGATTCCATGCGGTTGGTCATCTCATGCGCCCCCTTCCTACTACTTCTTCATGGCTAGTCCCTTGTCATTTTCGGATGCTTCGAGGTCTCCCAATAGTGAAAATGGATCTCCCGAAGGCCCAACTATCCCTCCTACTGGTGACCAATCATCTCCTCCGATGGGTATGTATGATTCTCTTCCCCCCTCTATTTTTGATGATATTTCCAAGGGTCAGCTGTTATAAATTCAAGATGTGGAGGCATGTGCTTCTATATCGAAAACCATTGGGGGAGCTCCTACTATGCCTCTACCAGTTTTGGCCCATCCCCTCTTACCTTTCCTAGATCCGACTTTTCCCACCTCACCACCTCTAGAAAGCACTCTACGATCGGTCGATGCCCCTCCTCCTATGTCTCTACCAAGTTTGGCCCCTCCCCTCCCACTTTCTACAGATCCCTCCTTTCCCACCTCGCCACCTATGGATGGCACTCTATGATCAGTCGAGACACCCCTTTTCTCTTCGAAAGAATTCCCACCTTTAGTTGGGAAAGGACCAGTTGATCATCAGTTTAGTCCACCTATCAACCCTTGCTCCTCCCTTGCCTTCTTAGACCCGACACTCATGAAGTTGCTTTCTATCTTCTCGACGAAGATTCCTGTCTCACGCTCAACTCTCCCGCTCGACTCCATCCTCTTCGAGAATGTAATGATCTGCAAGTCTAAAAAAAATCCTTTGCTGGACTTCAGCCTGGATATCGAAGAAACCTCCTGTACACCTGTGTCGGTTAGGACAAAAGATGTTGCTAGAAGTCGGGAAGACTCCATTCCTAGGGTTCTTAGAGAAACGACACCCACTCGCAGTAGTGTTTGATGAATATTATCTCCCTCAACATTCGTGGCTTCGGAGGGTTAGCCAAACAAAAAACTCTCCATGCTCTCTTCCTATCTCTAGCTCCAGACATGATTTTGATTCAAGAAACGATGTCTAGTCATTTTCCTACGCTCCTTGCTTTCTCTAAGCTCCTCTCTGGTTGGGAGTTTTGTGCTACTGATGCTTCTGGTCTTTCAAGTGGACTCTAGACTGGATGGAATCCCCATACTGTACGCTGCAAGGATTTTGAGACAATAGGGGGGATCCTGGTCCATGCAAATTTTAGGGGTTCTTCGACTACCCTTTCTATACTTAACTATTATGGGCCTTATTCAAGTTGTGATTTATTTTGGAACAGAGTAATGGCAGGAGGCCTTCTTACTCTACCTAATCTAATCCTTGCGGGTGATCTAAACTTTACACTAAATGCAGGCGAGATTTGGGGGAAATATGCTTGATTGGACCCTCTTGCGCCCTTCTTCACTAAAATCCTTTTTGTCCATAACCTGATCGACTTGGATCCTCCTTTTGCTGGCTTGAATTGGAAGAATGGACGGGCAGGGGATGATGGGATCAACAAGAGGCTGGACAAATTCTTATTCTCGGCCTCTCTTGTGCCCCTCTTACAATGTAACAGAGTATGGTCGTCTGTTGCTAATGTATCAGATCACTATCCCATTTGTCTGGAATGGAATGCTTCGGTTGTTGTCTCCCTTCCCTTCAAATTTAATCAGGTCTGGGTCATAGAAGAGGGGTTCACTTAGTGGGTTTCGGAGCTGGGGCGTGACTGGAAAATAGAATGGGATTCTTACATTTCAGGCTTGCAGCAAGGTGGCATCCGTCTGTTTGATAAATCAGACTCCCTGCTTTGGACTTTTAATTAAAGAAATGGGAGTGTCACAATAGGCTTGGTCTATGATCTGATAAACTCTTTGCATTTGACTCTGACTAAGGAAAATATATTGACAGTCTTATGGAATATTAGCATCCTGCTAAAGATAAAATGTTTTGCTTGGCTTACATTAAAGAACAGAATCTTAACCTGGGATAATTTCGTGAGCAAAGGCTAGTCTGGTCCGAGCTGTTGCTAGTTATGTCTCTCGGAGGAAGAAACCGTTCAACATATTTTTGTGGAGTGTATTGTAACGATTTCTATTTTTGAAGTTCTGAAAAATATCTATCATTTCACCCTTCCTGCTTCTACCAGATCTCTGGTTGAGTTCTTGGACTTCTGGCTTATCCATAATCCCTCCCTCTACTACATTCCTTATTTTGTTTTCTGGTGTGTCTGGAATGCTTGGAACAAAGGTATATTTGAGGGCTTTAGAATATCTCTACAAACTCTCACTAGTAAGATAGATTTGTACATACATAGCTTCCTAGTTCCGAAAAAAAAGAAAAAAATCAAGAACATAGGCCTTGCTCCATTACTGGTCTATCCTATCGATTTTTTCGATGGTGTTGTAGCAGATGGAAAAGGAGGGGCTGGGATTTACCTAGTTGTCAATAGTAATCACCATTTTCATATCAATATGGGATGTGGTGGGAGCACAAACACGAGGGACGAATTGTTAGCCTTGTGGGCTCTTTTGTACTAGGCTACAACTTTGGAGCTTCCCTCACTTCACATATTTGGTGATTCTTCTGTGATCATCAACTGGGCATTGGGTAAGGCAGCTCTGTCTTTCCTTACTTTGGACTACTGGTGTCTGGAAACTAGGCAAATGATGCCACTCTTTCTTAGATTAGACATGCATCATATATACAGAGAGCACAACTAGTGTGTAGATGGCCTCTCTAAGGAGGCCTTGAAATTGGCTCTAGGCCTCTGTCATATTTTTGAGTTTTTTGATGACACAGTTACTGAGTTTGGTGAATTTCTTCTCTTTTGAGCTTGTGCCGGAGTTGGGATCCCTACCTTTTGGGCACTGTTTTGGCTTCAGAATAGATTGTTGATGATTTTTATCTAGGACCTCCTCAGAGGTGCCCTCTGTCTGCTCCTTGTGCTCTCTGGCTATATGTTAGGATGTCTTGGAGAACCTTCTGGGTCTCTCTTATCCATGCTGAGTTATGAAATTTTGGTTAGTTCGCCTTATCATGCTTCTTGACGGGAACAATAGCACATGTTTTGCTAATGTCTGTTTTGGTCACACATTGGTTTGTAAAATGCCCTTTGATTCTACATGAATACCAAGGACAAGATTTTTTCTTTTGAAAAAAAATATTTACAATCTACTGAAAATCAATCTTCGAAATTAACCGATGATTATAATGCTCTATCTCTATCTATTATTAGAGAATAATAATATACAAAATAATATATGAAGACCAATAAACTCAAAGAAGGAAATCAATCACATAGGAGTAAGTTCTGGAAATGGTACATGATATTACTAACAACAAAACTACTGTGTGTATTCACTTTCAAAATTGCAATAGAAGGCATAATTAACCTAGAATGTTGTTCAACTAATGAAGAAATCTAAAAATTTAATCTATGCTAAATAAAAGTATTTAATATGCTAAATAAAAGTATTTAATCTCTTCTTTGTTTTCGGAAATATTGAAAGAATATATTCTAAGTCTATAGTATCATATCTAACTCTAATGTGAATGACTAAGATAAAAGATAAAACAAAGTATTATCTACAACTAGTTAAATCTAGAAACTGTAAAGATTACCAGAGATTATACAATTACGAGTATTTACTGTGAAAGTCAAGTAACAATCAATTTGAAATGAACTCTAGCTTTATAAAAGTCTTCTATACTATAAATCTAACTCTAATTCCTATTTTAATTAACAAAACAAAACATATAAAAGTGAAGATTGATACTTGAATTTGGAAAATTGCACTATTTATCTATTATTAAAACAACTACCATAAATATGTGTTTTACAATATGTAAATTAATGTTAAAAATATTGTTCCTAATGCAAAGTCAAAGCTCACTACTTAATAAAATCTATGCTACTAATCCACTAAACTTATTTATGCAAAACAACTATTCTATACATAATGAAGACAATCCGAACTTCTACAAGATGATCAAATCCATACCTGCAGTTACAAGATTTACCATTCTTTTTAAACCTTGAAAAGAGAGTCTACAGGTAAATGCACAAAATGTTCATACGTATGTTGAGTAGGATGTATGAGAACTCAAATGAAAATATATACAATGAAATTTCTATACAGAGTGAGCTAATCTGGTACAAGTGAAGAAACACTTTTGGAATGCAAGTATTATGATAAGAGAGAATTATTATGAACAAGAAGACGTAAATATGCACATACTTTGTCACATGAGTCAACAAGAATTTAAATAGGAATGTAGCATCGAAGTGACAAAGATATAAACTAAACATAAAAATGCTAGATAAAGTAAAATAAATAGAAAGAAAAAAGGAAAAAAGAAATCTTTGCTATCCAGGAGGTAGGCCCCTTCCTACTGGTCAACAAGGTTAATGAAATGTGATCTACAACGATAACATGCTCAACTCAAAGAAAGTCAGATCTTCATTAATTCAAAATGGGGACAATATTCACATAAGTACATATCAAAAGCGGAGCATCTTTAATGTTTGATTAATCTCAGTTTACACAACATGACCCTCACTACAACTGAGAATGGTCTTTTATAATGTCTCAGGGATAAAATCACATCCGATTACAATAGAAACAATTCTACGAATATAGACAACAATTTACAAACTCACTCATAAAAAGTTGGCCAAAACATGAGTCACTTGGCGTAGGTGTCTAACAACCTATGATTCATCAGTATGGTTATCAACGACCTTATATCTAGACATTTAAATGTCTAGAGATAAGGAGTATGATACACATAAAAAGGTCTCTTATAAATCCATGTTATCATGCAAGGAGAAAGGAGTATAAAGATCACAGAATGAGTTAGGTGCATCTACATCAGGGTAAACATGATCTCAAGAGAAAGCATTTGATATGGAACTTCGAGAAGCATCATCCACTTGTCAAATCCTTCTTTCATAAACTTTCTATTGCCTATGCTAGCCGCAGAAACCATAACTGGTATTGGATCTAGTACCAGAAATGGTGTGACTAAACAACGTCAAAGTGAGGACAAACTAATAATGCATACGAGCATACGTATTTCCACAATAAATTCAAATTATTAAAACATAAAGAATAATAAAAAATAAATGGTTGTTACCTCAAATTATTCATAAATACATGATCAATCTTTATTGATTGAAATTGTGTGTTATAGCGTGATTTTCCACACCTGCTGCATCATGCCTTGATGGCCTTCCCTTGTCCCTATTCAGAATCACTATACCCCGTTTACTCACCATATCCCTGATGCTCTAGTTTAACCCCGTAAAAAACACTTTTGAAGATACACATGGGTCACAAGTCTACAACTTGCCTATATGTAGCTTGCACCATTGTCACCCATGTACATTGGGTTTTACACTAAAAAACAAAAAAATATTTGGAGTTTTCCCCATCAAGTAACAAATGACCTGATCTTTGGCCTTCCATATGCTGGGAAATGCTTCGATTCGGCCCTTCACTTCCTATTGAGGGGCTATATATTGAGCTATTGTGAAGCATTAAAAGGAGGATAAACTTGGAGAGTAAGAGATTATAGCTGAATTCCCCCCCATTCTTATATGCTTGAGTATGCATCCCTTTATCCTCTGAGGAAGCCATTAGTGCTCTTTTCCCAATCTTGCTATTGTTTTTGTGAGATTTGAATTTTGTGGAGTATTGAAGTGGTGGAGACCCAGGTGGAGGGACTCAGTTTCTCGGTTTCGACAAGGTCCCGACAGAGGTTGTCATTTGTATCTCTGTTTATATTAATAAAAATATCCATTCCTTATCCAATTTCATGTATAATTATGAATATTTGTACCCATGGATGTAATTACTTTGTATACATGTTTAAATTGAATATGATAGAGTAGATACTAACACATTATGTATCATGCTTGTATATATCTTTGTTGTTGATGATGGAGTGTAGGTACACGTTTTGATCTAGAGCTCAACAATGGTCTTCTTCAAACATTCGGTTGAGGTACTGTTCTTACCCTTAGTGATTACTTTCTTTTATGTATCTAGCATGATGGAGAATGGATTGATTTCCGGTTTCATATTGTTAGTTGTGGTCCACCCCAAGCCATAGGAAGTTTTTCCCCAGAACAAACTTGGCGACTCAGTTGGGAAAATTTCCTTTTTTGTTGAGATTTGGGTACATTTTCTGCTCGATTTTCTTTTTGTTTTTCTTCATTTCTATGTCACATTTAGTATTATGTTCATTCATTTACAGTCCCTTAAAGTGGTTTACCTCTTGGCTTGCTTTTTACCACCTTCTTATTTGTATATGTGGGTCATATAACACACAATCACGTATATACACGGGATGTATTCTACCTAGCCGCATAGATATACTACCATTCTTTGAATAGTTGCATATGCCTCCCTTTTTGGTTGAGTTCTTGATGTGCGAAGTTGTTGGGTGGGTTGTGAGAGTCGTTGAGTCTTCCTGGGTATCTATGTTGTATGTTGATTGCTTCTATTATGACCATAGGCCTCTTTTTTATTAATTTTTCTTTGAAAGTACTTCTTGTCAATTTATCTCCTTTTTGTTTTAGTGCATTAGTCTTTTGGTATCGATGTCTTTCTTGGATTATGTTTTCTTCTTGCTATATGGACTGAGAGTTTTAGTGAATTTTATTGCATTTTCATTCATTTATATTGAAAATACAAAAATAATTTTATAGTTGCATGTTTATTTGCATCTCGTATATGCTTTTGAAATTGGTACTTGCATTTGGTTTGCTTAGTGACATATTAGTGTCTAGGATTTCATATAGGAAGCAATGCATTGGCATTTGAAAAGGAAAATAAATTATTGTGCAATACATTTAGTGACATCACCATTTTTTATTTAAAAACAATGTTGCACTTGGCATTGTTTTTAGGTGTGCATAATTAGTTCTCACCAAATAAATAGTATATATAATATTGAAATTTAGCATATTTAATATCGAAACATGTAATTTTTTTAATCATAAAAAACTAAAAATATTTTCAACTCATTATATTGTAAAAAAAGGGGTTTTGCAAACACAAAGCCATCAACAAATGGTTGTTGTTAATATGTTAATTTAAACATAGAAATATGGCTCAATAAAGAAAACAATAATAATAACAATGCTTTCCGTAATGAATATATTGGACCATGTAAAACAACATAAGATTTTTATGTCCCCGACAAGGGGATATATACGAATAGGCAAGGGTCATTATTTAGAGTAATTTGTAGAAACTTTAACAAAAACATGTAGTTTCGACTAAGGTTGTGTATTATTTTTTTTATTTTTTAAAACTATTTTTGTACCTATTCATTGGTTAGTGCAGCTGATGTTTCTCTAGGGTCTTGTGCCCCAAGACCCGACGACGAGCTTTGGTCAACAAAAATTAAATACAAGTTTTAATGCAACAATAAGTAGTGCTAATTAAATGATCTGGAAGTTTGCATTTTATCGCTTACCCCGAGTGCTCTTTCCTAAAAGACATAAAAGGATTAGTCATATGTCAAGTCCGTCCTTATAGACCATTATCGATTGTACTCCATTAAATATGATGAATCATGGAGGGTTTCGGCTATGGCTGATAATGGCGGTTGGGAAAGACATGCGAGAAGCGATACTAGGTATGTGGAGGCAACAAGAGCATGAATGAAAACAAGTGGTAATTATGATAATACCTTGATCAACGAACTTGATATTAAGTAACGTGAGAGTGAGGAGTTTAGAAACCAGACAGTTGAGGCAATGATGAAGCGAATATTGAAGTACGAGGGAATTAATGTTTTTTTGTGGGGTGGGATATCCCAACCAGTTGCAGGATTTGCCATGAATGTCCGCAATTCCATTTGAGGGGAATGTATTCCAGGTCAGGTCAGGCTGGTGTATTTATAGAACGATATCATCCAGTTTATGAGAGGATACAAGAATTGCTATTGGGAGCAGTGGTCCTATAACTTTCTGTAGGTTATAGAGATCATTTGCACCATTATGAGAAAGGAAACGAGGCCACGAACGAAGATGCAGGTCTATATGGCTTATGACAAAGGTTGACCTTAGAGGTTCTGATCGTAGTTTTATAGCCGACTTGGTTTTTACACTGTCTAGATTAGTATTTAGGTCGTGACTTCGAATCTCATGCAGGGAAAAGATATTAGAAATAGGTTTTATAGCCTGATTCTGAGGACATGGCAACAACTTCGTCTCGCGGTTCCCAGGACCATTTTGATGTTAGAACTAAATTAGTGCGTCTGTATATAGGGAAGTTGTATGTGAGTTTGTAGGGAAAGGAAAATGGTATGTATTTTTCATTACGCCATTTTGTTTTAAACCAATTATTTGACAATATGTGAACACTTAAAGTAAATGATTCTTGTCCTTGTAGCACAGTCAGTCCTTGTATCTACCACTAACCATGAAGATACGAGATTACCCATTCTTCCATAGAGGTTGGTTGTGGCCATGGAAATGACAGTGGATTATGCTTTATTAGCTCCTCATGTTCAGTTTTTTTATATGGGTTTTGTCACCCATAACATGGGACAAACCAGAGGTTGGCATTGTACCCATAATATGAATAATGATGGTATAAATAGTATCCCACTGCACCATTTGAGGAGTACTATAAGTGGAAACCATGCCATTAGGTGCATCTTAAAGCAGGAGAGTAACAAGGAAGCGACAAAGCCTAGTAGTCACCGTGCCATACAACAAGAACGCAAGAACATCAAGTGGGCACCCATGAACAGTGACAGAGCCAAGAGAGCATTAAGTAGAGAAATTGCACTAAAAAACAGAAGGACAGATTCAAAGCGAGGAACATAATATAAACCACAACCTATGAAAAATCCTGAAAAGGGAACAACAATGAATGTTGTAGAAACTCTCATACACTGCATCCATAAGAAGCACTGGCAAGATGTGCTCAAGGTCTCTCTCTCTCTCCTTTTTTATTCGGTAATTAGTTTTCCATTTTGGAAAGTAACTTTGGTGCATACACACTATTGCAAATGGCCAAACAAATGGGAACAATTGCATTCATATATCTTCTTACACATTTTCTAAGCATAATGGGTGTCACAGTGCATATAGAGAACACCTCATGAGTGGCTGGGAATTAATTGCATTCCACTGTAACATGTTGTCAAATATGAGTGTATCTATTTTTTTTGCATTTTGGTTATTTTCTGGCTGCTTTATGGGACCCAAAACAATCTATTAATTTCTATTTTATCTAGGTTTTCTGTTGTTATTTTTTGGTTTGTTTGCAACACTTCTAGAAAGCAAGCAGCTACAATTTATTTCATAATTTGGATTCTCTCAAATGTCACTAAAAGAATCACATCATAATTAATAAACTATATGATTGCACAAGGAATCTCTGACCTAGATCTCTATGTCAAATGGAAAATGGTGCATGTTCTAATATCTAGTTGTTAAAATTAACAAGTGCACATCCCAAGTTCCATTCTTTCACTGTGATGGTAATCAAAGCTAGGTCATGTACCTGGAATCAAGAGACCCAGATCATTTCTCCTACTCTGTTACCATGTACTCACTACTTACTGAACATAATTGTGCCAAGTCATAAATAAGTGTTAACATAAGAGAAGAGTACATAAACTGCCAATATTCTGAGAAAATGTCAATTTTATCACCCCCTCTCCTGGGTGGAACACCTAGATATCTCAACAAGACCAAATTAGGGTCCCTTATCACCTGCCGAGGGCCTAAATACTACAAAATTATTATTCCCACGGTCGGATCCACACCTAGATCCTCAACATCATCTTGTGTTTTTACAGCAAACCCTTCCATCCTCTCAATAGTTCATCCCTAGAACTTTCTGCCTTATGGCTGACCATGGAATATTTATTACAGCAACAATACTTCAGTTTTGTCTAGCCTTTTCACTAGGAAAGCTCAAGAAGATAAACACTGAAAATGTACTTGAAGGAGGGATGGATATTACAGCCCTTAGGGAATTATCTTAACCAATACACAAACTTGAAAATTACTTTTATAACAATAGATTCGTAACAACACTAAATCTAATTTAGAGTTTCATCTAGGCATGCCAAAACACATACCATTTTGGTTCGTGTGTTGCAACAAATCAGCACATTAAAACATCCTTGAAACTACCCTTAACAAGTGCTTAACAATGAGAAACCAAAGTTTGATTTTCAGATTTGCTAGATATAAATACTCATAACAAAGAGAAACCAAAGTCTGTTTTTCAGATATGCAACATATAAATTTAGGACAGTAATACTACACAACATATATTACACAAATGAAGATTAAGTACAATAACTTAGTTGATCCTAAGCTGGTACAACAAGTTAAGAAAATATCATTTAGTACCACTAAACAAAAATACATCCAAGGGCCAAAATTTTATACATTCAACATATCTCTGTATAAATTTTATCTCATATAGATCAGTTTGTCTAGATCTGAAGTGTCTCTTTGTTTCTTGAATTGCTTTATATTTCTGTTTCGTGATCAGTAGGGCTGCATATGTAATGTCAATTTGCTCCATTTGATATGGTTTGGTTTTTATGGCGTATAATATGATTTTATATTCTTAAAATAATAATATTTGTAGTAACTTTAACAAAAACATGTAGTTTCAACTAAGGTTGTGTATTATTTTTTTATTTTTTTTATTTTTTTTTTAAACTATTTTTGTGCCTATTCATTGGTTAGTGCATGTGACGTTTCTCTAGGGTCTTGTGCCCCAAGACCCGGTGGCGATATTTGGTCAGCAAAAATTAAATACAAGTTTTAATGCAACAATAAGTAGTGACAATTAAATGATTTGGAAGTGCGCATTTTATCACTTATCCCGAGTGCTCTTGCCTAACATACATAAAAGTCTTAGTCATATGTCAAGTCTATCCTTACAGACCATTACTGCTTGTACTCCATTAAATATGATGGATCAAGGAGGGTTTTGGCTTCGGCTACGACTGATAATGACAGTTGGGAAGGATATGCGAGAGACGACACTAGGCACGTGTAGGCATCAAGAGAATGCATGAAAACAAGTGGTAATTATGATAATACACTGATCAATGAACTTGGTATTATGTAACGTGAGAGTGAGGAGTTTAGAAACCAGACAGTTGAGGCAATGATGAAGCAAATATAGAAGTACGAGGTAATTAATGTTTGTTTGTGGGGTGGGATATCCCAACCGGTTGCATGATTCGCCATGAATGTGTGCAATTCCATTCGAGGGGAATGTCTTCCAAGTCAGGTCAAGCTGGTGTATTTATAGAATGATACCATCCAGTTTATGAGAGGATACAAGAATTGCTATTGCTAGCAGTGGTCCTATAAGTTTCCGTAGGTTATACAGATCATTTGCAACGTTATGAGCAAGGAAATGAGGCCACAGACAAAGATGCAGGTCTATATGGCTTATGACAGAGGTTGACCTCAGAGGTAATGATCATAGTTTTATAGCCGACTTGGTTTTTACACTTTCTAGATTAGTATTTAGGTCGTGAATTCGAATCCCATGCAGGGAAGAGATAATAGAAATAGGCTTTATAGCCTGATTCTGAGGACATGGCAACAACTTTGTCTCGCGATGCTCATGACCATTTTGATGTTAGAACTAAATTAGTGTGTCTATATATAGGGAAGTTGTATGTGATTTTGTAGGGAAAGGAAAATGGTATGGATTTTGCATCACACCATTTTTTTAAACCAATTATTTGACGACATGTGAACACTTAAGGAAATGATGCTTGTCCTTGTAGCATAGTAAGTCCTTGTATCTACCACTAACCAGGAAGATACGAGATTACCCATTCTTCTGTAGAGGTTGGTTGTGGCCATGGAAACGACAATGGCTTATGCTTTATTATCTCCTCATGTTCAGCTTTATGATATGGGTTTGGTCACCCATAATGTGGGACAAACTAGAGGTTGGCATTTTACCCATAATATAAATAATGATGGTATAAATAGTAGCCCACTGCACCATTTGAGGAGTACTGTAAGTGGAAACCATGCCATCAGGTGCATCTTAAAGTAGGAGAGTAACAAGGAAGCGACAAAGCCTAGTAGTCGCCCTTCCATACAACAACAACACAAGAACATCAAGTGGGCACCCATGAACAGTTATAGAGCCAAGAGTGCATTAAGTAGAAAAACTACACTAAAAAACAAAAGGAAAGTTGCAAAGTGAGGAACAAAAAATAAACCACCACCTATGAAAAATCTTGAAAAGGGAACAACAATGATAGTTGTAGAATCTCTCATACACTACATCCATAAGAAGCACTGGAAAGATGCCCTCAAGGTCTCTCTCTCTCCTTTTTTATTGGGTAATTAGGTTTCCATTTTGGAAAGTAAATTTGGTGCACACACACTGTTGCAAATGACCACAATTGCATTCATATATCTTCTTATAGATTTTCTAAGCATGATGGCTGTCATAGTGCATATAGAGAACACCTCATGAGTGTTTGGGCATTAATTGCATTCCACTGTTGCATGTTGTCAAATATGAGTGTATCTATTGTTTTTGCATTTTGGTTATTTTCTGGCTACTTTATGGGACCCAAAATAATCTATTAATTGTTATTTTATCTAGGATTTTTGTTGTTATTTTTTTGTTTGTTTGCAGCACTTCTAGAAAGCAAGCAGCTGCAATTTATTTCATAATTTGGATTCTCTCAAATGTCACTAAAAGAATCACATCACAATTAAGAATTTATATGATTGCACAAGGAATCTATGTCCTAGATCTCTATGTCAACTGGAAACTGGTTTATGTTCTAATATCTAGTTGTTAAAATTAGTTAGTGCACATCCCAAGTTCCATTCTTTCATTGCGATGGTAATCAAAGCTGAGTCATGTACCTGGAATCAAGAGACCCAGATCATTTCTCCTACTCTGTTACCATGTACTCACTACTTACTGAACATAATTGTGCCAAGTCATAAATAAGTGTTAACATCAGAGAAGAGTACATACACTGCCAATATTCTGAGAGAATGTCAAGTTTATCAACCCCTCCCCTAGGTGGAACATCTAGAGATCTCAACAAGACAAAATCAGGGTCCCCTATCACCTGTTGAGGGTCTGAATACTAAAAAATTGTTATGCCCACGGTCGGATCCACACCTAGTTCCTCAGCATCCTCTCGTGTTTTTACAGCAACCCCTTCCATCCTCTCAATAGTTCATCCCTAGAACTTTCTGCCTTATGGATGGATGACTATGAAATATTTATTACAACAACAAATACTTCAATTTTGTCCAACCTTTGCACTAGGAAATCTCAAGAAGATAGACACTGAAAATGTACTTGAAGGAGGGATGGATATTACAACCCTTAGGGAATATTCTTAACCAATAAACAAACTTGAAAATTACTTTTATAAAAAATAGATTCGTAACAACACTAAATCTCATTTAGAGTTTCATCTAGGCATGCCAAAACACATACCATTTTGGTTAGTCTGTTGCAACAAATTAGCACATTAAAAAACCCATGAAACTACCCTTAACAAGTGCTTAACAATGAGAAACCAATGTCTGATTTTCAGATTTGCTACATATAAATACTCATAACAATGAGAAACCAAAGTCTGTTTTTCAGATTTGCAACATATAAATTTAGGACAGTAATACCACACAACATATATTACACACATCAAGATTAAGTACAATACCTTAGTTGATCCGAAGCTGGTACAACAAGTTAAGAAAAATATCATTTAATACCACTAAAAAAAATACATCCAAGGGCCAAAAGTTTATACATTCAACATATCTCTGTATAAATTTTAGCTCATAAAGATCAGTTTGTCTGGATCTGAAGTGTCTCTTTGTTTCTTGAATTGCTTTATATTTCTGTTTCGTGGCCAGTTGGGCTGCATATGTAATGTCAGTTTGATCCGTTTGATATGGTTTGGTTTTTATGGCGTATAATATGATTTTATATTCTTAAAATAATAATACCCTTTTTGGGGATGATAAATTTTAATGAATAATTTTTTATCTAAATGATATATTATGTTATAAAATATTGATCCCAACAAAACCATGTATCTGGTTATGTCTGTATATAAGTTTTTATTGTATCTATTGTACAGTTTTGTATGACTGTGTAAATAGAAGTGAAATACTTCTTAGTTTTTGCAACCTACTCGTGTTGCAAATTTTTTCCACAAATTATATAATAAAAATATTCCGAATAATGAAAAATTTATTTTATGCTGCTCCAATATCTAAAAATAACACAAGTCAATGTATCGTATTTGTTGTTCATGAGGCAAGACCAGCCAGTGAAATGATAGTAAGGCATGTTAGCCAACGTCTTTCCATTGAAAGCATTAACAAATGGGAGATTGCCAGCCTTAGCATGCAAGCTTTATTGGTGAAGTCTTTCTAAATAATTTATTTTATCAAGCATAGAGAGGAATAAATGTTGACAAAATCCAATAATAAATATTGAAATATTCTTGCTACTGAAGTTGACAAAATACAGATAAATGAATATTGAAATCTTCATTCCACTAAAGTGATTGGTTGAAAATAAATCCTCATTACTGCAAAATTGCTAGTTTATTGTAATGGAATGCCTAATCTTATACAGGCCAGTCAGACTTTGAACTTAAGAGAAGTGGGTTTAAACTGATTGTGTGAAGTCTTTCTAGGGTGCTCACCGTAGTTTCTTTGCTCGCGGTGGTTTCTTTTGGGATTCGTAGTAGTTACGACCTAAGGAACATGGAGACACGAGGGAGGAAGGATAGTAGAGAGGCCAAAGGCCACGAGGAAATATGGGTGAACAAATCCAATCGGGATCAATTGCGAGCAGTGCAGTTGGCTCTATTGTACCATTTAACCGTGCACTAGTCAATCAAAAATAAAATTGTTGAGATTGAAAAGGAGCTTTGGGAATGGGTGGAGGACAACCATTCAATTTTGGAGAAGGAAGCGCTGGAAGAGTGATATCAAGATCCATATTCGACGAGGGATGATATAGCCTTGATTGAATGCACTATGGTGCTGTCATGAGTGACAAATGGGTTGTGGGTTTGGGTTCTGGAAGAGATGAATGCGGAGGAAGAAGGAGAGCCTAAGACAATTCAATTCTGGAAGGAGTGCTACGCGGATGCTCAGATGATGCATAAGAAAATCGACATCGAGTCTAATCCAAGGAATGAAGCTATGGAAGATGCTTAATAGCTTCTACATAGGCAATGAAGGGTGTAGAATATGGCGTCCCATAGGTTCTTGGCAAATGAATTCGGTTTACTTTTATGTTTGTTTTCTTCAGTTATGAACATGTCGAATAGCTTATAATATCTAGTATGTGTAATGGTAAATCTCATAGACAATATTAATATAAATGATGTTAAGGGTTTGAGGTAGATATAGAAAAACTTGTCAATGTGATGTTATGAAAAATCCTTGTTTTCCCCTAGAGGGGAGGGGTAATTTTGCTTTTTGGGATTATGCTGTAGTGGTTGTGATAAAGGTTATAGCAGAATATGTCAAGCGAAGGAGGTTATCAGTTGGGAAATCCAGACAATGTAATTAGTTAGCCATAATATAATATAATATAATGCCATTGTCATTTATATAAATGTTTGGTGTTAGAAAATAGATTTGTTATGTGTTCTTTCTTTCTATTTGCTTACTACTATGTTGAATGTGTTTAAATATTTGGGAGCTAAGGTCTCCGTGCAACCCAAGCTAAACCAGTTAATTAAAAGTAGGAAGGAACCTGGTATTTTCAGAGAATCATATTTGTAGTATAAACTACAGTCTTCCCTTATGAGTGTGAATTTTCCTCTGATTTTAGATTTAGGTAGGAAGACCCTATGAAAGAGTTTTCATTCAATTTCTTAGCTGGGTTAAATCGTATTGCAAATTTTATGATCTATATACATTTCAATAAGGGTGATATTAAAAGAATTTGTATCTTAATGGGGTGGAGTATGGCGTCCCTGTGAGGACAACCTTCCCTAGGTCCCTCTCAACATATACTCGTTTAGTTATTAAATTTGGAGCATAGTGTATGAATTTAGGATTCCATGTAATCTTTCGTGTTAGGCTTTTCATTGTGCGAGGGTTTTATGGTCATTGCTGGTGAATCCATACTCTTGGTTATTAGCTTGGTGTTCCATTAAGTTATTTTTCTTGTGCATTGCTCAACTCATGTTTTACATATGTATATTGTTAATTAGTATTTATTGTTGTGCATTACTTAACTCATGTTTTACATATGTATATAGTTAATTAGTATTTAAAGGGTCTTTAACCCTTGATCTACTGGTCATAGTGAGAGTTAAATGTTTATCTAGATCTTGTATGTACTACTTCAGTTTGGGATAGGATTTAAACCCTTATTTGACATTTTAATATTATTATAGGAAACCACAGTATAGGCTTTGGCCCTTCGGTTGAAATTTATGATTGATTTTCAATCTTATTTTATTCTTAGTTTAAATGGTAACAAGACCTAAACGACTACGGCTCCTTCAGTTCAGTGCATTACACTATTTTTTTAGATCTCTTGGTTGCTAAGTGCTACTATTAATGTAAACAATGATGATAATTTGGTCGTGCTTCACTAGGGTATACTCGTTCCTCCAATACCCCTTTACTTTTCTGCTTGTATAAGGTTTATATGTTCTCATTTGTTTATGAGAACATGACATTTAATTATGTAGGATACCCCCGACTTATAAATAGTCTGGTAATTTTACTCTTATAGTTCGATGAAGATTATTTTACCCTTTTTGAGTTTTAGAATTTAACACTAATTTGAAGTTCTCTATTATGACATGTTTATATTTTCTATCCTATTCATGGAAGGCTGATCTAAAATATGATAAATAGTAATTCTACGACTTGTCCTGATACTTATATAAACAACTACGTAAGCTGTAAGGCCATACTAGTATATATAGTATATACTAGTAGAGTGTCCTCTCTTCAATACTTTGGTTGTTGTGAATAAATATATTTATGTGAATAAATATCTTTATAACTTATGGGAGTGTTTTCTTCACTTATATATATATATATATATTCTTTTCTTAACTATGTTTATGAAGAATAGATTCAATACATATATTCTTGGCCTTCTGACATTCTAAACATGTATGAATATTTATACTATAAGTAATTTATTTGTTATGACCCGCAAAGGAATAAGTGAATTATTATCGATAACAAATATTAATACGATATGCCATAATCTTCATTATGGAGTAAACTTATTTAGTCAAATATCTGAAGTTACAACTTAGAAGCTTTCATAAGGATATGTTTCCCTAATTTTCCTCTTCAACAATTTTTTTCGTAAATAGCTTATAATTCTCTGTATTAGGGTTTTAAAATTTAAAGGCTTGATTCCAATGAATACCATGATTCATGACATAAACTTTGTTCGCTTACAACTAAGTATTTTACTCTGGATCAAAAGATCTCAAAAATACTATCTTATAACCTATAGTTCTATCTTTACATTTGATGGAATTTAATTCGTTACAATGCATTATGCACGTGCACTTCTGTTGGCCATGAAAGATGGGATCAAGCTTTTCTAGATGCAATGCATTGACAAAGAGTTAATGTAGCGGCTGCCTAGATATTCCTCTGTCCTTTGGACAAATTTTGAGCTGGATTCCATTTCAAAAACTTCCATAATGTTCATTTGGCCTTTCAAAAGATTCCTTTTTGATTCCGCTCTTGCACACCGTTTGTATTTAAATCGTCACTACAATATTTCTTTTTTTGTCTGTGCAGTTGATTCGCTCTATTTCAATAGGGTTTGAAGTGGGAAATATCATTTTTGGGTTCTGCAAGTCTCTAGTATGCAATTGTTCCAGGAGGCGATCTCAGAAAACTTGATACCAGTGTTTGTAAACCGTCCGATTATTTTGGACTTCTGGGTACATTTTTGGATTTGATTATGCCATAGATAATTACATATGGCCATAGTTTTATTTGAAATTGAAGTTGAAATTAAGAAGTCCCTCCAAAAAAAAACCGGTCTCTGTTTGTTAGATGATGCAATGTTACCCTGGGAGGACATATCAAATATATTCTATGTGATGAAAGTTTATGTTGAAATGTTTTATTTTGAATGGTACGACTCTGTTAATGGCAAGTGGTTTATTGGGTAGATCAAGCTTTTCTCTTGCTATTTTTTAAGCCATTGTTGGCATCATTGCTGAATAATTTAACCTGTATTTGAATTTTCTTAATGTGGGCAATTCAATTGAGATAGGGATGCCCCCTTAACTGCATGGGCTGGTTTCACTATCCTCGGAAACCCTAATCTTGGTTTAATAATAAATTTTATTTATTATTAATACTAAAATTTGAGAAATTTGATATCTTCATTAATTTCACAGTTTAAATTTCTTCTTTATTTTGTTGATGTTGCATATCTTTGTGATTTTTATTAACTTATTTTAAATTTTAATGAAATTTAATTATTAAAAATAAATAAATAATATTTAAATTTTAATGAAATTTAATTATTAAAAATAAATAAATAAAATAAAAAAAATATATATTTTTTGCTAGTTGAAACAAAAAATTATATACAATTCATGTAGTATTTGATAAAAAATTCTTGCACTTTTTAATTAAGATTACAAAAAAAAACTATTTACCAAAGTGTGATGTTGGAAAAAATCAATCAATACCTCACTGGGCTTACAACGTCGCTTGGGCAATTCATAATTCTACATGGAGAACCCAAAAGAACCATGATCTCGAATTATTTTGAGATGGGTATAATAAGGATCTTTACATTTATATATTTTATAAAGATGTTAATGATTTTTTTTTTGTTTATATTAAAAGCAAAGAAATCATATTCAAATTTATATGAATATAAAAAAGAAGAAGAAGAGAAAGTTAGCTTACTTGCTTACTTAATAGTTGAAAACAAAGTTGCACCTTCTCTTGCAATAGTGTGTGGCAATGTCGGGGACATTGCCACCTCATGGCTCTTGTTTAATATGTTACCACATCTCATAATTTTAATGTGATAGGAAAAGTTTTACTGCTATATGAAAAATCTATACTTTATACTCACCTTATCACTTTCGAGAATTGATGATGGAGATGAGTAATATGCACTCTCAGTCCACTTAGGAAATGATAGCATGTATAATGACCAAAACATTATCCAAGCATATATATAAATATTGAGTTTCTTTAAAATGAAATATGCTCACATACTAAAAGTTTACAGAGGTGTATATACTCTACCTCCTCTAGATTTGAATATATGACTTCATAGTAGGAAGCACATGTTCTATATTTATTTCAATATTTTTATTATATTTAAATATCACAAATTTATATTAATGAAGGTCTAAGAGTTGAAGTCAATATCCTTTTACTAGGGGACTTTAATGCTAAAATAACAACTGACCAAGTTATTATCTTAAGTAATTATTATAACCATAATATTCTATGGCTAGGTGAGAACCTTGTTTTATCTATCAAATACAAAAGAAACAACTCTGAAGACTTGGTTGAGAATTTGTTTGGTACTAGGCTTATCAAGCTCTATAGTTCTCAAAATCTAATAATTTGCAATGGTATTATGAAGTGGTTGAAATCGAACTAGATAACTTGTATCCATGGTTTGTGTAGTAGTGTCTTAGATGATGTGATATATCATATCCTCGTATGCAACCAAACATTAAATTTTGACATCTTAAATGACTATGAGCCTAACTTTGACCATAGACCTTTAACCCTACTCTAAAGTTTAATAGGAACGTAAGTTCCATAACAAATAATTGTAATAACCAAAAGCATTTGATTTTCAATAATAATAAAAAAATTTATTATTTTAAAGGGATTTAAATAATGAATTAAGTATACTATTAACTAACGACAATATTGAAGACCACACCGTTTTACCACAACTCTCTCTATTACCTTTAATAAGTTTTATATCATGGTGTCATGTAAAAAGGAGAATAGAATAACCAACTCTTGGTATGATAAAGAGTGCAAGCATGCTAGAAAAGCCACTAGTAATGCTTATAGTGAATTCTTAAAAACTGACAAAATCTATAGGTACAAATCCCTAATTAAAAAGAAAAAAATGTGTTATACAAATAGGAAACAAGATAATACCCCATGGTTGGTGCCATAATCCAAATGTGCCAGACCGAAAACATGGACCCAGCAGAGTTGATAGGAGTGATGGGACAGGTGAGCCGTTAGATGGTACCTCCCACGCAATCATGCGAAAATATCGTTTATAAGGAGTAGGGATGGAATTTGACGGGTAAATGCCCGTAATGGGTTAATTTACCCGTCAAATACAGCTAAGATTTTACAGAAACTATCAAAATCTGGGTTAGAATACATAAAAAGTTTCATATTTTGACTATTACCAGCAATTTTGACGGGTGTTCGCCATTTGAAATTCCTACCCTAGTAAGGAGAGGCTTCATCGCAAAAGGAAACAACCCAATGTGCAGAGGCTTTCGGGTTTGGTAGAATACGTAGGATCCTCCTGAACCTATGAATCAAGACACACCAAAACTCTGGGCATGTATTAGACCATGAAATATTTATCCAACATGACCATGGAAGACTATGTGCAAGGAAAATATTAGAAGGAGATGGAGGATCCCTTGGGGATGACAAGATTGGATCGAATGGAGGAGGGCATGCAATGTCTTGTGCGCAATCAAGTAATAATGGATCATTTTGTGAAAGGGAATATGGATGCCTTCGCTCGTGAGCTCACTAGGAAATCATTTCATAAGCCACCTCCATCCTACCGGCCTTTGGCTTCTTAGTTCATTTTTGTCTCTGTTTGGTATAGTAGCAAAGGATGCTAAACAAGAAGATTGAGGTGTTATCCCCTCTTATTTCTATGCCATTATTTTTTATGATGATTAGTTTTGTTTAGGTTAGGATGAAAAATGTTGTCTGTTCCTGTTGCACTTCAATTTTTTTTGCAGGACATAACCCTCGACCTATGGGGGATCTACATGGTTCTTTGGTAGATGATCATCACTATAATTAGAAAGTATAAAATTTATAATTTTTAGACTTGTGATTTTTTTGTTGGTTCTAGTTGTGGATCTCTATGTTTAACCATGCCATATGAACCTTTCATGCAAGGCTCTACCCCCGAAATGTACAATTTTATTGTTATATTTTTAATGTAATATAATAGGAAACTTTACAAAATAAAAAAAAGCAAGAGATATTTTTCAGTTCTCTAAGGTAGATTAAAAAAATAGAGACAAATTCTATGTCGTATAACTAAAGAAAATAATATGTTTCCCTTGAGGAACTATAATTCCTACCTTAAAATTTTAATGAGTCCCTTGATGTCATGGACAACATTCAAATCCTTTCTACATCAAAAAAGGTTTTATCTTTAGAAGACATAGAGTTTGGGGATAAGCCACTTGCAAAAGGGAAAGGTAAGGAGATTGAATGATACCAAGAAAAAAATGGTGGGCATATCTTCATCCCTTACACCCACAAACTCTTCAATTTAGCATTTAAGAAGGGTATCCCTAAACCCTAGATAGAAAGCCTCATTGTTCATATTTTTAAAAGACTTGGAGATAAAAACAATCCATCTAATTATAGGACCATTATCATTATCCCTATTTTATCCAAATTATATGGAATTATTTTGGAAAAGAAGATCAACACATTGTTAGAAAATCACAGAACAAGAGCTAGATGCTAGGCTTGATTCCAGGGATATCATTCAATTCTGGACCACCTTGTTACTCGTACGATCATTGTTGAGGAGTGTCACGATGATAAAACCAACATTTCATGTTATGTTGTTGACTTTAGAAAAGCATTTGACTTAGTGCCTATAACTAACCTTTGGAATATATTAGAAGAGATAAAATTCCGTTTCAAGTTAAGAGTTTATATGATAAGTTTGTACGAGAAGACTATTGCCAAGTTTAGGAACTCTGAGGGTTGGTTGACAGAAATTCATTGTAATATAGGAATCAAACAAGGTTGTCTTTTATCCCCTACCCTTTTTGGTATTTACATCAACAAGATAGAGTTTTGTATGGAAGAGGTGAGTTGCGCTAGCACCACTAGGTATAGTCATCACCCTTTTTTTCTATGTTGATGATATTGTTCTTATGGAGAGGATTATTTATGATCTCGAAAAACAACTAAAAAATATCAAGGATTTTAGCTCTAGTATGGGCATGCATGTTAACACTGACAAAGAAAAGGTTATGATAATGTTGTTAACGCTTTCACAAGTAGACATGTTGAAGCTTGTGGAATCCTATGGTGAATTATAGAACTTCTCGATGTTTCAGGAAGACCAATGCAACCCTTCTTCAGGAGATACAACATGAGGGATCTCGCCTTGTCATTTATGACCTAGGTTTTCTTAGTTAAATGGTGGAAATTTATTTCAATTTTAAGTTAATTAAAGTGGTTGTTGGCTTATTATTATAATTTACTTAAATAGTGTAAATACTAAATACTTAAGGTTTAATAAAAAAACTTAATACTAGTCTAATCAAATTAAAAATCCCCAATTTACTTTATTAATTTAATTAGGTTATAATTTAAATTTAAAATTGAATGCTCTTTTATAAATAGTTAGTTTTAATAAAAAAATTAAATACTAATGTAATAAAATAAAATTTACAAATTTACATATAGAAACCAAATTTGATTCTTATTATTAGGTAAAAAATTTAAAAACTTTAAAATAAAAAATTTCATACCTTAATTAAAATTTAAAATTATTAAAAACTTTAATAAACCTTAAAAAATAATTATAAGAATTTTTAAAATTTTTTTAGTATTTACACTATTAACTAAATTATAATATAAGTCGATAACCACTTGAATTAACTTGAAATTGAAATAAATTTCCACTATTTAACTAAGAAAACCTAGGTCATAAATCACAAGGCGAGATCCTTCACACTGTATCTCCTGAAGAAGGGCTGCACTGGTCTAGCCAAAACGTCAATAAGTTCTATAATTCACCACAGGATTCCGGAGGCTTCAAAAGGTTATGATAGTCAAATCCCAAAAGATCACTTATGATAATCTCATGTATCACAAAAACAACTTGGAAGAAGTGACTTCATACAAATATCTTTGAATTGATCTTCATCATAAGCTTAACTAGAACTATAACATTGAGAAAATGATTAATAAGGGTGGAAAACTTATCATGGACTTGAAAACACTTGTAAATCAACACATCTCTATCTTTGGAATAGGAAGAAATTCTTCTTTGCATCTCTTTTCACTCATGTTATCTTATATGGATGTGATGTTTGGGGTTGCAACACCTCTAAAGACTCATGGAGAAGGATAGAGAAAATCCAAAAGCATTTTATAACATATAACCTCAAAATTAAAGGAAATACAACCTATCCTATCCTCCTTGTAGAAGTGAGTATCTCCTCAATTGAAAGCACGACTATGAATGGGTATCTAATGTACAAGAACACGATAAACAATATGAGAGAGAAGAGGCTTCCTAAGATTGCTTCACACTCTAGTGAAAACCATCGATGACTTAAGCAAGGTTGGCATAAAGATGCCAAATCTTGGCTAAATCATTGGGGAGTCAAGGAAGAGGTCACTCTACATAATAGTGTTAGTATTAAATGTATAATTACATCTACATTTAAGGAGAAGATGTGGTGTGATAAAGAGTTATAGGATAAAAGAAAATTAAGATATTATAAGGAGGTGACCAACCTTGATTTAGAAGATGAAAAAAAATTCTTTGTTTTAATTATCTTAAATAAGAAAATCAACATTGCTAAAATAAGAACAAACTCTCATAAGATCAATAGTGAAATAAGACATTGTATAGTCCTAAAATGCCATGGAATGAAAGAATTTGTCATTTTTATGACACCAATAGGGTTGAAGATGAAAATCACGTTCTCTTATAATTTTTTGAGTACACCCACATTATATTGAAACTTAAAAATATTTTTTACAATGCTCATATTCCTAACCTTTTAACTCATCACAACTATGGTGATTTTGAATGCTTTTCTTAAAACGTTTTGAGAAGAAAAATAAATTATAAAGAACACAAAATGACTCATTACCTTTTTAAGATATAGAAAAATCAAAGTTGATCTTTAATGAATGTTAATAACTATTATCATATCAATATAATATATTTTAAATAAATTTTTAATATTAAAGTTTACTAATTTAATAATTAAAAAATAAAATTTCCAACTTAAGATCCTTCACCAAAATATATCTTATTTTAATAGAAAGTGTTATATATATTTTTTCCAATATAAAATAAACATTTTTTCTTGATATTCATTAGAATCAAAGAAAAAGAAAGGTACATACATGTCTTCAACAACTGATCTGAGAGGTGTAACATCCCTAAATTTCACAAATAAAAAAAAATTATTTACCGCAAGTAACTTAAGAAGTTCCTAGGAAATAATTCTCAGAGATTTTATATTTCATAAATTCTCCTGTCATAACGCTAATGAATTTATTATCTAAATGTAAGAGTTATGTAACTATGTGATTATAAGTTTGTTGTATTTTGTGAACTGTCATCATGACATTACTTTTTACAAAAATAGGCTTAAAGGATTATGTTGAACTAGTTGTCGTGAAACAATTTGTCGTTTCCTTCCGTTTGATTCCACTCTTGAGTTGCAAAAGGGATAGGCCATGGTATTACTTAGTTGTTACGACTAATGCATGAATTTATGTTTTACAAATGTGCAAGCGGGTGAGGTCACCTCGACATCATGGATAAAGAACAACTCTAAGCTATAATGCCACAAGTGGCAAGGAAAAGGTGATCCTAAGGCCTAAACCTTAACCTAGTTTTGATGATCATAAACCATATCTACCTTTTAAAATAAAAATAAAATAAATTTCCTAACCCTAGTACCTTATAACTACCAACCATTTCATGCAGGTTAAGATATATATTATAAGCAATAAAATGATATACCGTAAGCTATAATACTCAAACAATGAGAATGATTTGTATGTGAGATTGGAACTATATACTACGGGTTCTAATGTGTTATGCAATCTATTTGTGGAGAAAATTCACAAGGTACTTGACCTTTACATTGATACGTTGGTTGAATTAATGGTGAGGGAAAAGGGTAAGGTACAAGCGATAAAGTCGCTCCCTTTCGGACCAAGTGATGGCATTAAGATTTCCAGCTAGCGACAACTGAGCAAAGTGCTAAACCCTACGGGTTTAACGCACATGGGAGGTCACGTCCGTCATTTGGATGGGGTTTTGTTTGCTGTTAGTTGTTTCTCTACCATTGTATTTGGCCTTCTGTTGTTTGATCCTTTTTCTGTAAAACAAGATGGAGGAGCTCTTGACCTTCGATACTCTCTGAAACTGACTGAGCCTGATTTTTTTATTGATGGGGTCTGCAGTGTGTGGGTGCCTCTGGACACCAGGAAGGTAAAATATAATTCCATTATTTTTTTTTCTCTTTTGCACCATCTTAAAAGAAACTATGTTTTGATTTTTTTTTAAATTTTTATGTGCAGAACCAGTCTCTGCGACAAGGACGTGGGTGGAACACTGGCCACAAAGACCCTTTTTAACTGGTAAGACCCATGTCTTTACCTTGCATGGATCTATGGGAACAAATGAGGTTTTGTGGTGTTTTTTTATCCCCACGACGTTGGGGTTTCCACTCTGTGCTGGTTTGTCAATGTGGAAGTGATTCACTTGCTTTGGTATAATATGTCATTTTTGTTGTAAGGGTGTTCTTTATCACCCGTGGAGTCTTAAATGACTATGCCACTTTTGTATAGTCTTTTTAGTTTTTAAAACTTGTTTTAATACAGTAAGAACCTGTGAGGGGTCCGATACTGCAACTCCATTTATTCCACTATCTAAGTGACTGTGTATACTTCTAGAAATGTAAATAAATCATTGGCTGTGGAGTCTTGTGGCTGCGCCACTTTATTTTTGCGAGACATGGTGTTTAAAAGTATTTCTATTTCAATTTTGTCAAATATTTTTAAAATAGTACATACCCTTAGTTTGTTTGACCCGTGAGGGATTCGTAGCTTGTTTTTGCCTTTCACACACCTATGGGGGGGGGGG